>JAPQRQ010000026.1:13650530-13669232 GCA_037367365.1 Apogon talboti | reverse complement strand
TTTTAATCATCAATGTGAACTGAAGGCTTCAAATTGCGGAGATTAGCACCGCCCACCGCGACCCGAGTAATTGGATTGAACGGGAGAAAATGAAAAATGATTATGAAAAAAAATATAAAGTACAGTCGGACAAATAGTGACTCAGGTGTATTTCACTGCTCTTCTGACTGAGCCGCTGCATCCTGAATCCGCTCTGCAGCGTTTTCTTCTTCTGAAGCCCGCGGTGCAGGTGTGTTTTTTCGAGAGAAGAACATAGTGATAGGCAGTTGTTGTCGCTCTTTTTTCTTATTGGCAAAAAGATCCTTATACACCGACATGCCACCGTGCGTACGTAGAGTTCTTACGTACGTAATGTAAATTCGGCAAGCTGTTTTACGTACGTGTACATATTAAACCGCAACGTTATTGACGCACAGGTAGAGAAGAGGCGGAGTGACTGTTTAGCCAATCAGAATGCAGAACACAATGCACGATGCAAATCCGTGAAGTAGCGAAACCGTGAAAAGTAAACCTCGTTATAGCGAGGGATCACTGTACTTTGAGAACGAATGTCTTTAGAGCCGGTGTGAACAAAACCTGTGTGTGTGTGTGGGCCCCTCACTATTGTGACTTGAACCGTGACTGCTGAATTATTGCTTCCATTTTTTTATCATTTTAATACATTGATATTTAGGTCTCAAAGCTAATGAGTAAATGCAGTGACCATTTGCTGGACTCTCTCTTACTTCCTGTGCAGGTGACTATCAGGAAGGACCTTGACAGCCATGACTTTGGTTTCAGCGTATCTGACGGGCTCCTGGAGAAAGGGGTGTATGTCAACATGATCCGCCCAGATGGCTCTGCCGACAAGGCCGGGTTGAAACCCTACGACCGCATTCTCCAGGTACGGCTTACGTCAACGACATCATCCAGTCATTTTTAAGGAGGTAACGTAACGGCACATTGAGCAACACAATATTTGGTTCTTATCTCCCAGGTGAACCGTGTCAGGACCAGGGACTTGGACTGTTGTCTAACTGTGCCTCTAATTATGGAGGCGGGAGACTGCCTGAACTTGGTCATTAGCAGGAATCCACTGGCAGGAGACACTGGGCCGCCTGACGACTGTGACCAACCCTCAAACCCACTGTTCTGCTTCTCTGAGCGCAGGACCAACAGCATCGCTCTATGAACACGCAGACAGAAATTAGCTTTTAAAGTACTCTGCCGAGACCTCACACGAGTCCTTTCACACTCACGTTCATTACGCAGAGAACCCTCTCACATGAACGAACTCACAGAAACAGCCATTCCCACTGCCTGAAAGTTACAAATGCATGTGTTCACTACTGCCGGTTTTAGCCCCCGTGTTCACATGATGCTGTTCAGAGGAGGCTCTAGCCATAGGGCAGCCCACCCCCCACCCTCCTCCCCTTTTTTCTCCAAAGGCAAAGCCACATGTAGGATTATATAACAGGGGGAGTCATAGCTTCTGACTTAGCCAGGATGTCAGTGCACATGCCTCAACTCTTGGGGGGATTCAAATGCTGCGCGCACACACACACACACACACACACACACACACACACACTTCGCAAATGTAATCTTTTGTTTTAATGGGATCTTTATTCTCGTTAAGGAAACCATTACGCGAGGGGATTTTTGTTTTTCCTCTGTCTTTTTTTCTGTTCCTCACAAAAGAACATACACATGAAATGGTTTGTATGCATCTGACACGTGTGCGCACACAGTCACTCAAGGGTGTTGGGGGATTCAAGGTTCAGGGCACGTTGTGCTTGTTTCAGTTATTTCAGCCACGTCTTGGCTCACTCCCCTCGTTTCCAGTCTCTTCTTGCACACCGCCGGCCCTAGGGAAGGGACACTGCCTCCGAATAGACAGAACACTTACGAGTATTTGCCAAGTATCGTTAAGGATATTTTAAATCCCCTTATGTACCTTTGATACCAGGAATGCTTGTCCTTTCTGCCCTATTACAGATAGCCAGTTGCAGCACATACTGTTTTCACTTTCAGCACTTCATTGCTCACCTGCTTTTGGGTTCGGTGATGTTTGGATTCTCACATTACTTACACTGTCACTTGAGTTCACATCTCACTTTCAATTTGTCACTGACACCAATCTGTTTTTTTGTATGTCATGTTGCACCAGAGTGACTTCCAGGTCGATTTTCTGTGATATCACTGATGCTTCTTGAAGTCAGTCTCATCTTTTGCTAAATGCAGGATGAAATGCCTTTAAAGTTTTTTTATTGTCCAATACATGACTGGTCGAAGCATTAGGTGGGTGTTCCAGAGCTGTGACTATATCTATAAGCATGTTCATCATGCGTAGAGTTCGTCGTCAGAGGGAGGCTCTGCATAATGATGAAATTATTACAGGACTCTCATGGTGCTCTAAAAGCATCCTTGTGGAAAACTCCTGTTTTTGTGATGACAGTATGTTTTTATGGAGTTGTCGTGCTGTAACTCTGAACTGCTAACCCAGCTGCCTCAGTGGAAATAAATATTTGTTTTATTTCATGTATTGGCAGATGTTAAAATGTTGCAACAAAGTTGACCCAACCCGCCTTCGAGGCCCGGGACGGTAACTTTTGTTCCATACTTCAGTCTACTGTCATAGTAAACAGAGGCCTATTTTTAAAGGTTTACATTATCACGTTTTATTTACTTTTCTGTACTGTCTCATGGTATCCAGTGTCGTGGGGTTTTTCTGGTACATGCACATGTAGTATTTTTTGTAAGCTGTGAAACTGAATGTGATTGCTTTTTTTTTTTCGTTACTTTTCACACCCTCCCCAATAAAACTCAAAATATGTCAGGAATCAGCTCAAAGGGAATTAAAAGATGTATTGGATATTCTTTTATTTTTGTTATTTAATTTATTATAATCTAAGAAATGTATTTCTTTTTATGCAAATAAAGTTATCAAACCAGAGTTTATGTGGCAGTTTGTCAATAGTGTGACCCGTTCACTTCAAAAAGATAGTTTCACCTGAATAGGAGGCGGCGTCGTGACATTTATCATGCAACTTTATTTGGGTTTGTTTGGTTTTGAGTACGTTTGTCAGTGTCAAGTACACATCCTTGGTGTCACCTGCACTGACATTTATAGTTACATATTTGCGATACTATAAATCTGCAGGATGTGTAACCGATATGTTTAATAGCTCTAATGTGAAACCTTTTATGCAAGAGTGCAATGGTAAATATCTCTGAGGAAGTTCATAGCATTCTGGTTATTGTGTTACACTAAGGCATCAATAAAGTGAACTATATGGGCAAAAAGATTGGGACACATTAAATTCAGGTGTTTTATTGCTACCAAGGTTCTGGGCTACAAATGTCATAATATAGTTGATATAGATACTGTGATAAACATTTGTATTTGTCCTTGAGGGTTAGTTGTGTTTACATTGTCATTGTACAAAATGCCATTCTTTTCAGTGGTGACATTTTTTCAATCATAATCATTCTACGGCAAGAGTTCAGAAAAAAATTGTCGGATTCAGTCCATAACTAATTGTATTGTTCTGACATTTTTAATAATAATGTCATAACTGACAATTGACATGAATATTTTTATCGCCATACTTCACATCAACAGGAATGGAAAGTCCTACAAGCTGTAGATGTGGTATTTACCAGTATTTTTTGGTCTGTGTGTATTTGCTTGTATCAGATTTCATTTAGAAAACTCAGTATTTTGAATGTGAGCCATTAGTATAATTTGTTGAATCTTAATTGCATCTTGCATCGCATTTAAAATGAGTTCACAAAATCCTGGCTTCCTTGCATGTAGAATTTGGTGCCTGTGCCCCCCACCCCCAACATGTCAGATGAGTGACATAAATTCACCTCTTGGCGGGGCTCAGTGTTTCAGGAGCTCAGGGCAGTCGGTGGAACACTGGGCCAGGCTCCAAAATGATACCCAAATAAGCCGGAGTCATCTTTGTGAGTGAGATGTGAGTGCGATTCCACCTGCTCAGGGGTGTTAGATTGATGGTGGGATGGACACCCTGAAAAATTTAGGACAAGCTGTCAATGAGTCATCTGGGCGGGCAGGGGTATCGGGGGTTGGCATGGGTGGACTTCAAAAGGACACGCAATTATATATAGGCAACTATTTCAGGCTGGTAATCAAGATGTATTGTGATTTTTACAAGCTGAGGATCACATTTAGTCCAAGTCCAATGGAAGCTACATTTAGTTTAATGCATCTGTAAAGTCAAATGTTCTGCAAGTGTGGAAAACAGCTTCATCTAAAACCTACGTGCGTTATTTTTTACACACATAATATATATATATATATTAATAAAGACGGTTATCTTTAAGGTCAAGAGCTGCAGTTCTATCTGGATCAGTATCTATTATCTCTGTTAAAAGGTATTTTGTGCTGAAATTGAATCTTGAAATCATCTACACTGACTGGAGCAATAAGTCATTTATCTAATATCATTAATAAAATATATCAATCCTGCCAAATTATTTCACCTTGTCACTGAATAGCTCACTGAATTAAATATCACTTGGTATCTCTTAACCTTACTGGTTTTATTACATATCCTCCAAGTTTCGAATAAAATAAATTTAAAAAACAAAACTCCAAAGACAAATCCAAAGAAAAAGATGTTTATTTGTAATCTATATAGAAATGATGCAATGTGCATCTCAAAGGGGACAACTGTGAGACAACAATACTTTGGTACACGATTTCCAAAATTTTAAAGGACACCTGCATGATTTTCTTGTGTATTTTACTACGCGTGTTGATGCATTATTGAACATTAGTTATTTTTAATTTGATGGTGAATTTCAACAGAGCAGAGAATGCCATTGCTTCAATGAATATTGCACACTGAAAAAATGTAATCCAGGCTCATAATTATCAACATTTAGAAAACAGATCAATGAGTTTCAGTAAAATAATTAGTCAGTGATGGTGTTCTTGTGATGTACAGTATAAAATTGTTACAAAAAGGCATACGTGATTTATAAACAATTCAAACTCTAAAAAACAAAACTGAACAGAGACTAGAATCCAGTGGTAGTTTAGCTGAAGAAAACATGGAGAGAGCTGTCACTAACATTTTCACTTTTGCTGTCACAAATCCTACAAATAATGAATCAAAATATTTGAGTCAAATTTCTAGTCTATTTCATCATTGTCTTTGCAAGGAGACAAATTATCCTCTGGATATTGTATATCAAAGTTTATGATATTAAAAAAGTTAGAAGCTAAAAATGTTTCCTCCTGAAATGTGTTGCAAATGTAACTGCGATACCTTGCAACGATACAAACAAACACTAAAATAAAGGTGAAACAACATATAAAGTGCAAAGAGAGGTTTCAATAAATGCACTGGGACTGACTATAGTAGTCACACAGGCAGTGTACAAATACTCTTAAAATGCCACTTCCCTTTTTTCTTTACTTCCTCTTTCTTATTTCCAATTTCTTATTGTAAGTCGTTATTGAAATGTTTTTGAAACAAAATTTCTTCCGAATGCATTTTTTTGACAGTATTTGGCCAGGGCCTTGTTTAGTAACTTAAAGGTTATAAAGCAAGATTAAGTCTATACACTGCATATTGCAACATTTCAACATTCATCCTAGCTGTTATGGATATGTAGTTGTGGGTGGCTCGCTTCCGCTGCTGGCGGAGGTACATTCATTTTCACTGTAGAGTTAACAACAAGAGATTAGACGTTCATTTAGGCAACAATACTGCTAAAATCACATGAGGGAGTTTAGGTATGTTCTACTTTTATACGCTTAATCTATTTGTTAGCTTGAATTAATTTAGGAGAAGTGAGAATTTTCTTCTATTTCGCAAAAAAGCTAACTCCTCATCTCTCCGGAATCAACAGAAAGGTAGTAAACATACAGAGTGCTATCCCAAAACCTGCCTAAACTGAGATCAGTGCCAACTACAGCAACAGCAAATGTAACAACAACAACATTGATAGAGTAAAAAATAAAAAAAAAAAATTACAAGAGAAAAAAAAGTACAATAATATATAACTCTCTTCATAGAAATCAAACCCAAATATCTCTAACGTGAATATATTGGACAATGTAAACCTACCATTATCAAAGTTAGCAAATATGATAACACAGAAAGCACATCAGTCTTATTCCTCTCACAGAGAGCGCTCACATCATTGTTTCTACAATGGTGTGGGTGGGCTTCATCAAGCCATTGTTCCCATTTGGGTCCAGGGGCTGTGTCAGCTCGCTGCCCTTCAGGTTGTACTCTTTCGGGCGGGAGCTCACACCTGACTTCGCCGGGGCCGCCACTGCTTTGATCCTCTGAGGAAAGAAGATGACGGATTAGTCCAAGTTGGTCATTTAGATTATAGAACATTACACTGACAATGACATGAAATGCATTCTGCTCTGGCTTTTTCAATCATTAAAAAATACAGTACATAAAAGGAAATAAATTAATGGGAAAAACTGTATATAATTTACATTTAAATCAGCTTATAATAAAAAACAATCATCTATCGTACAATCAAGTAATCACTGGGATCACATTGTCCCTTAAATTCTACTCCTCAATAGTCTGATTGTGATACTGAAACTTTATTTCCACATATACACAAAGCCTGACATCATTATTAATATCATTAAAGGTATTTAATGTGGGATTTTGGGAGCTTTGGTAACCTAAGTTTATGTGGCACAGTTAGAGAGTATTCAAAGGTAGATTTAATGTAGTTACCATTGACACTGACTTTATATTAAGGTCCTTTGAACAAGTGTTACTTGTTAGTTTAAACGTTAATTAATGGTCTTTTTCAATATTCACTACTGACTGCTTATGTTAACCATTCAGTCGTCTCTGCATGGTGCGTTTCTGATTTTTTTATACTTTATAAAACACTGTGTCATTCCAATTTCTTGCGCTGTCATCTTTCTGCATGATGCTTGCCTAATTGAATTTATACTTTGCATGATACTGTCTTTTATTCATTTTTTTAATTGTCTTTGAAAGTTGTTTTATTGTTTTACTGGCTAAATCAACACTGGAACAACTGTTGTAAATTATACATTTAACTAACACTTCCACATTCACAATTTTACTGGTCTGAACCATCTACAAATTAAGAGACATAGACTGTTAATAAGTCCATATTAAAGACTAAATTAACCTAATTAAGGCATTATTCTCACTTCAGAACTGGTAGTGACAAAAGCTACACTTAACTGTTAATAGTCAACCAGTATATAATATATATACGTATAAATAAAAATGTTTTAATTTCAATAAAGCATCAAAAAGTTTAACAACAACAAAATAGGTAGGTCAGTTAGACTCGTACTTGTAATACTCCTATTACTGTAACATTATCAACAGTAACTTTCTTCAACTTTTACGTTTTGTGTAGGTGCATAAAAAAATCCTTTATTCTCTAACAAAAAATGTGTTTATGTTAGTATTATTTGTGTTTACAGCCTTATTGGCTCACAATAATGTTAATAAGTGTATTATAAGGACTTACAAAAACGTGTTGCCCATTAACTCATGTTTATTATGAGTTATTTATTATAAAGAAGAGATCTAGAGACAAGTTGAAAATATTTTAGAATGAATTAGATTTTTTTTTATATTTACCAAAATAAAATACAGAAATAAAATTGCTGGCAACAAATATGTTAAATAAACCAGTCTCCATTTTAAAAAAGGGGATAAAGTAATAAATCTGAAAAAAAACTAAACAAAACTGTTCAGTACCTCAATCAGGGGTCCCTCAGACTGTAAGATCTTGATGACCATCACCATGGGGATGCAGATCATGGAGGACAAGGCCAAACACCAGCCCAGACCGATGGCCCAGTCAGGATACTCATACACCTTGTTATAGGTCAAGGGCTTGTACTTCACCAGGGAGAAGACAAAGCAGCCCTGGAAGACAAGCACAGGCTGCGTTCAGAGCGGCTCGTACACGTCTTCGCGACCTTGACACCTCAGAACTTTGTCACGTGTCATCAACAACGTGTCCACAAATGCAACACAATAAAGGATCTCTCACCATGCAGAGGACAGGAGTGATAATGGTCCAGCTCCATTTCATCCATGGGTTTGGTCTGTAGCCAATCATATCCTCGACTCCATCGTAGAAATTATCCACACCTACGAAACGCGCAGACGGCAGAGAAAAACATGTTTTTACTATGTTTTCTCAAAGCAGTCAATATCGCACAGTGACTTATTATCGGTTCACGTGTTATTGTTTGTCGTTGCTGAATGGACTTTAGAAATGAGCAGGTTTATTGAGCCCTAATCTCTTCCTGCCTGTCATAAAGCGTGGCATACTTCCCCTCTGGGTCATAGAATAAGTGCAAACAGTCGGTCATGATTATTTTAACTAGGTCACCTCGTCTTAAAGCTGTCTTGGTTTCCTGAAAGTGTTTATAAATGAGTCTTGTCCTGGTTTCCACTGTACACCTGAAAATGTGCAAATTACAACCAGTGTTCCTCACTTTGTACCATTTTGCTGGGATTACAAACTAAGGTGCAAAGGTTAGCGTGCGTACGAATATTTATTGTAATAATGAAAAAAACTGTAAAATCCACAATATTTCTATGATATTTTCTAATTGTGAGTAATGGCGAGTGATTTAGGTGTTACTAGTTTATCATTGTAACACCTGAAAAATAGAAACATGCTAGTAAATTTGTAGAAGATGCAACTTAGCTTGGAACGCTAAGTGTTTTTCCTTCATCAATAATGTTAGAATGTAATCCGATGGGAGGGATACAGAATCAGCCAATCAGATTCTAGAGGGGGATCAACCCCATTACCCTCTCTGCCCACTGTTAAAGTTATTTACTACTGACATGGAAAGAACCACAAGGACACCTTTGTTTACCACCGTGGAGATCAGTTGTGTCCTTTTCTTTTTTCCAACTGTTCGAGATCATTACTTTGACAAACAACACACAGAGAAGAGACCAAACACAGCCATTTCTACTTACCATAAACCCAGGCTACAGCAATGCATTCAAAGAATGCAACCCATAAAAGGCACACACCACTGGCTGCATAGTAGTCAAAGAGTTGAAACACATACATGCCACCCTGAGGATAAAAAGAAAGAGAGATGCATTAATTTATCTCTTTGATTTGTATGGAAAGAGAACTGTAGAGATAGACAGAGGCATTAAAGAAGTGTGGGTGTGGGTGGGAGGTGGTGGGAGCAGGGCACAAGAATGTGGGCACCCTACCAATAGAGGCAGAGTTCAACAGGTGCTCCGATGTTATTAAACCACGGTTAACGGCTAAACGGAAAATGGCATTCCAAATTGTTCCATTCAGACGCATAGTGGGGAATGTGATAGGACGCCATATTTGGTCTTGACAATGCAACAATCAAGGGGAGAGTGTAGGGTGTTATCTCTGCTGTTGATCCAACAGCAAGTCGTTTTATTTCCTTTGTCTAAACAGGATGAACAAAAGAAGCGAGAGCAAGTCACAGTAAACTTACTTTTGTAACCATGGCGAGTCCCAGGAGATAGCTTATGAAACACATCACAGCTATAAAGATCTCCCGTCGGTATCCCTTCCTTAGGAGGGCCGGATACAGATCCACAATGGAGGTGATCTGTCCTTCCACTTCAACAAACTGTGGGGACAAAAGCAACTATTAAGTTCTCAAAGAGAGGAAAAAAAAAAAAAAAATCAATGTCTCTTTCTGTTTGCATGCAGCTCTTGTTTTGCCTCTACAAACCAGTGATTAGAGAATGAGAGCTGTCTTTGTTGGGCAGTAATGAGAAATTTAAACAGGGCAGCTCTCTGCAACACTGGTTTGTTGCTACCAAGTCACAACGGCAACAAAACAACAGTGAATCACTGTCTGCATCTCTGAGTCTGTCTTTTTCCTCCCCTGTGTCTCATTCCCCTCATAATGTCATAACAAACTCATGAAGTACTTCTTATTTAGCAAACTTAAGTGTTTTTACACTCTAAGAACATGCTCTTTTGTTGCATGGAAACCAAACAAAACCCCTTTACATAACAGCGGCATGTGTGTGTGAGCGACGTTAACAATATATCACATTCAGGGCTACAAATCTGCATGAAATTTATGGTCATGAAGCGCACCCACATACACACACTCAGTCATGGAAATAGTCCCACTTGCATTAGTATTTACATGTGCTCAAATTTAGAGCGTCGGCCTGATCTCGCAGTTGGCTGGGATGGGTTGCTGGCCATGTGCAGGACTGAGTTAGCACCGGAGTAGAATTACACTTGGAAGCAGGAAATGTGATATAGCTGGAGAATCCCTCGGGCGTACACTTGTGTTTTGTCTACTTAGATTATCTTGTCTTAATCAAAGCTCTGTCTCCGATCGAAGTTAGACGGCTCATGTGTAATGAATTCTCCTTACCACATATTTGCCACTCATCCATTAAATAATGATTAATTTGTAGTATTGCATTAAAAGGGCTATAATCCTCACTCACTGCAGGCCAGCGCGGTAGTAAAATGCCTTTGTGGAACAGGCCGTTTTACTTGTCTGTCACTTATCTGATACCACAGAGATATTAGATGTGGATCAAAGATACCCAATGTGTTTTACACATTGTGGCTGGCAGAAGTCATATAAACTACCCTCACTATCCTCTAGACCTGGGAAGTGAATGATCAATGACCAGTGAGTCTACTAACTGTACTGTTCAGAGCTGAAATAAATAATAACCTGGCTGTCGAGGCCCAGAAGCAGCAGCATGATAAAGAAGAGGATGGCCCAGAGTGTTGGCAGCGGCATCATGGACACAGCTTTCGGGTAGGCGATGAAGGCCAAGCCAGGACCTGGAAGGAGAAGAGAGTGGGGACGGGGAGCAGGGGCAGAAGATGGAGTTGATAATTCTATCTAATTTCAGCTTGGACGACATTAGGGGATCGTGAAGATAAGTTAAAGAATGGACTAGAGAAGCCAAGTGAAGACTGAAATATAACGCAATTCTCTTAGCACCTCAAAGACTTAAAATAAATCTAACTGGTACACTCTATTCCTTCTTAGCCTTATGTGCTGTGTGGAAGGCACTTCCCCATAAAAGGGAAAAAAAGCCTTCTCTGTGTTTTTTTTTTTTTTATACTCTAGTGTCTTGTGCTTTTTTTAGCAGGACAAAAATGAACAAAGCAGATGAGGATTCTTTTAGTAAAACAACTGGCTAATTCAGCAGGAGCTTGTAACCAAAAGTCAGAGATCACACTGATAGATTCCTACTTTAAACAGCATGAAAAGGTATAACTACAAAACACTGGCTTGTACTTGATTTATGATCATTTCAAGGCTGCTGTCTGATGAGGCAATATTAAAAGAGAGTGTATAAAATATAATAAATGGCATCTTGATAGGGATTAAAAACATTCAGTGATGCTTTACTGATCAGATATTAACCATTAATAACCGTAACCTTTGGATTTCCAGTTTGGCGTTTGGTGTTTGTCCCCCTCTATAATTACATTGCCATGTGTTTTCTGCACTTTTGTTCATAAGTACAGTTGTAAAGTTCCACATTTATATGACACTAGCGGCTTCGGTTTTTATGGCTTATTGGAAAGTGAAAATCTTATGGACTTCCAATTTCTTAATAAGCTTAATAATGGTTTATAAATGATCGATAAAGCACGAACAATAAGTTTAACTGTGTAAACACTGATGTGACATTGCAGAATTATGAACCACCTGTATTTTCATGATTATATGCACATTTCTGCCTAAATGTAGCAAGAGTTCATTTTAACTGAACAGAGCGAGCATGCTGAAAGAAGATGCATCTCCTGCAGAATCCACATAAGAGTATGAAGGAAGACAGAAACAGAACCGAAGGCGTCCACCTCAGGAGGTCCACAGCTCGTTAACAGAACTGCGCTGCTGGTCAGAAACATCGCTGGTGATGATGAGCTCAGGGTGGCAGTGCACATACAGTAGGACACAGTAAAGTAAAGTAAAGTACGGCGTTGTCCCCTCATCAAAAAGACGTAAAGATACTAAATGACATGAGCAGGTTGTGGGACATGAGGACAACTGGCGCCACTCAGCATGTGCACCAATGGCCGAATACAGGAGCATTTTTAAAAGCCGCAGCTCATATTAAAGCAGCAGAAAGTAACCAAAGGTAGTAATCTGTCCTCAGCGGAGGTGGATCAGAGGGAAATTCACTCTAAAGTAGCAATTCTGTTTCTTTGACTTGGCTTTTTATTCAAGGAGTGTGCAATTGCCGATACCTCTACATTTCAGCATCATCGTTTCCAGACTAGATTAGAATTTGTTGAACTCTTTTGACACGTTTCCAATTGCCTTTGTTTGGCAGCAGCGCCCACCATCACTGCTGCCATCACCTCGGACCCTCGTACCTGACTCTGCCACATCGGCAATGTCCACCCCTTGTTCTTGTGCCATGAAGCCCAGGACGGAAAATATTGCGAAGCCAGACACAAAACTGGTACCGCTGTTGAGGCCTCCCAGCAGCAAACAGTCCCTATGTCACACATATGTCATGGAGGTTGTTAATGAACACAGGTGGAACCGGAGTTCCCATTTCTTTCACGCAACCGTCTCTGACACGTGTTGCTGTCACTACTACAGTCCCAGTCCCCCCAGAAACGCAACTCACCTGTAGCAGTTGTACTTGTATTTGTTGTAGCTTCCCAGCGACGTCATGGCTCCCAAGCAAATGGCGTAGGAGAAGAAAATCTGAGTACCCGCATCAATCCATACCTGAGGAGACACGAAGTTATCAATCATTTTAGATGAGATGGGTTCAATGTCCTGACTTTGATCTGTTTGTCTGTTTTTGGAAATTTGATTAAGCTGATAAACAAATTAAGAGATGCACCAAAAATATGATCAAACATTTTTCTGGCTCTGATAACTTAAAGCTTCGACATAAGAGTCCCGAAAATAATTTAGCAAAACATAGAGAATGTGGTAAATGTCGATATGCATGGGGCCGAATACTAGTGTGGACTAGTGGTTTTATTTGGTACTTCATGAACACCATGTACTGTACAAAGCATGGATAAATCCCCTTTTTTTCTCCTCCACAAAGACAGACATTCAGTTTTGATGTTAATCCAATCATGAATTTCCTCGAGGGATTAATAAAATGAGAAACTATATGTTCTTGTTATATAATAAAAACTGACAAAGGATACATTTTGCATTAACTTTGATTCATTTAGAGAACATTTGATGTAGAATTCTTCAGATTGTTGATAGATAAAACCACACACAGAAGACTAGCGGAGGGGGTTGTTTCAGAAGGGAAATGAGGCAAAGAAAAGTTTGGAGTCCTACCTCTGGATCCTGCAAACGGGACAGGTCAGGGTAAAGGTAAAATTTGATCCCTTCAGAGGCTCCTGGCAGGGTCACGCCCCGCACGAGCAACACAATCAGCATCACAAATGGGAAAGTTGCAGTGATGTACACAACCTAGAAAAGAAGAAAGATGGTATTAGCCAAAATACTGAACAACACTGGATGACTTATGACTCATCAGCCTCAAGAGAAAAAAAAACAAAAAAACTTCCCTGTTAAATTCCCATTTTCAGGTTAAAAACAATGGGGTTTTTTGTCCCATATCAGAAACTGTTATCTGGAAGTTATTTAGAGCTGCTTTTCTCAGATAGCAGTTAAAAAAAACACCAAAAAAAACTGTTGCGGTCAAAGATTAAAAGCGATCCATATCAGACACACCCGATAAAATAGTATTTCCTGTTGTTAAATATGGAAACAAATCCTTAAACTCTATGTGTTAAGAGAGTTAATCATTTTCTTTTTCAGGCTCCTCCTGTTGGCTTTGGCCCAGTTTGTGCCCTGTTAACAGAAACAGTGAGACGGCCTGGGAGCAGCACTCACTCAGTTGTATACAGTCGACAGTGAGTCTAGCCAAAAAAGTAACATCTAGCTCAGTATCTCTAAATCAACCAAATTAACTCGGCTTCCAAACGTGTGGGGATTTTGTTTTTGTTAGCGATTTGTTGAGGTAAAAGTTAAAGCCAAACTGCTTCCAAGCAACACAATAAGTACAGGATGTGTCTACTCACTTTCCCAGTGGACTTGACGCCCTTCCAGATGCAGAAGAAACAGATAACCCACACTGCTAGGAGACACAGGGCCAGGTCCCACTTCAGAGGCCCGATGTCCTCAATCCCAGTAGAGATGCTCAGGACGTTTCGCCTGAAGAAAACACAAAGGTTTGCTACAGGTTAGCTAATCTGTGGGAGGACGCAGATTCACACGCATATGTTTTACATTCTCAGACTCAAATGCGAGTGGTTTGCGAAGTATCAACGTGAGATGGCAAGAGTCTGATTACAAAGACAAAATAAAAGGCAGAATTTCTGTCCTGGTTTGCTGCTCTGGCTTGTTTACAATCTTAACATGCTGTTTTATTTATTGATATCCAATTATTTGAGGCTGCAGATGCTGAATTCTTGTCAAATGCAAACTAAGAAAATAAAATATTCCCAATGTGTATGAATTATATCCATAGATGCATTAAAATTATTGTAGAAATAAAGTTTCTAAGTAAGTAAACTTCTGTCGGAATAATTTCTGTTCAAGCATGTTTACTCAGGCAAAATATAGGTCGTATACATTTATGAGTGTGTGTATGTGTGTGTGTGTCTATCGGGTGTCCTGTCAGTAAATACTCACTCCCAGAACTCAGTGACAGGGGAGGTAAAGTTGGTAATATTGGCCGCCAGCCAAAGTGTCTTGTTCTTGCGGACTGTGTCCTCCACGCAGTTTTCTGTGTTCCAGGGCTGTTTGCATTTTGCCCAGGGGAGCTCAGGCTGAAAGCACTGAAACAGGTAGTAGAGTCCCCAGGCCAAGATCACAATGTAGTAAATGTTCAGCAGAGATACGATCACAATTGAAGCATAGCCAATACCTGGGGAGACAAGCAAGAGGGAAAGTAGATTTGTGGTTAAAATATCACTCAGTGCATAGTTATTTTATTACATTTTATAAAACGTGTTGTAAAAATAGCATGTTGCGTGTTTGGCAGATTAAACTAAAATCGATCAATAAAAAAGAAATGTGTTTAATGTAAAAATGGAAAAGCCAAAGTATTGTAAACCCTTACAATTTACTGTCTGTGATGTGTAATGTGCTTTTTCAATAAAAATGTTGATATAAAAAAAAAAAAAAGAAAGGTGTGGAGCACTTTAGAGCAGTCACTGTACTCAAATATTCTTCTCATCCATACTGACTTACACAAACATATAATATCAAACTCTTTACTTGACTGGTCTAAACAGGGGGGGCATGACCAGCTTGAGCTCCTGTGATAATGTCCTTAGTGTTTTTAGGCTATTTTTAGACGACTTTGCTATGAACCTAGACAGAGAAATCTCCACTACTCCTCCACTCCTCAAGAGTATTTTTAAACTCATCATCTCTGTCGCCCCCACCTCTTCATTCCCACATTCTTCGTGCAAACTGATAGACAGGTCAATACTGAGACAGGTGTGTGAACGACCGTGTGTTGCTGTGGGCTGATTAACGTCAGAGTCACAATGGAGTTGTGGGATTGGCCAGTTTGCGGCCACCTGTGGACTTTCTTCTTTCTTGCCAGATGGACAGACAGCAGCCTCAGCGTTCTTTCAGTAGCTGAGACTGTCAGCAGCTGCTAAAGATCTGGTGCCACTGGGTCCTTGTCTGCAGTTGCTCTCTATAGTTTGCTCTCTTTTCATGTGACGTCTCTCGTGTGAACATGAGTAAAGGGCTTCACAGCAGCTGCTGAGATCGCAGTGCCTCACTGCTTGTCTGCAGCTTGTCACTCAAAGGTAAAGGGGCTGCACCTTAAGAGTAGTCAGTGCTTCAAAAGAGGCCCGGGGCAGAGTATCAGTAGTACCCTCGGGTCAAGAAACCAGTCAGAGAACATGAAACCGACACTGGAGACATTCAGTATTTATAATATCTTACTAGCTTAAACAAAACAAGAGCATCCACACTGGAGTGCATGTGACCATGTTTTTTTCATATGACTATCTGTTACTAGGCAACACAATGTTATTCCTGTTTCCAAGGCAACTAAGAAGTCATCAGTCCAATACACATATCAGATATGCAATCCAAGGATGACTATGTTTTAATGTGTTTTCACACGAGTGTTGATTCGTGATCCTTCGTGTTCAGCACTCTTAAAGTTCAGCTCCCGCTTCACTGTGCCGTGTAATATCTTTGACACAGTGCAGCCTAACGAAGTAAGACTGGTCCAATTATACAGAGACAGAGAGACCGAGAAGGATAATGTTTGTGCACAAAGAACAAAGAATCTTGGACAGGAACACCGGAATTTTCTCAACGGACAAATGAGGCTTTTACACAGCGTTAAATATTAAATGATCTTGTCAGGGATGATTTGGTGTTGGGATGCAGAGCCATGTGCTGCTCTGTTCATGTGTGAATAGGTGCAGTGTTTATTCATTTGGACTAACCAGTGAAGATGGGGCAGAGCTTTCCCCAGCAGGTGATCCCTCCTTCAGAGGTGTACTGACCCAGCGCAACCTCCAGGAAAAACACTGGCAGACCGCCTCCAAACAGGAAGATGAAGTAAGGGATGAGAAATGCACCTGGATAACAGACACAGGATCAGTTTAAAGCATCTTCACACTACTTTTTTACATGAGTTGGCCTACGTTGCACGTCTTCCACCTACCTCCGCCATTTTTATAACAAAGATAAGGGAAACGCCACACGTTTCCTAATCCAACAAAGCCACCGGCCACAGACAGGACAAAGTCAAGCTTGCTAGCCCACTTCTCCCTCTGAGGGGCCTTGCCTTCGGCCTCGTCCTCTGGCCGTGTGCCTGGGCTCTTCCCTGGTGAAGGTTTCAGGGTGTCCTTGTGAAAGTCCTTCAGGCATTGGAGCTTCTCTTTTTGTGCCATGCTGTGCCGGGCAAAAGAGAAACAGGACAAAGACAGAGATAGAGGTGAGAGGGATAAGACACAGAAAGGAAGGAGCATTAGGGAGATAATGCTGTCTGCTGATTGCTTTGTAACCACTGAGTACGTGATATACAGTATGTTGCTAATCTTGCTAATCTGATGCATGGAGGTCATTGAGACTACAGGAGTATTTGAGTGGCTGATTTACACTTGAGAATGAAAAGGGAAATTAGAACATACATGTTAAAGACTTAGTGCAATGCAGCCTAACAATAACAAACAAATTCCATCAATTAGCAAGTCTCTCCTACATGAAACGCAACCGAGTGCACATTGCTTTGCATACTCTCAGGGGAGAATCAGCCAGTGAAAATCCCCTCTGTGCTATTTATCTGCCTCTGTCAGTCAGTCAGTGCTTTTATTTATAGATGTATGAATATTTCATTTTAAGAAAGAACCTTATGTGCTGGTTTCAAGTTGTAAAGCTCCTGAAATCACTGCACAGCAACTGCAAACTGACTTGGCTGTTTTTGATTACAAAGCGCCCTGCCTCTGAAAATTTTCCAAGTTCGTCCAACTCTGGGTGGATCTGCTTTTTAAGTTTTCTGCTCAGAGGGGAGCACATTGTCACTGAAGGAAAAGGAAGGGACCGCTTGAATACAATGCACGCTTTTAAGACCTCGTCTGAAGAATTTTTTTTTCTTTTTTTTTTTTTTTACCAAGAAGCTTTTGCTTCATGCTACTGTATCAGCAGTTGGTCCACCTTAATCCAAATTTAGAGAGGAAGATATCCCTCTGCATTCCACACGCCTTGGCTTCTCTCAGGACACAACAGCTTAAGTTCACTTGAGTGTTTACACTGTAAACCGCCTTTCCAAGAAAGACAGGATTTGTTATTACTGACCAAGGTATCCTATTTCTCCGCATGAGCCAAAGAGGAGAAAAGACACCGTAATAGGACAGGAATAACCGTGTAAGACATGTCAAGGCGGAGGGTAATTTAACTACCAGCTGACATGAAATGAATGCGTCTGAACAAAAGAGAGAAAATACAAATGCTGGGTTTTTATGTGCGATTAATTTGAGCTTAACTGTCCTCTTCTTTTAAGTCTGGCTTAAACAGAGAAGAAGTTGGCAGCAACATCACATACTTCCACTTAACTCCTGCCAGCACTAAGTAAGTTGTTTAACAAAAGCACAGAGAAGTTTCATTTTCTTCTTTCAAGTCTTGTTGTGCAAGTGCTGAGATCAGGGAGGATATTTTATTGATAACATTAAAAAATAGAACATCCGCAGTTGTTACAGCGACAACGGCAGGATTAATCTTTAACAACTGAGAACTCCAACATCCACATTTGCCTCCTTCATTCCAACTGGGAACGCCGTGTCTTTTCCTCATCTACTCCCCAGAGCAGTACTGCGTCCCATCATTTTCTGGGATTTCTCTCTTCCTGTTATGCATGACAAGTCAAGTTGAACCGCTTTCCATTCTCAGACCTCATTACATAACTGGATCACTTCTGGCCCACTCTATTTCTCATCCTGTCTGTAACGCTCTCAACTGTTTTTCCCTTCCTTTACTCTCATCTGCTCTGTGTGTGTTTTCACCTGCCTGCTGTTGGAAGATGTTCAGTCTGACAGTTAATTCTTAAGGAAAACTACTATTGGGATTTAACCTGGATATTCCTTCATGATCTTTTTAGAAAAGCATGTCAAATGAGTACGACTGGGAATGTTCATTTTCAATAATTTTTACAAGTCATTTTTTACCTAAAGAACTATATA
>JAPQRQ010000026.1:13628552-13650504 GCA_037367365.1 Apogon talboti | reverse complement strand
AATCTATTTGTCACTATTTTCCATATATAGTATAAACCAAAGATTTAAAACAATTTGGTTTTTCAAACATTCATTCAAGCTGAAAACCCGAAACACATCCAAATTCCTTCAAATCAAGTCTCCCTTTCAGAAAAGCAATAAAAAAAACTTACATTTCCTTCATGGCTGCGACTATGTATAGAGTTCCTGTCTCTCAGCTGTCACCATTCCTCTGTACTGAGTGCCTTTATGCCGACACGGGTCACAAGAAGTGGAGCTGACAGTAATGCCCGCCCCCTTGGCTAAAGACAATTAAATCCAAAGTAGAGATTGGACGCAGCCTTGCAGTGACAGACAACTCAGGTACTAACGTAGGACACTGTAAATTTCCACTTCCCACTACTGCTCCCTGCCCACAAACATACACACAGCCAAGTGGTGGTGGTGGCAGTGGTGGCGGGGAGTGTGTGTTCTGGCGGCTGCGTGTCACACATGCACACACTTCGTATTCATGTTGTAGACACAGAGGAGGGAAGTCAGAGGGAGAAAAGGGTGGGCTGGTCCAGTGAAGGGGATTGGTCTTGAATTACGATCTGGTACAAATGGATGAACTGAAGGCTGCATTGAGAGCTTCACTGCCTTTTTTTTTTTTTTTTTTTCAGGGGGCAGCACTGAAACCTGAGTTTCCTCACAAGTTTCCTCATAAAATCACCATACCAGCATCAAGTTGTGATTTTATCTGGTACGCAGGACATATTGAATCACTGTCCTTCATTCTTTCATAATATGCAGTGCATTATCTGAGAAATGTAAACAGGTACTGTATCAGCATATAACAATGCCTAATAAGGTAATGTGTCTCCTCTGGTTCTCCATGGTCTGTTTAGACACCATTCCCTGTTCTCACGGGGCTCGCAGTGGTTGGCATGAAAGAACCTGTTAAAAACACCAAATCAAAATTCTTTTATGCCCAGGATTTGCCCAGGTTAATTAAGGTCATGCACCAGTTGGAGGAAAGTTTCTATACACAGACACACCCTTTGGCATATGACTAATCCATCATACATCAGTGTCATGCTATTTGATGGATAAAGTCTGGCAAGTTGTGTGAGAGATTAAACCTTACTGTTAGTGTTGGCGTGGTTTGGTTCTTCATGGTAAAAATAGGACGACTCTAATAGTTTGTAAATCTAGAGTTTACAGTTCAGCAAACTGCACATTTTCTTAATAGAAATAGGTAATAACACTACAAAGATTCAGTTTCTGCATACATGCAATGACCACACATCCTAATTCTGACCCTTGAATGCTTCACTGTTGACTGGAGTAATACAACTTCGTTAGCAGTTGAGGAAGTTTTTGTGAAAATCCCCCTATTTGTGCAGAGGAAACCCCAGACTCCTAGTCTAAAAAGGTGCAGCGGTGCATGTTTTATGCTGCTCAGAAGGTGGGCCGGGGTTGTTATGGGACACATCTCTCAGTCACATATGGGCGTCACATTTACAATAATGTTTTAGTCCATTAGGTCTCATCTGCATCAAGGCAGTTGCTGTCACCTCTATAGGATGCATACATGTTGACCCATTCATTGAATAACACACGGGGTGGAGGTGGAGTGAGTGGAGGATAAGGAGAATTGGTGGGGGCACACCTACAAGTCTGCAAAGGACAACAAACAAATTTCCCTCTGTTCATGAACGCATCACAGCATCTCCCTTAAAAAATGACAGAAAGGAAGGACAGCCTTATCAGCTATAAACACAGAAAACTGGTACAAAGGCCAGACAAGTTTTAACAAGCAAAATGTTAGGCTGTTTCCTCATATGTAGAAGGACCATTATTTTTTTTTTTAGCCTTACACCACACAACATCACCATCGTGTTATCTGTTTGTGAAATTCTAAATACTGAGCGGCCAATGTCAGAACACAGTGACATATAACACACACCATGTCCGATAAATTACATGCAAAAAGTCGTTATGAAAATACATTTTAAAAGCCGATACTATTTGTTTCAACATTATATAGTTTTTAATATAAGACACATATTCGCTTCATTATCAGCGGTAATACATAGATGTCAAGATTACCTGTCTGTTCGGTCTTCTCAGTCACCCTGTTGGTCCTTGGTTTGTGGACAGTATTTAACGCCGCCAAAAACAGTTTAATCTAATTTTTTTTCTCTCTCTTAAACCATTGTTTCATGAGCTGGTTATCAGTTTGAGTGGAAAATCACCAGCTTCTCCATGCAACAACTTCTTAAAGTGACAGTCCCTTCATCCGCCCTTCACCTGATTGTCAGCCGTTCGCTCAGACACAGTGACGGATGTGTGCATTATTGTCCATAACGCTCCAAATAACCGTTAATACTATTTATTGCGTCAAGAAGTATGTTTAATTATGAATACGATATATCCCTGGGATCCCCATTTGTTGTTCTCAATTACAACTATTCTTCCTGGGATCCACACAAAAACAAGCAAAACACTCGAACATCATAACAACTATCTGCAATAATAAAATGAAAGGTGTATTGTTATAGGATGTCAAATTAATAAGATTTCTGCTGCTCCAGATGTGACCCACTTGGGATAACAAATGCCACTGTCATTATAAAGGGCAACTCCACAGGATGTTTACATTCTATGCAAAAAAAGTGTTTTCAGGCAAAGCCCCATCCAAAACACAATGACCCAGGACTACACCTGAATGTGTCATGAGAGGATTTGGTAAGCAAGTTACATAACAGAGGTGATGTGTTTCATAAAATATAGGACCCTTTCATGTCGTACGTTGGTTAGATCACGTCTTCTGTTTTTGTCAGATGGTTTGTATGATGTAGACGTGTAAGAAACCTGGCTTGTGGTCGTCTACTTTTTTTGTGTCATATGTTGGTTATAGTCTCTGCGTCTGCAACCTGTGAGCATCTGTCTATGAGTCAAGATGACCTATCTTATTTTTTGTTGAAAAAAAAAACATATATTGAGGAAGTACAGTAGTTAATAAATCAGTTAATATCACATATCCTGCACTGATCCAAGCTGTCCTTGATCTCATGAAGCTCAGTCAGTTTTTATTTTATTATTTTTATTTTCTCAACTTGCAATATTCTTTTACTGTTTCCTCATCTGCTGTATTAATAAGTATGTATTTGGTTAGATGTTTACTCTTTATTGTTGTCATACTGCTAGTTTTTGTCAGTTTTAGTGTTTCTTTAAAGGGATAAGATCTGCAAATAAGTTACGGCTTCAAGTCCTATATACATTACATTACATTGGTTGCGTAATTTTAAGTATAACAATGACTTTTTCTATTGTTCCTGTCAAATAAAATACAATTAAAAATAAACTAAATAAGACATTCAAACATTTCCTTATTGTCAATAACCAATAATAAAGCTTTATACACTATTTAGTATCACATCACAAGCCTAACAATGACAACATCATTAAAATAAGTACTTGATACTTGGTGTTTACTCAATAAAATCTTTTTTTTTTGTCTTAGGTGATTACTTTCTCATTAACAGCTGCTTTTAATTTGTTTTTGAAGGTGTTCTTGCTACTGTTCTTGCACAACCCCATAGCATTTCTCAATAAAGCATTTGTTTTTGGTAAAGGTAACATATAACTCCCCATAAAAGCATATACCTGTATAGTATTATGTCTATCGTATGAGTCTGGAGTATTCAATGTCAAATTCAGACAGGATACCAAATGTTGTGGCATCCCCCATCCTTATATATCATAGTTGACAGCTTTTTCAGGTTTTTTTTTTCTTAATAACAATGAGTCCTTTTTGCAAAATAAGTCTGAAGTGAGCCAGGTTCCTGTTTGGGGGGTATATTGTATAACTTGACATGTGGCACATTAGTCATATATTCTATGTTCCTCAAATTCCTAGTGTGCAAGATGTGTGCAAAATGTGTGCACATAATTCACTGCAGTGTTGTCTTAATCCACAGTATCAGCCATACCAAGCAGATGGTTGGTCCACGTGTGTTTTGCAGAAAACATTTGAGCGCCTCGATGGTGCCCACAAGCACAGACCTCCAGTGTGTTTTTGCAGAAGATCACTGAGAATCAGTTGTTTAATAGCAGCTTTCACATTGCAAAAACATGTGCATTTTTGTGCACTGTCTTGTTCTGCAGTAATATTTTAATATATCCAGCTGGGGATGAAGTCTTCCGCTGTGCAATGTCATTAAAGTAATAGTCAAATCAAATTACAGGAAAGAACTGAATGTTTTGTTCCTTTTTTTAATGCTGTGTGTGCTTTTATCTTCCTGTTTCATCATTAAAAACAACATCATGTGTTTGCCTTGTTAAGCAAAGTCCTTTTTACAGTCCTTCAGTCCCCTCAGGGTTTAGTGATGGTTTCACCCAGCTGAGAACAAAAGCTCTGTCAACAGAACAACTGCTCTCTGGTGCCCGAAAGGCGAAACAGGCAGGAAACAGGAAAGTGACTGAATTTAAGGGGAAAAAAAGCACGTTTGGATGCATGGTGTTTGTGACTGTGACAAAAACCAACCTTGAATCTAAAGTAGCTGAACACACACAGAAGGAAAAGCACACAGTCTATAGGGGAAACATCTATGAAGTGTAGCGTCATAGTCAAAGAGAGTCAAAGTTTTACTACCCTCGTAAGGCCGCAGTTGCATATTTCTCTTATTTAATGGCTGTTTTTCACCCTCGCAACAGGTATGATGCATCCATTCATCAAAGTCCCCCTGATTGTTTACACAGAGGAGTTCAGAACCACAGATTGTTGTCCTGGATAGATTTAGCCTGTCTTTTGTTAGAGGTCTGTCTAAGGACACACTAGTCACATGGTCGCAGTGTAATCCTGTCTCACATGCAGACGCTGTTTGTGTCTTTCTGCAGAGCTGTTCATGTTCCATCCTGGCAACCTTGTGACTCACCTCAGTTGGAGAATTATATTGTCCTGAATACAAACACACAAACAATAAATATACACAATGCAGCCTAATGAAACCACACAAAGCTCACTGTCACTGCAGCTCAGAGTGACGTGTTCCTGTGATTTGCATGCGTGACAGCCAGATATATTTACTCAGCTTCATGAGAGAGTCTGCAGTCTGTGACAAAGCTGACTAATAGGACCACTGCTCACTTGCCTGTTGGTGTCCTGCCTGCTAATACTTCAAGGGAGCATGTAAGGCTTAATCCCATATTACCATGGCTATGTTAAGTGTAAGCATCTGACTGTCACACACTTCCAAGAGGAGCCTCCGCGCAGCATAGGGAGATAAACAGAATTCCTGGTTGATAAGCTTGACCGCAATTACTGTTTATGAAACTTCATACCCACCCTTAGCCTGGTATTTTCATGTCTTGACAGTGAGAAAGTCGGGGCGGGTGGCTGCCAAGCCACCTGCATTTCAAGACAATCCTTTAAAGAGATCTCACTGGCGGCAACCTTAGGTTCGTTTTAGCCGTGCGTCGTCTTCACTGTGCCATTTCTTACATAATGAGTGGCGAGGGTTGCTCAACACTGACTCAAGTTCTTAAGTCTGACTAATTAAATGCAAATGTAAGCTTACCACCACACCAAGATATCAAAGCAGTACCACTAAAGTGACTGAAGCAACATCTTTTGAGCGTACACATGTAGCAGAAAAGGTTGCGTTTTATCAACAACAGAAATAGAAAAGTAAAGTATCTAAAAAAGCATAAAGATGGGTTGAAGGAATGCTAGAGGGAGCTGAAGCTTTTTAGGTCAGTGTCTGGCTAAGTATGGGCTTACACTCTCTCTCTCTCTCTCTTTCTCTCTCTCTCTCTCTCTCAAGTGTTAATCCCTAACTAATAGCAAATTATGATATTGGCATTGACAGCAGTAGTGTTATGTCTTCCATCTCCTGGGAGGACATATCAATACTCAGGGACAAGGTCACAGATGTGCAGATCTGTCCACAAGAAAACAACATGGTTTTATAATGTAAGGAGTATGGACCATGTATTAAAAATGTGCAGATGATAACAGCGGAAGAATTCACACACAAATCTACACTCAAAATGGTGTTTTAGGTAAAACTATTGTCGGACTAAGAAGATGCAAATTAAAGATGAAATTACTGTCGTAGTTGAGGATTTCAAAGTTTTCCTGATTACTTTTGCTACTAATAGTCTTTTTATAATGAGCTACCTCATTTTTTTAATATTTAACTTTCACCACGTTGAAGTAGTTGAAGTAGTCTGAACAGAGCTTCCATGAATCAAACACAGGCATGATTCAAGAACTGACAGATTTTATTCTTTATTGCCCATTTCAAGACTTTTTATATTTTCCTGCAAAAACACATGGAAATCGTCAGAGCAACAACATGTTTTTTAGGACAATTCTGGACAAATCACTGACACATGAGTCATAGCTTAAACAAAAAAAAAAGGAAAACTGTTTTAGTACAACTGTCTGAGACTTGGAAATGCATCAATTCTTCGTCAGTCACTGTGTTGACGTTTATCTTGGCTTCGGTTAATGGTCAGTACTTGGATGGTGTTGGTGCATAAAGTCATGCCATCATGCATCTGTCTCTTCAGTCACTGATTCATTTCAACACCAGATGAACAAACACTGATAGACACTGTTGACCTTTATCATGCTTTAAATGGGAGCCTCACAGGGAAAGTATAAAAATATAATACATAACTGAGTACCATATGAAGGTGTGTCATTTTAAAATGTTACATAAAAATAACCATAAAAGATTTACACCAGGCATTTTAAAACCTGATGATTCTTCAGATTTTTTTTTTTTTTTGCCGTCATCTGTGCAGTCGTCCCACTCTGACCTGAGGACTGGATCTCTGAGGCACTGTGCCCTTATTACAAAGCTGCAGTTTCGTCTCCATGGAAATTGAATAAAATGATGAGTAACATGAGTTCCTCCTGCACTCCACGTTTATGCACACTTGGCAAAGGAGTGCAATGTTGATTCAAAACCAATAAAACTGACTTTCCCACCCAAGATCAAAACTGGCCAGTTGCCTAGCAACAACCATAAAATAGTTTCCAAGAAACTTAATAAGTAATTATTTTTCTGTTTATTTTCCTTTTATCACATAAGACAACAGGGCAGGAATCCAGGGGTTTTTGTCTTCTAATAGACCCCCGTAGTGGTCCATGTTTCACCAGCAGCAGGGCTCCTCAGTGTCCTCCCTGTTTGGATTCACACTCACCCACTGGTCTGAACTGCAGAGCTGTTTTAAGGTGACATAAATCTCCGCCTTCACCTCTGAGCCTCTTTGAAATCAGAGCGATGGGGTCGCCAGGGGTGGCAGTTATCGTACAACTGCACTGACACACACACACATACACATGTAAATCACTGTAACCAGTACAGTGACAGTACTTCACAATTTACTGCCCTTCTCACCTTTGTGAACTTGACAGAAACGAATGTTAAAAAAATGGCCTGGAGTCAAACAAGTCCATTCAGGAAATGTTCCCATGAGTTCAAAAACCTCGGCCCAGTTTATCTAGGCACCAACAATACATGAATGAGGAGTTTTTTTGTTTTCTTTTTGTAGTAAAGAGCTTCTCTTTGACAGACGACCCTCTACACTAAGAGTGGACAGGCTGATGAAAACATGTGAAATAGCACCACCTTTAGGAAATCTTGAAAAGCAAAGCAATGGTGACATGCAGTACTTATAAGATACTCTGAATAAAGGAAGCACAACACAACTTGTGCTGGTAATACATGTTTAATTTTTTTAATTAAGTGCAATTATCTGTTTGCAAGAGCAGAGTGAAACTAAGAAATAAAAGGAAGACATGACTAGTTTGAAAATAGACCCTTCAATATCACCATCTGTTAATGTAGGATTTTACATTCAAACAATGAGGGGAAAAAAGAGCCAACTCTACACTACATCCTTTGCTGTATTCTGTGTAACAACATTGGTAAGTTGTTTTTTTTTTTTTTTACTTTGTGTAGACACTCAATGCCATATGCGGCTGCAGGAATAGATTTATCACCACATGGTCAAAGTGCAGTAACATCCTATAGCAGGACAAGTATTAAGTGTTCATGCAGGAGGTGTAACAGTGAGGTGAACTTACAATAACCTAAGACTTAGCATGTAAACTAATCTCCACATGATGAAATTATATTTTAACTGATTCACTAAACACTACATGAGCTGCAGGATACTAGTCAGTCTGTAAATGTTCATAAGTTAAAATGCTTTATGAATGGCAGATCAATTACTCTATGTCTTTCTCTCATAATTTAGTAGTTAAAATAAATAAATTAAATTGTTACCAAAAATCCACAAATGGTGACCTTTTCTGGGACAAATTCACATTTTAAAATAAACAACAGACAAAATAAAATCATGCATGTGTAATACAAGCATACTCTGAGAAGAGCAGATATGATACTGCAAACAAAAAAAATAGTAATAATAAAATAAAACTCTTTCAGAATCATTATAACAAATCCATTATCATTTACACCCCACATTTTCAGGTATCTCATACTTCTCACACACAACAAAACGGTTTCTGACATTTCCTGTTCAGAACTTCAAAGCATACCCAACCCTTCGATAATATATTTCTAGAATATACTGTAAATAAAAGACCTACAATGACACTGACGCATGTGTTTCTTCTGGATCTTTTTTTTCCCCACACAAACGTCACCACACACTCCCGTCAAACGCCTCCGCCTCAAAAGCACCACTTTAACCTCCTCAACTACCAACTGACCAACGGTTTAGCAGTCAATGTTGATGTTGCAGAGCAGCTCCTCCAAGGCCTCCAGTTTCTGATTGGCCTCCTCGATCGCGCTGTACGTCTGAACGTTGCTGGTGATGTGGAAGCGGATGTCGTCCACCAGGGGGACGGAGTCTGTCTCGTGTCGCTCCTCCAAAGACGCAGCGTCCTCTTTGATCAACTCAGCAAACTCGGGGTTTTCAACCAGCTGTGACAGACAGGTATGAGAAGAATTTATCCTAAAGCGGTCTGAGAGCTGACAGACGAACCTTCAGATATCATCACTATGCATTAGATAAACACCAATAACCGCACGCCAGAAACAAACCGGTGCCACCTCCAGTGACACAGAGACACCCACCCGCTCGATGATCTTGGCCATGTACTCCGTGCAGTGATCCTCCAGCCGCGAAAGACGGAAGAGCTTGGCCGTCTTCCACAAGAACAAAACGTTCTCCTCGCATGTCGCCTTAGCCAGTGTCTTCCCACACAGGCGTTTCAGCCCCGGCAACAGATACATGTCGGCCACACACAGCACGTCAAACACGTTCTCCATCATTAGCTGGGTGTAAAGAAGATCAAGTCGGTAGTCAGACAATGAGAAGGAGCGTTACGTTGTTGATTAAAAGTTTGTATGTGCTCAAAAAGCCAAAGGATGACAACTCTGATCAACTTATTGTCACAGAAATGTATCCTCCAACTCATAGCTCGGCCATAAAACTTGGATTGAAAACTAATTGTTCCATCATCATTAGTTCATTCAGTAGTGGAGGTATGTCTCTGCCATCTTAGACTTCGACTGATAATCTTGGCTTTTAATTAAAAGGACCACATCTTTGTGTTCTTTCTTCTATTTCACTGGACAATGAATACATAATTGTACTAATAATTGAAACTGATTCAATATTCAATTTCTCAAATCAGAGTTTATCCACCGGGCCAGAATTTTGACTAAAGTGATGATGTAAAAACACTCATTTTCCAATCCTGTCTCATTGCCTCGCCTCAGAATTATCCCAAAATGTCTCAGACTCCTGCTCTTGATTTGCGGGTTGTGACAGTTTCCCGCTGTAGGAGCCGATGGTACTTTTCACCATGTTTGGGTTGAAACCCCTTGGTACCTGG
This sequence comes from Apogon talboti, assembly GCA_037367365.1. Classification (NCBI taxonomy): domain Eukaryota; kingdom Metazoa; phylum Chordata; class Actinopteri; order Kurtiformes; family Apogonidae; genus Apogon; species Apogon talboti. The sequence continues at coordinate 13,640,657 of JAPQRQ010000026.1, read as the reverse complement.
TATTCATTTCAGCATCTTTCAGTACGTATCCATTTCAATATCTTGATGAAATCATTCACCCAAACTGAAATCCAGGTGCAAATGGAGGAAAGGAATTTTGATCAGACATTCTGCAATCCATCTGTTCTTAGGGAACAAAGAATCACACATGAGTTCTTCAATCTATGGACCAATGGCAAGTCCAGTTTTATCTTTGCATTATTTGTAGTCATTTTGAGAATTAAAACTCTGGCTTATGTAGCTAATAGCTGTATATTTACTTGTGCAGGTATCAGGTATTTTTCTCCCCCTGGTAAAATGTTGTTACTCAGTGTACTCTTTGAAACTGAGTCTTTTCCCTGATGTTGGCTTGAAATCTGAATAAATGGAATTCCAAGTGAGGTAACTTATATTTCATAATCTTTAAATAGATTACAATACATCATAAAATTATGTAGGTTTATAGTCAATAATGCTTCATTAGTTTTTGGGTCAGTTTTTCTTTAACTCTCTGCTTTTGTATTTATATGCCCGGCAGTAGGAAACCAGACTGTCTGAAAAAAAATGGGTCAATCAAGTGAGTTAACCTTTGACCTTTAAAGAAGCTGCGTCTAATTTACCCCCTTGAGACCTCAGATGATAAAATGATAAGCACATGTTTCTCATATTTTTCCCTTGAAGATGGGTTTGTGTCCCTGATACCTCAGAAATGACATCTTCAGCCTTAACAACACCAACCTCTGTGTTGTCAGTGTAGATGTAAAACAAGACGTGGATGAAGATATCATGGGAGATGTTGTGCAGAGTGATCACAGAGGTGCTGGGCTGGGACTGTAACTTCTCTCCCTCGCTGAAGTGATCATTGATTAAGGCTTTAAAGTAGTCACTACGGCCACAGAAAAAGGCCTGGAGACACAAAAAAAACACAACAAAGCATACATATGAGTGGGAAAGTGTGGTGTACAACACATCTGAGGGTAGTAGTGAAATATTTTGTACCTTATGACATAAGAAACTGTATCCATTTACTCTGAAGCAGATGTCAGGATACGTAGGGAAGTGTTTAGTTCCGTTAAATGGAAGCTCTCCAAATCCAACCTGAGTAAGAATCAGAAGAATATACAAAAGTAATGCAAAATGAGTCTCAAATGCAGCTTCAGTGTTTGTTTCTCACCATTCTGTGCTTACTTGTAGCTCAGAGGGAAACGCACATTCTGCTAACAGAGCCATGTCCTCCTGAAGTCGACAGCTGTGAGGCTCCAGGCTCAGGACCTTCACACAGATTCCTGGTTTGTTGGACACTTCAGAGGCGAGAAAATCACACAGAGTGAGTTTTGAGTGAACGCAGAGTTTGTCAAGTGTAAAAGGAGGGCAAATCTGGACTTTTCAGTATCAATGTGAAAAATAATTCATTTATCAGACAGGAGCAGTGTTTGTTTACCTGCACAAACACTGCTCCTGTCTGATAAATGAATTATTTTTCACATTGATAACAGGAAGACAATATGAACCTTTACCAGACTTTTCAGTATCAACTTAAACTCTGCATTTTAGGATATGCATGCAGTCCATTTATCCGTTCTCAAATATTTTTGTATATATTTTTACCTCCATTGAATATCATGTATGTGTCTTTTGATTACCCGTTGGCATGTTGACTCATTGTGTCAGCTCTAAGCTTTTTTATTCAACATGAACATGCTTGACTCTGAATGAACATTGATCAAACTAACTTTATTCGGTTGTGAAACTGAAAGCTCAAGGTTCCCCACATTTGTTAAAGTGGACCTGAAACACTTGACAATGTTAATGTGGTGTATTTATTTTGTACCTTAGGTAATATACAACACTGTAATAAAACTTATTATTCACTTGTATTTTTCAGAATACTGGATAGTTTTTCACTTTGTCACCAGCAGGGTGCAGCCATCTTGAAATAAACTAGCTGATGACCTCAGGTGGTTGGGTCATGTCTGCTGTTAGCTTGTTTACCAGTAGGAGTTACTGGGGTAAACATATGGTTATTGATATAGCTCCAGGTCATAACTCACATTATACGTAATTTGGTCTGGGCAGATCAGGTTCAGGTTATGTAAAGGGATCAGATGCTGTTTGATGACTTTATGCTCTGTTACTTGGCTTTTTTTTTTCTGTTTGATATTTTCAAGGACAAAGGTAGTTACAGACTGACAAAACAAAGTCAAATCATGGACTCACAATGACCGGGCACAAGAAAGTGGAAAAATACATAAATAGATAAAGATAAAAAGAGACAAACAACAAAAAAGCAAAAAGGAGAGGGGTAAAAAAAAAACTAAAAAAAAATTACCTAGATAAAATACATTATCGAAGCTACAGAGAGACAACAGGTGGCATCACTACTCATAGATCCTGTCAAGCCCAGCTCAAATACTGGGAAATTAATCAACCTGGTGTGCTGGCAAATTTTCCATATAATTCAAAAATGGTTGCCATATCTTTTAAAAATTCCTTTTTTTTTTTGCATACAATAACTTATTTTCTCTAGAGGCACACAGCTATTGATTTCACAAAGCCGCTGTGGCTTTGTTACTTGGCCGTTTATGTGACGTTAAATAAATGGAGTGTAAAACAGTGAAATACAATCTACTTTTCTGATAAATCCAAGTACATAACAAGTTTCAGTGGTTTTGGGCAATGACATCTGTGACGGTTGCCAGGGCAACCAGCACTGTGTAAAAGCTACAGCGGCCGTCTCCGGCTCTCGTCTCTTCTTATCTCCACCTGGCCGCACCAGCACCTCCTTCTCTTCTACTTTATGACGTACTGAGTTTTGTGACAGTTACTTAATCAATTCAGCTTATTTGCCTGCATCCCCCTGGGTTTGTTTGTTTTGTCAAGGCTCCACGAGCCAGTCTTGACATTATTATTATTATTATTATTAATAATAATAATAATAATAATACATGTAACAAGTACCAACTTACCAAAGTCATAAACCTGTTTGCATTTATTCTCCAGCTCCTCTATAAGAATGGCCAGTTTGCATTGTTTAGCCAGGCGTCTGCAGTCGTCCAAAAGGCTTATATCAATATCCATCCGTCCTGTCACACATAAATTAGAAATCAGTCAAAATGGAGGATGAAACAGTGACTAAATTTGTAAATAAACAGCTACTCACTACCCAGAACTAAATATTTAGTAGATAACTGTAAATAAAGTTTCTCATAAAAATCATTCTTTGAAACATTTAAAACACTGTGATTTAGTTTTTATGTTTTTTTATGTACTGTTAAACACCATAAACTCTAAAAACCAGTTTGCACTTTAAACTAACTTGTTGATATTCTCCTTCAAATCCAGAAATTATTTTCAGATGCTGACAAAAAGTGAACAGCAAACACTTTTTACTGGTGAAAAACAGTGAAATAATGCATTCCTTAATAATATAGCTTTAGCTTTGTTTTATGCATAATTACAAAGATAGATGGTTTGCAAATGCATTTATTGCATGCATTAAATGAAATCACAAATACATTTTTAGACTATTGTGATAAAGTCGTGTTAACATTTGTCATGTGTGTCTTGTAAAGCTATCAGTATCTTCTTATGTGAACATGAGGCAAATCAACAATTATCATATTGAATTTCAATTTAAAAGCACAGATTGTCAAATAATTATTTCTGAGGCTATATATTCAATAACTTATTTATTTATACATACACAGCCCAGTAAAAAAAGTCACCAACTGGAATTTACTAAGAAAATAGTTCAGATCTTTCCATTGGATAATTACTACAGTGATTCATACATTTCAGCTGGAAAAAGTTCTTTAAGTCTAACTGATGTATTGAGTAGATTCCTATTTCTTTAAGAGCCATCAGTTGATAAAGAGCATAAAGATTGAACTGTGTTTCAATGGAAAAAGGTCATGTGGTTTAATGAGTCCAGATTGACCCTGTTCCAGAGTGATGGGTGCATTAGGGTGAGGAGAGAGGTGGATGATGTGATTACCCATCATGCCTAGAGCCTACAGTACAAGTCTGTGGGGGGCAGTGTTATGATCTGGGGTTGCTTCAGTTGGTCAGGTCTACGTTCAACATGATGGGTCCATAAAATGAGGTCAGCTGAACCTGAATATACTGAATGACCAGGTCTGAACATCAGTGGGTTTTTCTTATGTGATGACACAGACATATTCCAAGATGACAAAACCAGGATTAACCAGGACCAACTCTCCATCATCAATACAACATCTTGGCCTAAAATTAGTACAACTCCGGATGGAAGTAATTGTTGTGACGTTGCATAAGCAGTGCTGTGACGATGCCATAGAAAATCCTTCCTGTAATAAAAGCTTAAGGCAGGTCAACAAAGTCTTATGTGGTTTTTAGGGGGTTTTTTTATACCCACCTGTATAAAAATACTGCAGGATGGCTGCAAAGGCTGCAGGATTGATCTGAAAGAAAAAAAAAGAAAGATACTATGACCTCTTGCACTGTAATCGTATAATAAAACAGTAACCACAAAAGGACTCATTTGAAATCTTTATTTATGTTAAGTCTCAGCCCATACCAAAGGATGTTTGAGTGTGATCAGGTTCTTCCCTTTCCATTTGCAGTCAAACATCTCAGTGAAGTACTCTGAGCGTGCGCTGAGAACGCAGCGGTGGGCTGGAAATGTTTGTCCATGAACTACAAACTTGACATCACTGTGCTGACCCTGCTCCAGTAACCTACAGTGAACACACACAAACTAATTAGAACTGAGGGGCTGTAAAACAATGGGGGAAAAAATGAAGAGAAGCAACTACCACGTTTTTCGTGCTCTGATTGATTTTATGTAAAGTCACATCAATAGGCCGTTGACCCTTACGAGTGCAGAAAGTGGCTAAAATCATCACGCTGCATGGGGCAGGTAGTGACACAGTTGTAATCCTTGAGAAGGCGGCGAATGGCGTCGCTCAGTGAGCCATACATACACCTCTCACCATCAAAAGTGTTGGCTTCACACTTGGCACCTGCAAGCAAACCATATATATTTTATTACAGGACATTTATAGGTAAAAGCTCCTATTTAAAATCCATTTATATAGCCTTACCACAAGCCAACAAGTACTGGACCACCTCCTCATGGCCACAAAGGCAGGCATAATACCTGAAGAAAAAGAGTGTTCATTTTTCAGAATGGGAAGATTATTATGCTATTTTAGCCATAGAAAAATCTAGTTGCCTACATTGTACTCACAAAGGGGTGCTGTCCCATTTGTCTCTTACATTAAGGTCCGCATCTCTTTGTTCAACAAGATACCTTAGAGGAAAACAAAAAGAAACGAGACACACTGAAGTTTCAATACAAGGCATAGAAAAAGTAAAAGAGTTTTAGTTTAAAATAGTTTAATAAAATAAATGACTTCATTTCCACTGCAAAGAAGGATATGGCTCTGTATGACAGTCCAGTGTGCACAATTTTGGACAAATTGCCTTGATTTTTTTGTGACTTTCTGATGATATGGAATACAGATTATTACACTTTGGCTGTATTAACCTGAGCCAAACTCAAGCACAGGAGAAAGTTTGACCTGGAAAGTCAAGGTCACCATAGATGACTAGTTAAAGACCATGATACCTGAAAAATGTGATCACAGACTTATGGTATTTAGATGAAACAAATTAATTTAAGACTGGACTGTGAAGCATTCAAAGACCACTCTTCTCATTCCCCAATAAAACACAAAGCAACCACATTATGATCAATGTTTTCCTCCTTTTGGTCAGTTGGTGCCACTGGTTAGTTCATCTAACTGATTCTTGGAGCTGATAAAACTGTTTTTTTAGACTAACTCAAAACCTGGTGACTGCTCATAATCATCCATCTGGGACACCAAGTGACAAAGTAGAAAAACCTGTTACCATGGACGGCAACTCTAGGTAACCACTAGCACTAAGTTACAAAAAGAGGAGCAAAACATGGGTCATAATTTGAGGCTTGTTTGTGGTTTAATAAAATTGTGAAATGAGAAGAAGACTGGAATGTTAGTCCTGAGTGCACCAGTATAGTCTATGACTTACATGGCACTGTGCCTAAGACCTGCATTATTTCACTCCTTGTAACTGGGTCAAGTTATGTCTTAGGGCAGGAAATTTTACACATACCACCCTGTTCAGTATCTGACAGCTAGTAACGACTCACGACATATCTGCAAACTGGGCAGACAGCTCAAGTTATCCAAAGTTACCAACTGGGTCAGGGTGACTCAGGTTAGCAAGCAACTGTGCCTTTGCAAAGCGGTGCGGTTAGCTTGGAGTTAAGCTATAGCAGCTGCCCACAACATGCCAAATAAGAAGAACAAGAGGAAAAAAAGAGATGATTATATGGTTGACTAATATCGCACAATGATGAGTTAGGTTCAAGCACAAGAAGCCAACACTTGCTGTGTCTCCTCTGCGTCGTCAGCTGAGGTCTCGGTTACCTGACTCTACAAATGTCGCCCTTTCTGCAACTTGCAAACAAATCGTATACATCCATGATCCCCGCGGTGTTTTCGGTCCTCTGTAATGCATTGAGACGGCCTGTCTATCGGACAGGTGTACTGTTAGTGTAGCTTCAGAGTTTGTTGGGTCGAAAGTGAGATTATTTGGCTGCAACGCTTCCTCGTACAGTTGTTGACAAGCTGGTAGGGTGCTCAATGTTTTGGTCGAACAGCTCCGCAGTCACGTGATCAGTGCTTCCTTCACGTAATGTAAAAACAGTGGGATTGTAAAGACTCGTCACAACACAGCAGAGGTTTACTCCATCCTCGCACCATAAATAATTACCGATTTATTATTTTTATATAAAATAATTCCACCATCAAAACTACAGTTCAGTGCTACCTCGCCAAGTTATTGATTCTAACCAAACACACTCAACTATTATTTGAGACGGTTTGTGGTAATATTATTGAAGCACTGAGAACCGGAGCTCGTATCGGTAAATGAATGTATCATGGATGTTTTTTTTCTCTACGTAGTTAAACATGTTAAAATAGTTTCAGTTTTATTTTAGTCCAATTCATTTTTTTTATTGCTATTATAATTATTGTCTTTATTTTTTATGCTATGCGCCAAACCTATTTATGTATTTATGTTATTCTTCAAAATGGGCACAGTCCTTTTTTCTATGCTGTTGGTTTTCTTCCAATGCTTCATCTATAGAGTTAAAGCCAGTATGGTTGTGCATGTCAGTCTGGTGCACCACAACAGGTTTATGCTGCTGAAGTAGTCAGTAAAGCATCAACAGATTTCTTAATGGTGTGAAAATGAACTGCGACATGGCATTGGCATATATGGGTGTGGTGTTTGCTGCGGGCCAGGCCGAGGGAAGAGTTAGGTGCTGGTTTAATCTGACTGGCTGCTTGTCTTGACTTGTGATCACATACCATCCTGTTTAAAATTAGTAGAGGAAGTTGTGTGGATCTAATGCCAGTGAGCTGATAGTCACTACCTTCACCATCTTAGGTTATAATGAGCAAATAACTGAATTCAGTTTGATATCTGCAGGACAAGATGGAGGAAAATTTCCTTTCTTGAATAACAAATCACCTATTCTTTGTCATAGTCATGCTCATATTTTAGGTAGGATTTGTAGTGATAGGAAATTTTTCGTCATGGAAATGTATGCCTGTAAAAGTGAAATGCTTGCTGCCTCAGTATGACCATTCCAGACCAATAAATGATGGCTAAATGGCTAAGGGTGTTTCATACATATGCAGCAAGTGAACAGCATACATAATAACACAATGTATTTATATCCATTCTGACTCTTCACTGTACAAGTGTAGCAGCATAGAGGCCAGTGTAGAAGTGAGTGATTATGTTTATTTTTTTTTATAATTACAAAGACATAAACAACTGACAACAAAATCGCTTATTCTATTTAGTAAGCAGTATTTATCTTGACATGTGTTTCTTTAGCTCAAAAAAACCCATTTTCACTACTACAAAAGATAATTTAGTAATAATTTGAAACAATAGAGCATGTAATTTGAACAAAGCAGCTTACAAAAACAGACATTTTTCTAAAACAGAATGCTGAAATGTATTAATGACCATTACATTTAAAAGATAATTAAAAAACATAAAATGATATATATTTTACTAAAAAACTATTTCAAACCAAACAGATATAATGGAATAATTCCAAACAATTGAGGATAACAGCATCCCACGGTGTTCATCCACCACTCACTGGTTCATTTGAAGTTCAGCAAGTTGATGTCTCAATAAGCTGATCTGTAGCTGAAGTTTTTCCCGCTCCAGCAAGAGGTTTTCTTTCTGCAGTTTCAACACATCAGCCTGTAAATTATCTAAAAGAAAACACATATGTATAATTTAAGGTAACAAATCTGTAATAAATGAAAACCACATACATGTCCCTGTCTCAAGAAGTTATGACAGTAGTATTACACTGAGTCATAAAAGTACTAAAGTAGTTAAGTGGAATTCAGTCTATATTAATAGTATTATTTACACCTGCGCTTACTGTGACATGCCAAAACATTCTGTACAGTGACTCAAGAGTTGACTAATCCTGTCTCTAGCTCTGTAAAGCCAGTTATTATTTAATTGCCTGCAGAGGAATTATAACTGACAAAATCAGGGATATTTAATAATAAACAAATAAATTCCAAGGCGTGGAAAAGCATTCTTTGTCATTATCAGCTCTGATGCTTACCACAAAGGTCTTCCTACGCTTTCAAGTTGCAACATGTCAGAAAATGAATCTCAAGTACAGCTCACTGATACTTCCCTCCACTGAAAGAATAGGTAATACAGCAAACCACAGTTCTCCTTCTTACCTGTGACACTGTTGGTAACAGATGATGGTTGAGTTTGAAAAATGTCACTCTTTTGGCCCTTCTGTGTCATGCTGGAATGAGAGGAGTTGAGTAATGCTACCTCAACAGGGTAGTGATCACTCACTTTCAGGGCCTGCAAGTGTAGGAATATGAGACAAAAAATATTTAAAGACTGTGCAGAAAAAATATGTGTTTGGGAATCGGCAGTTTCTTACAAAAAAGTAGAGCTCACCATTTCCTCTGTCATACCAAACTCTTTATGGAAGTTAAAGGGCTTGGCTGAATTTGGCACAATGGCTGCCAGCATGTCTTCCCCATAGACAACAATCCTATTAAATACACATAATAATGATCACTGTACATAATTACAAAACCCACTTTCTCCTTAAAACATTCCTCAACCCTTTGCATCCTTAATAGAGGGCATTAATATCCACATACCTGTCATAGGTGTGTTCATTGGATGTGTTTGCTGTTGTGTCAATGTCATCACCAATCAGCCAATAGAAGTTCTTGTCACTGCGGATGCGGATCTCTTTCATTTCCTTACGTGTAACATATGCACCGTCTGCATTGAAATCCCCAAGGATCATTACATTCTGGAGGAAATCAGAAACGAGCATTTCACTAATCTGATAAACTTCCTTAATAAGTGAATCTATGGAGTAGAAAACCTTACAAATGTGTTCTGTTAATATTGAACAATTGTTTTCTTGTAAAAGCCACAAAATGTATAAACCACAGAGGAGGTGTGGCTCATTTTTCTCATTCACTTGTAGACATTCTGTCATGTAAAGGCATTTTGTCTTGTGAAGGCAGAAACCACACAGGTCTGATTAGTATAACTAAAAATGACATCTGTAACTGTCAGTTTAATAGCTTGGAATGTTGCGTTCTGGTTCTTTGGAATGGTAGCCAAAGGCCATAGGTATTGTTGCAGTAACACCTGCTCTTTCCATGCTTTTACATAATACACTCATGTAATTACCTTCAATATATAAAGCCTATTACTGAAATATACAATGAAATAATAGTGATAGGTTGAAGAACCTCCAGATGAAGGGGTTACAGTGAGAATAATCAAATCTCAAAAGGTGGAAAATAATGTGAAGATGGTGATAAGAATATGACAATTCTGTTAGTTTCAGTCTGCTGTTTTTATGTAGGTTAAGAGGCACACTTATTATTTGGCAAAATTAAATGCAGTTGGGAAAAAGGATAATATAAGGCAATAATCTCCATAATGCTAAAATATTGCACAAGGATGACACAGCTTACATCAGTTTTCCATTTGTCCCTGACTGCCAGGAAGACATCATACAGCTCATCCAGCTCCTTCTCTGAGTCTGATGGTGTTGTGTGGACTGGGATCAGCACTATATCCTTCAGCACTGCAAAAACAATCCCACGGATGTAGACCACAAAAGCTTGCACATGTCCTTTCAAATCACATTAAATATTTGTAAATGGACACGCAAGTTGGAACATGATGAACCTGCTCGACACCTACAGACATGAGTCAGACATACCACTGATAACAGGAGCAGTAACCAACGGCACTCACTATGCATCAGGTTTCTATGTAAAGGCAAAGCAGACTGACCTGTGTTACGTGGTTCGAAGCGCAGAATATAAGGCTCTCGTGCAAAAGCATCCACATCATTTACCTGGTTGTCCTCATATTGATAGCAGTCAATCAGTTTGACCACATCATCCCTTTCATGAAGACAAATTGCTTTAAATTAGGTGAAATGGAAAAATGGATTGCAGTAGTAGTAGTAGTAGCATTAGTATTATCATTATTATTAGTAGTAGTAGTAGTAGCAGTAGCATTAGTATTATTAGTAGTAGTAGTAGTAGTAGTACTAGTAGCATTATTATTATTAGTAGTAGTAGTAGTAGTAGAAGTTATAGTAGCATTAGTATTATCATTATCATTATTATTAGTAGTAGTAGCATTAGTATTATTATTATTATTATTATTATTAGTAGTAGTAGTAGTAGTAGTAGTAGTAGTAGTGTTAGTAGTAGTGTTAGTAGTAGTAGTAGTAGTAGTAGTAGTACTAGTAGTAGTAGTATGGCATAAATGTCATGTGGAAAATCCAAAAATCTGACATCACCTGTAAAGAAATAGAAACTGTTCCTTGTATCTGTTTCTTCCCAGCCGTGTACTGAGCTGCAGAGTGTAGGGATGAGCTGCGTTGACTCTGTGAGACAAAGTAAATAAGGACAAAGGAATGGGCACGCATCAACAAAAGCGCCTCTGTCTAGTGAGAAACATTAATTCACCTGTTCAGTTCTTTCATGAACAGTTGGACCGAAGTTCCACTTGCATCTACCACCTCTAGGATCACTATTATGTCATATCGAGACGCAATCTGCAAAACACAACACAGACATTTGGAACAGAGACACAACAGGTTTTAGCCTCTAGACAAATACAGAATCAGAGATACTTTAAACACATTAAAAAAATCCTCAACAGTTTTAATTTTCACCCTTGTCCGAGTCTCTTCCTGTATGTTGTTTACAGTCGCGGTCACTCATTGGCTGTTCCAGCCTCACCGGCGACACGCGGCATTAAAATAAGAGACTACTAATCTATGCCTCACAGAATACACAGTTGCTCAAATCGGCCACACTATTCAACACAGTAAAGCCGATCGTCCACATAAACATATAGGACGGTTTTACCTTCACCAGAGTTGACAGGACTTCTGGGTTTGAAACTTTGGACATTCCAAACCTCTGCACATTGAACGAAGCAATCTTCATATCTGCAAAGACGGAGGAGTCGAGGACTAAATGATCCCACAAAAATGTAAACGGCATAAAATGAATTAGGAATCTTTCTGTCTCTTTTCTTCCCAAGTTTTGTTCCCTGAATGTACGCAGGTTGCCTGACGGTGCTGTAAATAATACTACTGGCTCTCAGCCAGAACAAAGCATCAGGAAAGACCTGGGTTTGAGACTGTTTTTTCTGAAGGTGGACGGTGGTTGGATAATCAGTGTGAAAAGGGAGTGAGGGGCGGACTGAAAACTTGCCAAGACCAGTTTTTGCTCACAACCATCACTGATAATAAAGTCAGAAGCTGAACATGTGGAAACATGGCTTAACATTGTCTGTTGATTTGAGTTGAGTTGAGTTGAGTTGAGTTCTAAGTTGCTGACCACCACCAGATGGTTGCTGAGTATGGTGGACATCAGTTTTGTTATTTAAGCAGTAGGACTAGGACTCCATACAGATTTAATTTATTATTAAAGAAGCATGGGCTATGTGTTCTGTTATATAGATGAGAGGAGGGAG
>JAPQRQ010000026.1:13602517-13628013 GCA_037367365.1 Apogon talboti | reverse complement strand
TTTATTTATCAACTTGTGTGCTCTGAACAGTGTGCTATTGGTTCCTTGTATGTAAAAAAGATTTTTCTTTTCTTCTGTTCGAAACAAACAATAAACAAACAAAACACAATATGCAACAATTCCAATACATCGAATGTTTATCCAACAAGAGCAACTGAAAACTATATATCGTGCATTTTTGTGATTTCTAATTAAACTGTAATAATACTTGTTCTATCTATGTTACTGTCCCCTGATATTATCAGAGTTTGGAGATTCATGTTTGACCTCGTAGGACCGACTGTCCACGTATGAGGATAAGAAATTCACAGCTTTATACAAAAAAAAGAAAGAAAGAAACAACTGCCCACCGCAAATGACATTCCATAAAAAATTTTAAGAATGCATCTGAAAACTTATATGTTTCCAATATAAGCAATTATTTAATTAAAAAAAGCCAAAACTCAGTTGGAACAGAAGTGGGATGTTCTATAAGATATGGCAACCATTTTTAAACCACATGGAAAATGTACCAGCACATCAGATCGGTCAAGTTTGAAGTACTCGAGCAGGGCTTGCAGGACCTAGGAGGTGTGAGGCCAACATATGTCTCTCTTCCCTTGTTTCTTCTTTTTTCTTTCTTTCCTTCTCTTCTCTCCCTTATGTATGTCTGTGGTCGGCTGTCTCTGGCCCGCTTGCTGTGGGCCGGTAAGGTCGCTTGATTTTGTATGTATGTAACTATATTGTTGTCTTGTGAAAAATCAAAAATAAAATATATTAAAAAAAAAAGCCAAAACTCAAAAACCTGTGGGGCTCCTGGGTCTTGGGAGGTTAATGGAAATTGCTAAATCACCTGCTACTGCTGCATAACTATAAACTACACTGAATTTTGCCAAAAATGAACATTTACCCTGATTCCACACATTATTATTTTTTGACCAGAGGAGTTGTTGACTCAGGTTGACGTCTCGAATTACAATCTTTTATTTCCTTTTGGATCTATGGAGAGTAAACATTGAGAAAACCCTTCCTTGTGTTGCTGAAATGCAAATGTTCCACACCTGTGATATGGCTTGAATTCCAGGACACGAGAGAAACAATGAAAGCTTTAAAGAGGGGGTAGGTGGGAGAACCAGTGGCATTCGTTGGACTGGTTTACCCACATTGGGTTGGGGAGCCACATAACTTCACACATTTCATCTTGCCACACCCAGTTTTAGACTATAAACAAGGGCTGAGAAGATAAGAGATGCACAACAGCGCTAACCTCTGCCCGGCCTGTCCACCTCCAGCTCCCCACTGCAGCATCATGAGTATCAGGAGCTCTACACTGACCCGCACCAGGGCCCAAGTCCCAAGGGCGGGTTTCAGCAGCATGTCCCTTGGATCCTACTCCATCCCCAAGATCAGCACCGGGACCAACCAGATACCCCAGATTACAGCTGTGACCGTCAATAAGAGCCTTCTCACCCCACTGAACGTAGACATCGACCCCACTATCCAAAGTGTTCGCACCCACGAGAAAGACCAGATCAAGACTCTCAACAACCGCTTTGCCTCATTCATTGACAAGGTAAGAGCAAATCTGACTAAAACATCTTAGCTGATCAGATCCATATTGTACTTAACCATCAAACAAAGTCCAGCAGTTGTTTCAGGTTTTCAGGTCGGTATGCTCTCCTTGTGTTCCAGGTGAGATTCCTTGAACAGCAGAACAAAATGTTAGAAACCAAGTGGAAGCTGTTGCAGGGAAAGACTACAGCCACCTCCAACACCGAGCCTATGCTGAGGAGCTACATCGCTAATCTGCAAAGGCAACTGGAGTGTCTGAACAGCGATAAGCACAGGCTCGACATGGAGAATGAAGCCATGCACAGAAACGTGGAGGACTATAAGACAAAGTAAGACTTGACTCCATGTTAAGCTCCCTGAGTGACTGAACTACACTTGTTTCAGATGGACTTTTAGTACAAACGGATCAAATCTCAGTGAGTGATCTCGTATCTCTCGGCTGTTGCAGGTATGAAGGAGAGATCAACAGGAGGAATGATGCAGAGAATGAGTTTGTCATGGTCAAAAAGGTAGGACAATGAGATGACTAGGAGAGATACTGATGTATAATATGGGTTTTCAATAAGCTAAACAAAATAAAAACTGAAAATGCAAAAGCCAACAAATTGAGCCTGATAAACATCTGATTTCAGTTTCTTTATTTGTTTTATTGCACTATTTCATTTAATTCGTTTACGTATTTTTGACTGTCTCTAGGATGTCGATGCAGGATATTTGTCCAAGGTGGATCTGGATGAAAAACTGACTTCCCTGAATGAGGAATTAACCTTCCTGAAGGCCCTGTATGACATGGTATGCAACTATTTAAAGAAAATACAAAATACATTACACAAAATATAAAAATGTTAAGTAACTGTTTCCTCATATGTCTTTTCTCCCTTTTTTTCTATGTTAAAGGAGCTCCGTGAGCTGCAGGAGAGCCTGAAGGACACGTCTGTGGTGGTGCAGATGGACAATGCACGTGGCCTTAACATGGATCAGATTGTGTCTGAGGTTAAAGCTCAATATGAAGACATTGCTGGACGCAGCCGTGACGAAGCTGAAAACTGGTACAAGAGGAAGGTAAAAAAAACTTGAGTGATTATAAATAATGCTGTTGTTTATATAAAATGTAAAACACCTTCTCCTTAATATTGCAAAAGCGAAAAGGGTAATATCAGGTGAAGCCCTTAAATCACCTAGACTACCCAGGTTCCATTGCTTCACATGTGTAATCGTGCTTGTTTGATCTCTGTCTGTACCAGTTTAACCAGATGACAACTGAGGCCGACCAGTATGGAAATGAGCTGCGCACCACCAAGGGGGAAATAGCTGAGCTCCATCGAATGATCAGCCGACTGCAGAATGAGATTGACGCTGTAAAGGCACAGGTGAGTAAACACACTTCCTCATATGTTAAAAAGTGAAGGGCAAACAGACTGAAACATTTATCAGTTTTCCTTACAGTGCTGCCAGTAACATTAAGCTTCAATACAATAGAGAAAAGCAACACGGCTATTCATAATTCTGCACAATGCAAAATAGTGGCTTATGTTGCATATCCAAAAAACATCTCTTTTTATAAATTAGCAAAGCTACAGTTTACAGTATGCAGGTGTTTTGGCTCCAGGGCTTAGCAGCAGGTTAATCTAGCTCTGGGGGATTCCTCATAATGTCACCAACCTTAAGGAGGAAATCAGTTATTAAATCATCTACCTGTGAGCTTCTAAACACATTCATATCACACATTCTTGATCAATAGTGATAAGTGGCTCTCCTGAAAACTGTCATGTTGTTTTTGTTTGGGTGTTACGACAAGATTGCACAAAGTCACATACCATTGTCACAATGAAGCAGCCGATAACATTTAAAAAATCCTATATATGAAAGTAGTGACTGACATTTACACTTTTTTTTATTTTTATTTTTATTTTTTTTTACTAGCGTGCCAGCTTGGAGAAACAGATTGCTGAAGCAGAGCAGCATGGGGAAGGTGCCATACGGGATGCCAATGCTCGCATCAAGGAACTGGAGGCAGCTCTGCAGAGGGCCAAGCAGGATATGGCTCGGCAGGTTAGAGAGTACCAGGAGCTCATGAACATCAAGCTGGCCCTGGACATAGAGATCTCCACCTACAGGAAGCTGCTGGAAGGAGAGGAGGAACGGTGAGTTGCACTGCAGAAGTTTAGTTTTTGCATCACTATCATCTTTTTTTTAACAATCCGCTACAATTCTCAACAATCTGGTTCCTTCTTGTCGGCCACTACATCAACACTCACAGTATTTTTGTGTTCGACAGACTTGGACAAGAGTCGGTTGTAAATATCCTCACCGTTCCCTCTAAATGTAAGTCATACATCTAAACCTTCAATGTCACCACTGTTTTTCATTTACAGTGCAATTTCAACAACAATCTCTGTGTGTTCACGTGATTTTAGTTTGATCCTCTTCTCAGCAGCCATCCCAGTGTTCAACTGTGAGCGAAGGAAGTCAGGTGCACTTGTCATCAAGACAGAGACACACAACACAACATTCAAGGAAAACACTATAAAACAAAGCAGTAAATGACTCTTGGGAATCACTGGCCATTTACTATATCTATAGGAATTTCTTTGCAACTCACAATATACCTGCAACATTGAGCCTTATGTGTTGTATTTTTTCTGTTGTGTTAAATGTCTCGAAATTGACCTACTGTGATAAATAAAGATGTACTCAACCGCCTGCCTCGCTTTTGTAAATTTCAGATGTTCAGCACATTTTATTATTCACTAGAATTACATCGCAGAGCAAACATCAACATTGGTGGCTTGTATAAGAATAATAAAATAAAAAATAAACAGTAAGATTCACTGTTTATGTTTCAGTATGAACAATGTGAATGAATGAAAGTATACAACACAAACAAATAACATTTAAAAGTGAAAAATAAAGGAAAGACACACACTAAAAATGTAAGCACAAAGGGTTCAACGCCTTAGAGCAGGGGTGTCAAACTCATACAGCCCAGTGTGATCTTAAGTGGACGGGACCAGTAGGATACAATAATATTCTATTAATAATAATCCGGATTTTCCTATTTGTTTTAGTTTGAAAGTTAAATGACATTATAAAATTGTGCATAACCTGAACAATCATGTACAGCCTGAAATATCTTTTGAAAAAACAAGTGCAATTTCAACAATATTATGTCTCAGCTCATTATTAACACAATGGATCTACAAACAAATTTAGTAACAGGCAGAATATTGTTAAAATTGCACTTATTTTTCTTAAGACATTTCAGGTTGTTAATTTTTGTTGAGGTTTTTCCACTTTTTATTGTGACAGTGTAGTGTGATAGTTTGCAAATGAAATGTAAATATTTTCATAATATAATATTACTTTTCTCACACTAAACCAAGGAGAAAGTTTAGAGTTGACATTATTTATAGAGTATTATGCTATTATTTTACTAGAGATCACATTGAGTTGTATGTGGCCCCTGAACACCCTTAACTGATAGCATTTTCAGTGTAATTTTTGCTTGACACCCCTGCCTTAGAGGAAACGACCTAATATGAACACTGCTGCTATCCAGTGCTCATTTACACTAACTACAACCCACTTTTTTTTAATGAGTAAATGTTTCCGAACATCTACGGGGGCCGGGAAGGGACATAAAGGAAAAATGCCCTCACTTATGTCTGACGGATTCAGCGAAAGGTGTCTTGATCTTTCACATTTTTACAACCAAACTCTCAGCTTGTAGCCTAGTTCTGTGAAATAATATAAAGAGAAATAAAATAAAACCACCAGGGTGTATTTTGCGGTGTTCGCAGACATAAATCCATTTAAAGGAGAGCGTTGCCTTAAGTGATGGATGAGTCGTGGTGTAGGACGATGCACTGACTATTACCTTATTTAATTGTTATCTTAAAAATGCAAAACATTCGTTCTGAGGGGGAGATTGAAACTGGTTTTTGTTTTGTTTAGCTGCAGGCATCTTGACGGGCTCCTGTCGCCTGCAAGTCGTTGTGCAGGGATTAAATTATAGAGTAGTCTAGTTCCTGTTTGAGCTGTCGGGGTTTAATTAATAGATACGTGCCATTCACTGTGTATGTGTAACACCTGTCTTACTACGCCCAAGTGTCTCTGGAGTATTTTCCATGCACTGTGTCTGATTTTTCAACAACAGTGTGTCAAAGGTAACTATGATTTCTATTCTGGAAGTTACAGTGTGTATTGCACAGCCTTTAAAACGAGGCTACGATGTAATTTATGAGCTCATATGAAAGTTATATACCCTGCTGTTAGAACTGTGTGGTAACTATCTTCTATACCTGCTCAGCATATTTTTCTGTATGTATTTTTATAGCATTGACTTCTACGATGGATAAAGATAAAGTGCTGGCCCATATCCTGAGGGCAAAGGGCATGTCAACTCTTCTTGGTGGAGATCTGCCTGTTAATGTAATCAACAGCAATTACATTTCACCTTTGACCTCCACTGAGCAACAAATGACAGGCAGAAATGTGCAAAGCAGCCCATCTTCTACTGACCAAGCTGTCCACGCCCTTCTTATGGTTGGAGGTGAAACTGTCATACTGGTAGGCTCAGAAGGATCAGGAAAAACCACTGTGTTACTGAAGCTTCTTGTGGATTGGTCAAAGGGCAAACATCTTCAACACTTCTCTTATGTTTTCTATTTGAGGTTGAGTGAAATACATTTACTGGATGGCATGCTGTCTCTGGAGGCATTATTGCATCTCAAACACAGTCACCTCCCTCCACAGTCTGTGTCGCTCCTCCAACAGAAGCCTGAAGATGTGTTGTTTATTTTTGATGAGTTGGATCAGTATAAGCACAGCGTGGACCCCTCCGACCACAGCCTCTGCTCTGACCCCAGCCAGGCCACCTCTGCGTCCTGTTTAGTGGCCAGTCTTCTTCACGGATCCCTACTCAAAGGAGCCTCCTGTCTCGTGGCAAGCCGGCCGACAGCATGTCTGAAGTTTCTGAGTGGCAGCCAAGTGGAAGTGTTGGGGTTTCTGAAGCCTGAGAGAGAGGCTTTCTTTAAGGGGTTTTTCACAGACCCAGCAGTTGCCAACAATGCACTCATGCACATGGAGAAGACTCTGGGCTTTTATGATTTCTGTATGTCCCCTAGATTTTGCTGGACAGTTTGTTCTGTTTACAAGCTCCTGACTGATTCTGGAGAAAGGCTTCCTGATACTCTATCTCAGCTGTTTGTACAAACCCTGGCCTGCCTGATCCAGAAGCTCTCACTGAAAAAGGAGCTCGTGAGAGATATAGTTTTGGCCCTCAGTAGGATGGCTTCTCATTGTGCTGTTGCTCAGCATTCAAGCTGCACCAAAGAGGAAATGAATTCCTTTGGTCTTGAACCGGTGCTTACCTCTCAGACCCAAGTGAATGCTTTTTTGCAAGTACATGGTGATCCAGAGTCAGACAGATGTTGCTTCTCTTTCCACTCCCACCTGATCCAAGACTTTATCTTGGCTGTTTCCTTCTTTTTCGATAAGTCAACATCTGAAGGTGCAGAGAAGATGTTGAAGGAGCACAAACGCCATGCAAAGTTTTTGGACATTTTCATGTCAGCTCTCTCAGAGCCAATTCAACGCAGACCCCTGGAGACGCTCCTGGGGGAGTTTAACTCTGATCTGGTGCTGGATTCCAGATGTTGGCTCAAACGCATGTGTGAGACGACACTACTGGACTTCAACAAAGAGAAGCACTGTCACTGCTTCCATCTTCTCTATCAAATGCAAAATGAGCAATTGATTAAAGAGATCATCAACCCTTCTACAAGATTTGGAATTAGCTATAACAACTTGAACCTTCAGGATTACGTTGCCCTGAACTATGTTGTAACACAACTCGGTGAGACGGAGCAGTTAAATCTGTACGGCTCACAGAATGTGACAGAAGAGATAGCAGAGATCCTGGCTCCAGCCATGACATTATCACATAAGATAATGTAAGTCATGTTTAAATAAAATATTTTATAGATACATTAATTGACTGTTTTTACAGATAAAATGCAAGTCACTGTATATATTTTGACTTTCTTCTGTTTGTCAGATTGTCTCAATGTTCCCTGAGTGATGGAGCCGTCTCTCATCTGGTCTCAGCTCTAGCCAAAGGAATCACCAGGGAGCTAGATCTGTGTAACACACGCCTGGGGGATGCACAGTTCAGAAGTCTGTGCACTGGACTCAGAGACTGCAAGCTGCGCATGTTAAAGTAAGGTCAGCCCAAGAATTTCTAAAACCATTTCTCAATAGCAGTAATGTCAGTTCTTGATCCAGTGTTTGTTTTTTTGTGTAGACTTAGAACATGCACACTGACAGAAGCATCGTGTGGATATCTGGCATCTGTCCTGATGTCAGCCACATCCCAGCTGTGTGTGTTAAACCTGTCATGCAATGACATTGGTGACCAGGGCATGACAAAACTGTGCCAAGGACTGCAAAGTCCACACTGCAAACTACAGGAAATACAGTATGTGCTCTAGTTTATAGGTCTGGAAAAAATAAGAGAACACTGATTTTTACCATTTGTCCCAAAGTAGAAATATGTTCATTTAGAGAATTTATGTGGACAAAATAAATAAATAAATCTGGTTACAATAACAAAAAATTCCACTGTTTTCAGACATGAAGTAATGTGAGGAATTTTCATTTTAAAATAATACAATACTAGAGTGTTAATGTTGGAAGCACTTGGTGGAAACTGTGATTTTTTTTTTTTTTAGTCATATTTCA
Source organism: Apogon talboti (assembly GCA_037367365.1). Classification (NCBI taxonomy): domain Eukaryota; kingdom Metazoa; phylum Chordata; class Actinopteri; order Kurtiformes; family Apogonidae; genus Apogon; species Apogon talboti. Next base: position 13,619,721 of record JAPQRQ010000026.1, on the reverse strand, counting down.
TGTGTATTGACAAGCTCTCCACCAGTCACATTAGTCTTCGGTGCTTTATACCACTCCTGGTGCAAAAATGTGAGCAGTTCAGCTCTGTTTGATGATGAGCATCCACCTTCCTTTTGATTACATTGCAGAGTTTTACCAAACAGGTTTTGGATTAAAAATTTTGAGTAGTCTCTTCATTTTTTCCAGAGCTGTAATTTTAAATTGTTCTCTGCTTGTATTTTGCTTAATTTGTCTATTTACTGTCTATTTCTGTTCTATTTTTTTAAAGGTTGCAGTGGTGCCTGTTGACTGCAGCATCAATGGAGGATCTGTCAACAGCTTTGTGCTCTGGCCAATCACAGCTGAGAAAGCTGAACCTGTCAAGTAACCCAATTGGAGACAATGGAATGAAGGCTTTGTGCAAGTGCCTGCAACACCCACAGTGTAAACTGCAGAGCCTCATGTATGTCTGTGCCATGATGGGAATTTATGTCTCACAGCTCTCATAAGCTGTAAATGCATTTAAAATATAACACTCCATGTGAACACCGTGAAATAATCCCTGCTTGACCATTACAAATACTAACCTCTGATTCTATTTGTTTCTGTCATGTTTTCTTTGTGTTTAGGCTGTTTGATAATGCGTTGACTGGGGCCTGCTGCACTCATGTAATGGAGGCCTTGATGTCAGAGCACTGTCCTCTGCTGGATCTGTCAGTAAATGAGATAGACCACCAGGGGGCGCTGTTGCTCTGCAAAGCCCTCAACAGACCCGGATGTCCAGTGGAAAAGCTTTGGTAGTGCCACCTGTATAAATACTTTTGATTTCCCTTGATAAAATACCACCTTTTGCAAATATAAAATGACGTTCAGTTAATTGTGTCTGAAAATATTCTTCACCCTACAGCTTGGCACGATGTGGATTAACTGAGGAGGTCTTCATAGAACTGGCTTCACTGCTGAGAAAGGGGACTCCTCCACTTAAGTCCCTGTTTGTTCCAGCAAATGATGTTGGAGACAAAGGGGTTAAACACCTGTGGGAGGCTATCGCACATCCATCATGTCTGTTAGAGGAACTGGAGTGAGTTGGAAGAAAAGGTTACCCTCATGTTACAGTCCTTACATCGCATCAGCGTTAACATGCAGATTTTCCTCTCTCTTCCTTTGCAGTGTTGACATGATTGGTTTGACAGATGCATGTGTTGAGGACATGTGTGCCGCTATAAGAGCCAGTAGGACTATGAAGAGCGTGGTACTGAGTAACAACTTGCTGACTGATGCATCAGTCCCGGTCCTTGTCCAACTTATGCAGGGCAGCCACACCATGCAGGAAATGAAGTAAGCATGCTCTAATCTCAGATGAGACATCCTGTATCTGCTAAATATAAGTAAGACTCATTTCAACTGACACCTATCAACCCTTCTTGTCTCTTGACTCTTCCAGCCTCAAGTACAATGAGATCAGTGAAGACGTTTTTGAAATGATGGACGAGTGTGAGAAAATACGATACTGAAAACGTGGATTATTCCTGTTAATCCTATTTCATCCACACAATGCAAATAGTAAAGAAGACATCACATCTGTAACTAATGCAAGGATTTATTAACACATTTCAGTGTATGGCTTTATGAAATAGTATGTACAACAAAGCAGTTGCTGTTTTCGCAACTTAAAAATATATTACCATTTCAGTAATAAAATCTTCTTATATTTATGAAAATGAGTTGCAAAATCTATTTCTGTCTACTTATTAATCAAAAAGCAGCTGTAAACCTGATACAGTGTAAACTTAAGTAAGACAATACTTTTTTTGTTTCTGTCCCATACACTGAATTCCTCTGTATCCAGTCTTCACCCCACTATAGTGACTGGACAGAAGTTATCCATTTAAAGAGCACAGACCTCCTGAAAGTATTCCGAGGAGGTTAAAGATACAAAAAAGGCACACAGGAGGTAAACAGATGCCATACTGAAGGTGACTATTCCCTTTTACTGATTCAGTGGTCATGAGTTTCACCATTAAGACTGCCTGTATCATGGTTGTTCTTTGGTTTTGGGATGTGACTGAGGTTTTTGCTGCAGTTGGAGTTTATCTCCTCATCTGAGCTGCTCTCAATGTCACTGCGGTCATCTTTTGACACCTGCAAAATAGGGAAAAAAAAAATCAGAATATTAGTAACAGTTGAAAATAAGTAAAAAGAAAATCCCCTTTAGTCAGTGTGACTAACCTTTCCCTTGAATATAGCTTTGATAGCAATGCGCGCAATGAGGTAGAACCAGATGATGTGAAGAACCTGCAGGACCAGCAGCAAACCATTTAAGAGCCACCAGGCCTGATACGGTCCTATGATCTCCCAGCTTTCAAACAGGACACTGCGAACAATCCTACAAATACACACAGATGGAGCTTACATGGACACACAACTGCCAGACACTCATTTAGCTTAAATTGATGGATTAAATATTATTTGTCTTACCAGAAAGGATAGATGACGAGTCGTGTGAGGAAAAAGCTTATGCTGAACACCACAAACAGGGCATCACACAGCCTCTGGTATTTGGCATAGTTGGCCAGCTTGGCTGCCTTGGGCAATAAAGAAGACTTCAATGATTCAAAGTGAAAAATAACAATCTAGTATCTCCTGTAAGTGCCAATAACGGCATGTTCCTCTGATAGATGTTCAAACATTACCTGCCTGACATCTTGTACAGTACGGATAGAAGCTTATTTTGAATGAAAATATGACCATATGATATGATGATATTTTACTTCACTACACTGAAAACTGTTCTGAGCTGAACGCCTTCCTCTCTAAAATATGTCACACAGATAATTATAAAATCATCTGTTTTTGATTACACTCTGTTAAGTTATTCAGATGCTGCTTTAAAGGTGCTAATAAAAAGCATACTCTTCAGTCCTTTACCTCCAAGAAGATGTCAGATGCATCGTGCACACACATGACCAGTGTGCCAGCTCTGAGCATGTTGTTGGCATAGGAAAATGTGATGAGGATTATAGTGGCCAGGTGGTGGACAAACATGATGAGAAAATCCTATCATGAGTGAAAAGAAGAGAGGTGACCAAAACAGAGAGGTGCACAGTAATAAATACTAGAGGACATTAAATTTACATGCACTTAAAAACACCTTCAGATGACGCAAAATGAAGTCCTCACTGGTTGTTGTTGTCATGTAGCTCTTACCAGAGCACATTATCAAACACTAACTTTAATAACAGTGATGTGTGAGTAGTTAAGACTGTAAACACCAACCCAAAAAAAAAAAAAAGTATTATGAAATGATACAAAGGCTGTAGCAGGTGACTCAACACAATAGTGTTAAGCTGTTGTTGACTCACCTTACGTTTGATGTCCGTGAACTGGGAAAACATCAGGGACCAATAGAAAGCCAGCTCAGTTATATAGTGGGTGTGCTGTCCTGGACTCAGAGGCTTTTGGAAAGGAACGACACAAAACACCTTAAACAAATATGACCCTTTATGTCCCAGCAGCACTGTACAGGTAGGTTTGAAAATATTTACCTGGAAGGGATAGTTGTACCAAAACTGTTTGGTGTCCCACATCCAAGGCGACTAAAAAAGACAGAATAAATATTTAATATTTAATGCATTAACCCTTTCTATGATTCTTAACTGTACATTTTAGAAGTGTCTGTGTATTTTAGTTCAGCTCAGTGAAGTTCTACTCACCACCCACAGATGGCAAATTGCATAAATAAATATCCCCATGTAAAATGTAAAACGCCACCTGAGGGGAGAAAGTGTTAGGTAAATATTCTGGAATATTTTATCCAATACAGGTTTTATGCTAATGGACAGGATGTAAAGCATACAGGAACCTACATGCTCTCACAAAACTTTTTCTGTATACTAGGTCTATCTTGGTTTCGTCGGATGCGAAACCATCTCTGCACTTTCTGGACATCCCAGTCCAGCTGCTTGGACAGTCCTTCCACTTTCCTCGAATCCGGACACTGAAGACAAAAGTTCAGAAGCATAATAAATCTTTTGCTTTTCTTGGCGTCTGTTTGTAAAACTGCAAAATGAGTGGTTATGACTTTACTGAACATATCTGTCATTATGCCTGTGATGATTGCATGCACATGTTAATGGACGACAGTATAAACACGGGTCTACAGTGTGTACCGTTTTAGACTGATACACCCTCTCCAGGACAGCATTGGGCTGAGCTTGTCGACGCAGTCCCGCCTGAATCTGAAGTATGTAGGCACAGGGCTTGGCGACTAGCCTGTATACACAGAGACAGAGGCAAAAAAAAAAAAAAAAAAAAAAGGGTGGGGGCAGGGAGTGGACACAGAGATGGTGTATTAAGAGAAACATTCAGACAGGGAAAGCCAACCACTCTGTGCAGGCTTTAAGGACACAGACTATTAACAGAGGCATGCCAAGGACTTCCCTCACTGACAGAGTTTGTGTGACAAGCCCTACAGTTCATGTGTCTTCCTGGTGGGTGAAAATTAGTATAGGGGCAACACAGTAAAGTGTTACATAGAAGGAATCGTGGGGAATGTAGCACCTAGTCTAAACACAGGAGCATGATGACCTGTCATGTGAGAATAAGGGATAGAGAGATGGGAGGGATGACTCTGACCAGAGAGCTGATTTGTATCACAAGATCATCTGCTGGAGCTGACCAGTGTTCATGCTCAAGCTCACATTCTACTATAACAACTTATCTAAAATAGTTTCCCAAAATGGAAAAAAAGAAAAGCGGACCAGGCTGTCTTTTACTGGGTGACTTGACTGTAGACATAGCATCCTTGAAAAAAAAAAAAAGCAAACCACAACCACTGGTGTGAACTTTAATTTAGGCAAACTGCTGCAAAAGTGACTCAAGATGGGGGTTTTTTCTGTACAGCTATTCATATAAAATATAAATAACATAAGAAATCAGACTTCATTTAAGCTTGTTTCTACAGCTTACAAAAGAAATTGTTGAGGTTGGATGTTTGTGAGTCAAGTAAACTGAGTCACCTAATTCCTTCATAGGAATGCTGACAGTTAAACAAGAGGTTTAACCCACAAATCTCACTCTATTCATTACTCATTGTCTGTTTTTTATTAAACATTGGCAAACTGTAGTTCATTATCAGCTGTCACGTGACTGGTTAAGTTTGCAGAAGACGACTTTTGTTAGAAAACAAAAGAATTAAAAGAGATCTGGGCCTAATTTCATTACATCTGAGATTGTAAACCAGCAACGGGATGAGTCAAGGAGTTGATTTTCTAGTTTCAAACTTGTTTGGGTTCATAAAATCTGGTCTATCCACTATCCTGTGCCACCTTAGATATATATACTCACTGATTCATGCTTAAAATGTCATTCAACTGTATTTTCCCTGAAGATGCTGCAGTAAATAACCTGCAGAAGCTTCAAGGCAGCCCTGCAAACACACACAAAAACAAACCCGGTGTGATTTACCTCTCAAAGATCAGCCTGAGTACCAGAACTCCGACAGCCAGCGGTAAGGCGAGTAGTATGTGTCCCACTTGTGGATACTCCACTCCAGGTGGTGGATGCTCTAGGTCCACCCACGTAACATTTTCTGGAAGCCAAAATCTCTCACTCCAAATCCAGGCTGACATTATAGAGGAAGTCATCGGGGAGCGGAAAATATTCTACAGGTGAACCTAAACGAGTAAAACTGCCTGTCGTGTATCTGGTAAGCTCCACGGAAAAACCTCCACAGTGATCCTCCCTCCTCCTTCCTACAAGTCAACACTCAAGTAAGCATCACTCCTGACTAACTCCTGAGCAATTGCAAACCGGACCGCTAATAGACTCAGGGCTACACCCACCACTGCACTAGGTTCAGCAAGTTTCACTGGAGGTTTCTGTCACAAGGCTGAACGCAGGCCTTTCAGAATCACTTTGGAGCATTGCATTTTAAATACTGACTAAGGTAAAGGTAGCTAATTTAATGAACAAGAACGTAAGATAACGTCATTTAACCACAGACGCTGTCGTTAAACATATACACTAGATGTCGCCTTCAGCCTCTGAGCATGCGTCAACTGCCGCAATTCTTCCATTCAAAATAAACTATATGCCTACTACATATATGGATTTGTAGAGAACTATTGACTTTGAACTGTACACAGTACATTTTCCTGGCAAGGAAATACTTTTTAAATATATTTAAAGACATTTAATATCAAAGGTGAACATCCACTTGCCTGTAACCCGTCAACAGCCTGTTTGTATAAGTTTGGAAAACGAACTATAGACAGGTCCATACACACAGATAGAGTTGTAGAGGACTATAGATAATGAACGAACTATACAATATATACAGCTGGTAGCAGAGGCATCTTCGCATCTCCGGAATCTTCGCTGGTACTGACTGTTAATAGAAATTATTTTGAATGGAAGAACTCCCTATATGTGCATTACATTTTCAACATAAAGTTGACTATATTGACAAAAACCGCTTTTCTCTGTCATTTTACTCACGGCTTGGTCGTAAATACAGGTCTGACATTTGTAACGAACGAAGACATAAAACATCGCTTCTCAAAGTTGCCGATCTATGGTGATTTAATTCTGTATACACTTTGGCCCCGACTGCCGTTCATTCATTTAAAAGGAGTTCTACCCCCTACCAAGATGGCGGCCCTGTTGACCACAGTTACCAACGCGACAACTATGAAGATAATTTTGTTTCTTTATTATTCAATCAAAGAGAACAAAAAGGAAAACAAAAATACAGGTTTGAAACAAAAAAACAAGATAGACATCTAGTGTATAAATCTATGGTTGTGAAACTTTAAGCTAGCTAATTGGTCAGCTAATTAAGTCTAGTTAGCGGTCAACCCTGGTGGTGAGTACAAGCATCTGGCATTGTTTTGTTATTTTCTCGCAAATAAGTAATACATTTAAAGGTTCTATTTAAAACTTTCCAACAAATGGTTGTCGGCTGTGTCTGTTGAACCTTGTGAAAATATGTTTAAGTGATAAAAATGCTCTAACACTGAAGTTAACCCTTAAGGACTGACATTTTACACACTTTTCATTATTAATTTATTTGGTGTTCAGCATGAAGTTTGGCAAGATTGTGTTTTTTTTAAATAAATGATGTTGCATTAAGGCTAAAATACACTGTCTACACTCACACTACAAAAAAAAGCCAAATGCCAAAAAGTTGTAATGGGGGTAATTTACGGGTAGTAAAGAGTAAAATAATAGAACAACAATGTGATATTTTTAGTCGAGACTTGCTAGCTGCATGCAGTAATTGTCTAGTCAGTCACGTGTACACATAGGGGCCAAAAGGTGCTTGAGCCCCTGCCCTTTTTGCCAAGTAGAAAAAAGTGGTCTTTTTATTTTTTTAAGAAATAAATTCCTGTACAGCAAAAGAAAAACGCCATGGTTATCTACCGTACGCACTTCCTTGTAATTAGCGTGTCATGCATGGTATGGTGTTGGGGTTGGGGCTTCTCTGTCCGGTGTCTCTCACTGAGGGGCGGGGCTGCGCGCTCACCTGCGTGTCCAGGGAGAGAGAGAGAGAGAGAGAGAGAGAGAGAGAGAGAGAGAGAGACAGAGAGAGAGAGAGAGAGAGAGAGAGAGGTCCAAGCCGCAGCCGCATCTTCACTCCCCTACTACTGTAACTACTGCACAGATGAGACGTTACTGGGGAACGACCCAAACCTCCGTGAGTTTTAAAGCCCCCCCCCCAACATTATCTGAATGTGTTGAATCACAGCAGAAACATGAGGAATCATTCACTCCGCTTGAGTTTACTGACAATTTACATTTGTTTCCAGATACTGAGTTTATTGTGACTGCTGCTGTGAATGTTTCCACAGTAGGAACAGTAGACTCAAACAGCAGTCACAGTAGCAATTTTTTGGTTTTGTAACATTGTTGGATGTGTACCCTATTGTTTTTTTTGTTTTGTTTTGTTTTTTAATGAAAGTTGCGTTAATGTGCACCTTGGGAAAATATATTCGGTTTCGGGAGGTCGGGAAATTGTGTTATGTTAGCTAACTATGTTAGCTATGCTACGTAAATAACAAATCACTGAGATCAACATGTTCACTGCAGGCATGCAGGCTTTCTCTACAGACTAAACAGTAACTAATTTAACCATCGATTTTACTGTTGTAGGGTAGTGAGCAGCACTTGACAGGCAGGCATAGCAGGTACATCATCACCACAAACAGTATTGTTACCATCACCTGTGTGTGTGTGTGTGTGTGTGTGTGTGTGTGTGAGACTGTCCCATTTTATATGTACCATTACTGTAGGGCTGTAGTTGTAGTTGTTGCATGAATGCTTACTTACAGGAAGTATTGATGATGAACAAAAACTACTACTACCCACTACTACTGTAGGCTAAAATAATTGATGATGATGAAGATAATAATAATAATAATAATAATAATAATAATAATGGAATGAATGATTAATTAATAATATAGTCAGTAATCTCAGCATTCTGGGGATATAAGATGTAGGTTATATGAGTTTGAAATATTACCATCTGTAATTAAACTGGATTCATGTTAATTATGCCCGCAGCACAATGCCAAAAAAAGAAAAAATACCGAAAAAGAAGGAGAAGGAGCAGCAGGCAGCACCCAGGGGTAGGTTTTTGACAATTTGTTGACACAAAAGAAACAACAATTGCATATTACTCACAGCTGCACAGGACACACAGCTATGTTGTTGGCTATCTATGGCTACTTTATTAATTTTACATTAAGCCACATATTGTGTTATTAGGGGCTGAAAAAAATTTGGCTCGCACACGCTGACTTTGAGCCCCTGCCCTTCTATAATCCTGTGCACGTCCTTGTGTCTAGTCCTCTGGGGCAAAGATAGGACGAGTATCACCAGTTTGTCAACAAATGCATGAGTACATGCAACAACAATGTCCCTCAAAGAGAGATGGGGAGGGATTTGGATACTCCACTCTCTGTGACGCATAATATAAAGGGCTCAAGGAACCTGGATGTATTTGAAAGGGTTCACGCCTAAGCTACCAAGATCTCCAGCATTACAATACATAGTTACAGCTACAAATGCCAGTTCAACAGGGTTATCATCTTTGGTCCAGAGCACATGGCGTCTTGTTTCCTTCCTTCCAAAAAAAAAAAGATGTGAAATACTGATTGGACTTACCACAGTCCATTCCAGAAGCATCTGAGCACAGAGAATTGGATGCGGTTTCCAGACACTGTTAACATAAGGCTTCTTTTTGGCACAGTAACATTAGAATTGGCATTTGTGGATGTAACTCCATATAGTAATGCTTGATAAAGATTTGGCACAGTAATCTAGAGCTTATGTGGTTCAATCAGCTATAGATAAACGTCAGGTTCTGATGCACTACCATCCTACGGGTTAGAGGTCATGGATATAAACTCTAAAGTTTAGGCTTAAACCCTTGCATGTGCTGAAACCCATTCATGTTTTTAAATCTGAATTCTGTACCACACACCACTGTTATGTAATCTATATATTAAAAGCCAAGTGGCCTCTGTGCGTGCGTGCGTGTATGATTGTCCACTTTCTAACTCAAAAACCGGACAGAGCTGGCCTTCGCCGTTTGGAGTACTTGTATATTTTGGGTAAAGGATCAGACTGGTGAAAATGGCAAGTTGATAGGACCAACATTTTGGGAGATATTAGTAATTTTGGAATACAATAGCCTTACAACCACATTGAATCATAGAATCATCATTGAAGTGGGTTACCTAGCAACAGATAAACAATAGTGCCACGTTGCCATGGCATCAAATTTCATGTGCAGAAACTGCCAGCTGGGTCATTGACACCATGGCAACATGGACCTTTTGTTTATCTGTTGCTAGGTAACCCACTACAATGATAAATGCACTGGCATATTCAGTTGAATAACCTCTCAGCTGTCTGTTTCTGCACATGAAATTTGACACCATGGTAACGTGGCCCATTGTTTATCTGTTGCTAGGTAACCCACTTCAATGATGATTCTGATTCAATGTGATTGTAAGGCTATTCCAAAATTACTAATATCTCCCAAAATATTGGTCCTATCAACTTGCCGTTTTCACCAGTCTGATCCTTGACCCAGAATACATAAGTACTCCAAATGGCAAAGGCCAGCTCTGTCCAGTTTTTGAGTTAAAAAGCGGACAAACATACATGCATGCACGCATGCTGAGGCCACTTGGCTTTTAATATATAGCTTCTGTTCCTACTTCCCTTGAATGGATCTGTGTATATCAGTCTTGCCACTGTCAGCCTAATTATAATGCAGCTCAGTAACCTGGCGTTTGTCAGCTAATGTGTCTGGACTAGGGTGACCAGATCCTAAATCACTAGACGAAGGACAAACTTCATATATTTTATTTAAATGCAAGTTTACTCACATAAGAAAGCATAGTGGCAGGAAGCATTCATGCTGACTGTTAATAACAATGTGGGACAGCATCTCAATTCATGGGACGTGTAAAAAAATAATAAAAATGCGGGACTGTCCCACACAAAGAGGGACATCTGGTCACCCTAGTCTGGACCCTTCTGCCTGTCACTGATCACAGTTCTAAAATCAAGTGTTTCAATGCAGAGCCACTTGAACATGTTAACCAATCTTAATTCCTGTAAATCCCCCCTCCTCCTTCTCAAAACAAATCGTCCCTGCCAGAAATGAACTATTTTTGACTTAATTAGAACTGCACTGATGATCAAGCTCAAAGTAATTCAGCAATAACTGTGAAACTGAACATCAAACTCGCCCTAAAAAGTCTAGGTGGGGCCCATATTTTGTGCTATTTTTTTTATTTTCATAGTTGATAGTTGTGGTGCAGAAGCTCAATAACACAATCATCTGATGCTGATACCTATAGCTTTAAAATGCTTTTCTGTCTCTAATTTTGATGATTAATCATAGACTGATTACAGAAAAGGTTTCAACAATGTGTACCTTAATACCTCGAGACTTCATCTCTTTACTGATCAACTCTGTAAAGGTCTGAAGCTGGAACTTGGCTGCAAAGGGGAAAAAATCAACTAAAACCAACTGTTTACCTTTGGAAATCAGCTGTTGTCACTTTAAAGACCCAAAGACTGCTTAGATGTTAAATTTAGGTTAAGGCAGCTAAAGTGAAAGTCTCAAATCTGCCTATCCCTGCATGGAAACCTGCAGGCCTGTGCTTGGTCTTCATCTATTATTCAATAAATTTTCTTTATGTAACACGACCAAGTTATGAAAGCCTCTGACCAGAGGACCACATTTCTTTGTTTTACGTCTAGATTAGGCCAGTACTTATCCTCAGTTTTTAGTTAGACGTCATTCTCACAATAATTAGACCTCATATTTTTAATGTGCTAACTTTGAAATGTATTATCTGATCAAAATTAGCATACCTATAGTTGTAGTCAGTTTTCTGGCTCCAGATTTGAGAGTGACGCATCATTTATCTTTGAACCTAATCCTAAAGGCCAGTAATTCTTGAATATAAAGGCTATAGAGAGGCCTTGAAGGCAATGCAAGAAAAGCAGTGGCTAGAGCACATACAGGACATTCACTTCCCATGATTGTCACAGTGGCAGTCCCTATTCTTTGTCAACATGTAGATTTTTACATCACACATACTGGCCAGAGAGCAGCCCAGTCCCCCTGAACAAAACCTCTCTGTGTCAGTATGCAGCTGCAGCTTCCGAGATGCCCTACTCGGATGCATGACCTAGTGTGGAGGGGCTCGGGACTTTTACCACAAAACAGGGGGGTTATGTTTTCCAGGGCATTGTTCGGACTCATCGGTAGAATAGCGTTTGGATCACATTCTAGGTATTAATCAGTTAACCTCTACTGGGCCTGTCTCTATTCGTTTAAACCCAGCTGTACAAGGTAGGTCTAGTACACAGTGGGTGTCACTGCCTTTGTGCCTCCCCTCACTGCTTGGACTGTTCCATTTCACGTCTGAAAAAAATCTGATAGTTGGAGAAGAGTTCTTCATGTCAGGGACTGCTGTAGCCAGAGCACATAGAGTACTATAGCTCCTGGATCATCTAAGGTAATATTATCATGCTAAGCTTTATTGCACATCTTCAGTGATACTTTCTACTAATACTTTCTATGACCTAGTCCTCAACAAATATACAGCTGCCTTTCTTAGAAGTGTTTATTTTCTGGTCAAAGATGAACATGCATTTTTGTGTTTACCTGTGAAATTATTTGAATTGTTAACCCTAATAGGTGTGTTAACCATTGGAAGACATATATATCAGTATAAACACTTGATTTAGTGTCTTTTTTTTTTTTTTAAATGATGCACTTTTTTTCAGCTGAACAAATGGATGAGAAAGAGCTGAGTGATCCCCTGAATAGCCTGTCTCTGATCAAAGGTAAAGCAGCAATGTTTGTTTTCCTCTAAAGATGGACAGACTGCATTCATATGATGACTTGGCATTGTTTTTATTTTACGACTCTTACCTGACACAGCACCTCTTACTTATTAACATTGTTAAGGGAAATAAAACACGAGTCATTGTGTGAAAGAGTGTCAGGGCCTATAAATACCATTGGTTGACTCGAGAGCTTATAGTGCTTTGGATGGCCTTATTTTAGAGGGTGATTTCTCCAGTGTCAACAGCTTATTAGAAGATGGAGTCTCTTTGCACAGAGGACACATCAGCTGACTAATGTGTAAGCGCTGACATTTAAGATGACTGATCAAAATAGAATGGACAATGTAATAATGGAGCAATATCAAGAACACGAAAAACAACAGTGGCATTCACGACTCGGACAAAAGTGCAAGCATATTAGTGTTTGAATCAATTTTGCATGATGAATGAATTTGTAATGCTACACTGCACAGTATATATACAGAGCACAAAGCCAACACTGTCTCATGATAACGGTATCATTTCAGGAATGATAAAGCTATTTCTCAGTTTCAGATGGATGCAGCACATTTTGTTGCTGTAAAAGAATATCTGTCCCAGCATTTTTAAGAACATCCCAGAATACTGTAGACATTCATTACGAGCGGTGTTAAGTCTGCGATTCAGTGCTGTCACAGTCATCAGGGAGGAAACGGACAGAAGCACATGGACCGTGGAGGCTATTGCCCTCAGCACTTGTGCTTAAAAAAGATTTCTCCATTTTTTTTTTTTCTTATCACTTGAGGCAGTGTGATGCTCAACAGTCCAACTAGTCTGAGCAGTATCGTTACATATTAATCCATTATTATCTTGTCAGGTGCCTAGACGCTGAAATAGCCGCGCATTCTCGCTTTCTCACTTTAGACAACATTCCTCCACTCAAATACTGGGCACAGACAGCCCTACTTACAGCAAGCCCACTCACATTCTGACCCTTCCTCATACATATGCATGTACAAAGGAATCACATAGACACAAACACACAACAGATTACAGCCCTCCCATCCTTTTGTCTGGCACACAGCAGGGTAGTCATGTGCTTGAGTCCGAGGGTGCCACCAGCCTCCAGCAGTTGCTCCATACCATTTTAATTTAGGGACACTTCTGATAGCATGACTAATACAAGCATGCATGTGTGTATTGACTCAAAATATTTAGTGAGTCATGTGTGCTAGACAGTGAAATCACAGTTTTTTACAGTGTGTCATGCCAAACAAGTCCTCTGATGTGTCCATTTATGGTGCACAGGCTTGACGTGTTCTGCTACTTGTTGTTTGGCCTCTGCCAAATGTTGCTCTGGGATGAGGTCATCCCTTTTCCTAGCCAGCGTAGATTAGGGGATCCAGGATCAAGGGGGTATTGCAAAGCCCAAGTATGTGTGGCACTTGTTTTCACCTTGAGAAAAGACAACAAAGCCTTGACAACTATGGCTTTTCCATTTCCTTTGTGTATTGTTCACAGTGCCTCGCTGTGTGAACAAGGAATGTAGACATGACAGAGGCTCATACGGTGCTGGGCTAAAGGACAACTTGGAACAAAGGCTTGTCTAAAAATGCAGACAATGTAGTCGTATCTAATTTTGGGTTAGCAATTAGTTTATGTAATAGGCCCATCTTAATATCTTGGGAAATCATCTAATATGTCAGCCCTGGTTAAATATTTGGGACTGAGGCAGAATGATCATCGCTAGACTTTCAGACTCTGTTTAAGGGGTAGGGCACAGCTTTACTACCTGCTAATGAAACCAGTATGATTTAAAGGTTGCTTTCTAGTGACTTTGTCTACTCCGTTTACTCTAATGAAAGATAAGCAACTTCACATTCCATGTTATGAAAGCACCTCTTTTGCTCACGCTGTGTTTCATTCTCAGATGACCTCACCAGATCAAACACAGGGTCCACTGGTGACTCCCAAAAAATGATCCAGCGCTTGAATGATGAGCTCCGAGAAGCCCAGGAGCTAGCGAATATAGAGAAACACAAAAGCATTGAGCTACAAGGTAAAATCTTTAAGTCCTTGGTGTTAAATATATGCTCAACGTTCTTTCCATTTTTACACAAACAAATGGAGATGTGCAAAATAAATGCGGTTTTATATTTATAGGTATTCTGGAGGAGGAGAGAAAAGAAAGCAAACAACAAGCTGATGAATCTGCAACACAGATAAAGCTTCTCCAAGGTATGGCTGCGAATTGTTTGAAGTCAGTTGTTGTTTTGTTGTTGTTGTGTTGCCTTGCTATCTGTAATATATGGTTGCCATGTTTTGGACAGGCCAGCTGCGGCAGCTCCAGGATGAAATGGGCGTTCTCAGAGAGCAGATGGATGTTTCCTCCAGCTCACGCGATGAGCTACAGAGCGCACGTGATGAGGTGAAGTCACTGAAACGTGCCCTGGAGGCAGCTACGGCTGAACGCGAACGTGACGTCACTGCCATCCAGACTAACCTGGCGACTGTCTCCAAGGATCTGGATAAATGGCGTCAGACCGCCAATAAATATGAGCGTGAAATTGACAACCTGCAGCGTGACCATCAGCAGCAGAGCATGCAATGGCAAAAGACTGCTGAAATACAAGGTACATGGTGAAAAATACACACTAATATACACAAGATAAGGGGTAATGGCTGATTTAAGGAAAGTGTTTAAGTCAGCAATTAATATTTGTACACACAGTTCAGGCTTGATGTGTTCTGGATGATTAATTGTGGGAGTGAATGAGACTTTTAGATAAATGATGGGGGACTAATTGATTAAGGAGGCTGTTTTGTTTGAGATGTATACAAGCCAATCTAAGCTTACATAAAAGATTCAAATTGTATTAATTTTTTAAATATATATATTTTATTTTTGATTTTTCACAAGACAAAAATATAGTTACATACTTGCAAGACAAAACAACCTCACCGACCCACAACAACCGGGCCAGAGAGAGCTGATAACAGACACACAAGTGAAAAAGAAAGGGAAAGAAAAAAAAATTTATGTAGTGTGTGTTTGTATGAATTTACACTTTTCTTGTTGCCTAATTAACAGGAGAGCATCTGTTAGGTGAATGCACCATGACATAAGACCTTATATTTGTTCACAGCCAGTGAAGTGCAGTCCTTGCAGATGGAGTGTAATGGTCTTCAGAAGGAGTGCTCTGTCCTACGATCTGAAAAACAGGACATGGTGAATAAGCACCAGAAGGAAAAGAGCGTTCTGCAGAGTGAGTGTGCTTCTCTCAAGTCAGAAAA
This sequence comes from Apogon talboti, assembly GCA_037367365.1. Classification (NCBI taxonomy): domain Eukaryota; kingdom Metazoa; phylum Chordata; class Actinopteri; order Kurtiformes; family Apogonidae; genus Apogon; species Apogon talboti. The sequence goes on along the minus strand of JAPQRQ010000026.1, from coordinate 13,604,088 downwards.
GGAAGAACTCCTGAAAAGTCACCAGAAGGAGAAGAGCGGTCTGCAAAGTGAGTGTGCTTCTGTCAGGTCAGAAAAGGAGGGACTCCTGAAAAGTCACCAGAAGGAGAAGAGTGACCTGCAGAATGAATGTTCAGCACTACGCTCTGAGAAAGAGGCAGTGCTGCAGAAACAGCAGCAACTTGAGAGGGATCTTGCCAGGTCAGTTCACTGAGCAGCTTTATGCTTAGCTTTGCTGTCCCCGCTTCTGTGCACCATGTGCCTTTTTACTTCACTCTGCTCCAATGTATATGTATGTAACGACACATCTCCTTTGTGTTCCCCCACCTAAGGCCCTTAATGTTGTCTTTTTTTTGTGTTTGGTAGTTCGCGTGCACAGACTGCTGATCTTAATAACAGCCTTAAAGCCCTGGAGAGATCACAGCAGGAGTTGGAGAAGAAGCTGGCGGCCCTGCAGCTCCAGCACCAGCAGGAAAGCACCAAACTTCAAACCCAACTGGACGAAGCAGGCGGCCACAGCAGAGCTCAGCAGCTAGAGGTAGGCAGCTCAAAACCAGATGGGCCTTTCTAGGATTTAAACATCTCCAAATTACTTTTAGACATTGACCAGTACAAACAACACAGCTCCATCATCTGCATCAGACAGATACCATTGGGCATTTCACAAATGCAACTGAAAGTATTTCATGCTCAGAGTATATATTTTGAAAATCTAATTCTGTTTTCTGTTTGCACACAATGTTTTTGTTACATTCATTGCAACAAAGTTTAGTGTAAAAAAAGACACTGAATAGATTCAGGGTCTGATTTCTTTAACCTCTTAGGACCCTCTGTCCACATATGAGGACAAGAAATTCACAGCTTTATACAAAAAAAAAACAACTGTCCACTGCAAATGACATTCCATAAATTTTTTTAAGAATGCATCTGAAAAAACTGTTGCATCGTGATGTTTCCAATATAAGCAATTATTTAATTAAAAAAGCCAAAACTCAAAAACCTGTGAGGCTCCTGGGTCTGAGGAGGTTAAGGGGATGGGATAATAACCTTCAATTAAAATATATGATGTAATAGTCCTTTTTGTGCTTCAAAGTAGGACTAAGTATAGATCACAGACATAGGGGTTGGTGTGACTGATTTCTCAGACCACTGAAACATGGTTTGTTCTGTAACAACATGACCCAGAGTTCATAACATTACCTAGGTCATGTCACGAATTCACTTGGTCATTCAAAATCCTGGATACTGTACTTTTAAGTTGAGATGTTTTTTAATTGGCTGACATACATTTCATCATTAGTATGTGTGCGGTCAGTGTTGAAGTGTGTACAACTATACATCAGCCAAATCCTAAGGATAATTTGGAACATTTTTGTGTGAATAGTTTCTGAGATAAATTTAATAAATTATCTTTGTGCCTCAACCAGTGATCATTCATTTAAAAAAAGACATATTTTGTTACAATTAATTTTTCTTTCTATGTCAGAAGTCAGAATGTCAGAATGCCCTTTATTGTCATTATACTGGTGTACAACGAGATTGGAGAGCTACTCTTTCCAGTGCAAATATACATG
>JAPQRQ010000026.1:13587608-13602417 GCA_037367365.1 Apogon talboti | reverse complement strand
GTGAAATGTATAATATAAAATATAACAGTGCAAATTGTTTATATACAGAGGATAAGAAAATAGATGTCTATATGTATATATGTATGTATCTGAGAAGTATGAAATAGACGGAATGTATTGCACAGAGGATGAGAGTGTAAACATTGACAATGTATTGCACATTCTGTGATGTTAATACGGTTCTAACATGTATAGGTTTTCATTCAACCTCAAAAATGACTACTACAGAGTTTACTAAATATAGCTTCAGAGTTGAAAAATCTTAATTTGAGTTCTTGACATGAACTATGTGAGTGAGAGGCAACATTAACTATGGGTAAATGTTCTACATGGACACACTTCAGAAATGTGTCCAAAAACACTACAAACAGCATGAAATCCCCAGCTTCTTTTCCATGAAAACTAATAGTTATAAGATTTAAAGCGTCCTTCAGTTTATATAAGCCACAGGTTAGTTGATGCTGCCAGGGACATATTATGTTGCTGGGAACGGATCAGTCATTGAGGTGGGGCACTGTTGAACAGCAGAAAGCAGGAATGAAGTCATTTGTGACCACAAGTCATTCAGTCCGATGTGGCGTTCATTCTGTCATGGAATTAAAGTGGAAGCTGAGTGCTTTTACGTTGGTCTTTATATAGGATGTAAAAACCTCATCCTGATTGGCTGCGCACTCTACTGTGGTGCTAGAGATTACTTAAGCTTATAATGGCCTTTTACTGTAGATGATGAGTCTTTTTTTAAGCTTCATTCTCCTACTCAACCCAGCTACTTTGTATCCTATTGTATTTTCTCCAAAGTGAAATTTATATGAAAACACAGAGCTAGAAAAGGGATATGGTCTTAACTTTAAATTTTGTTTTATTGTGCTTCTCCAGCATGAGGATTTAAAGATGCAGCTGGCAGACTTAAAGGAAAAATATGAGAAGGTGGAGCAGGAGAAACAGTTAATTACAGAAGAACTGGAGGAATACAAAGGCAACATGAAGGACTTCAAGGAGAAAGGAACAAAGGTGAGTATTGATCTATAGCGCAGGTGTCAAACATACAACCCGTGGACCAAAACCGGCCTCCCAAAGGGTCCAATCGGGCCCGTGGAAATGCAAAAATTAGACTGAAGATATTAACAGTCAGTGGTTTTAGAATCTTTTTAGTTCAGGTTCCACATACAGACCAATGTGATGTAAAGTGGATCAGACCAGTAAAATCCCATCATAATAACCTATAAATAATTACAACTCCAAATTTTTCTCTGTGTTTTAGTGTAAAAAGTAAAATTCCATAAAAATGTTTACATCATTAAACTTTCCCTTGTAATTTTAACAGTATTCTTCCTGTTAATAAATGTTTTTGTATATTTTTTTTAGATTTACTGTGTAAAGTTGTAATGTACATGTGTAAATGATAAAGTGAGGCATAATATTGTCAAAATTGCACTTATTTCTCTTAAGAAATGTCAGGTTGTTCATGTTAGCCACATTTTAAAGCAAACTTTGTAGATGTAAACACGTTCATAATGTAATTTTACTTTTTTCACTGTTATTATTTTGCTGGTCCGGCCCACTTTAGATCACATTGGGCTGAATGTGGCCCCTGATCTATAGTATGTGCAAATGTAAGAAGCCATGACATAATGAGTTATTAAAATAATGTATTGTGATGTATCTAAAAAGTATAGGATTAAAGATTGGAAGTTGAGTTTAAATGGTCACAAAGCTAAGATAATTCTTGGGTTGGATCGCATGGGCTTTGCTTTACATTTTGCAGAAACACTGCACTTTTCAGTTAAATATTTCCAGGCATAAAAGGTGAATCATTTGGCAGATTCACAATGGTTTTGTTAAAGTCTGCACACCTGCTCCCTGTACTCATCCACAGTGTTCAACTGTTGGCTTTAGGCATTGACAGCTGTCTGTGACTGGGTTTGTATAAACACCAATTATACACACAGACTACTGACTGAACAATCTATTAATAAAACTACGCCCAACTAAAGAATGTCCCATTGCAGTTGATTACTATAATATCCCTTCCCTTCTGTAGACGTCCCTATTGCTGCCTGTTCAAGCCATAGTCATCGGCCTTATCCTGGCTTTGCTGTATTGGTGCTTCGGCGCATTGTGGTAGTAAGGTACACATTACTCCTGTCAAGTCGGCCTACATTTGTCATTCTCATCAATGTCTTTTAGCTCATTGCATGACCTACTCAGGTTTTCCTGATTTCCCCTGAATGCCTTCCAAGGGGAAACTCTAAAAAAAAATCTAAATCTAACCCTTTTAATCATGCAGTTTCAACATCTGACATCTGTTTGTCTTGTCTGGATGGCTGATGCTTAACAACAGTTTCTCTCTGCGTTTGGATGGGCTTATCTTTCTCTGATCAAGCTGTTTTAACCTGCAATCTCTGTGCACTGCATTGATCTCAACTGCTTCCTCTGTCAAAGCTTTGGCCAACGTTGGATGGGTGGTTTCATGTGGTGATGCTCATGTTTCCATTTCTGTGTTACCACTCGTTTCAGAGGCCATGGATGATCTGGGGGCCTGTGGCTGCTGTGGCTCTAACAGCTGTGATGGCTGCTGTGCTCTTCAGGACCTGAGGGAAACCTCCTTAAACACACACAATAGTGAATATCTGTTAGTTGTCAGATTTTCTCCACACTGTAACTGAAAAACTTGCCCTCTTATCATATCTGCACTATTATTTAGGAGGGCTCTTAACACTGTTTAATTCTTAAGATGCTCTATTTTAGAGGGAGTATTAATAAAAGAATGTCAGTTTGTGGGCAAATGTAAGTTGGGATGTCTGTTTATCGGAAGGAAGACTGTACTTGGGTCAATATTTGTTTACTATTTTCACCTAATGTGGTTATCCATTTCTGAATGTATAGATACACACATCTGACTAATTCTGAAGACGTGATTTGGTTTTTTAATTTCATTTTTATTTGGAGCGACTAGCATTTCCAACACAAATGACTTGCATACAACAGTATCTGATCAAATTTCATTCAACAGAATACATGCAGGTACAATATTCAAATGCATTCATTTATGCTCAAAAAGGAGTGGCAAGAAGAAAACTTATTTAATCCCACCCCCCCATTCTCATTAGTCACTTAACATAATGAAGTTTCAAGTACTCCTGTCTTTAAACTTCAAACCAGGACAATGAACAAATAGGCCTATACCAGATTATAATAAACTCATTCAGCAGTATTTACATTCTATAACCAAAATGTGTGAAAAGATAGAAACAAAGTACATTCATGGTGGTGTTACCACGGGTAACAGTTAACTTACATTATAATATGACATTTAATGTCATGCAGTGATGACATTTAAAATGGATGACCTGGAGTTTCAGCCAAATGTAGCCTAACAAATCTGTACAAATAACAAGTAACGTGACAAGAATGAGTTGGTACTCCAGATGTTAAGAGTTGAAATCAAATGTATGATGAAGACCCTGGACCCTGATGAAAATACATCAGCTGATGGTTGTTGCGGGCAGTGCTAGTGATCACCGACATCAGTGTGAAATGATCGAGGGCTGGTGAGCACGTTCTGGATTGGGCATGTGGATTTTTTTGTTTTTCTTTTAGCAGAGACATGTATCAAAAATGTATGCTATAGTTTTCTTCCCAGTATGATTAAAGAGAAGTCTATGAACTTGTTTTAAAGTCTTTTATTTGTGAAGTACAGCAGCTATTTTTCTATCTAAAGTCAGGAAAGATGGGTTTTTACTCAGTGTCAGGTTCTTGTGCAACACGGGACAGAAAAGCCCCTTGAGACTGACTCATATATTCACCGTTTAACCACAGGAAACCTAAAGTCCATTTAAGATAAGGTCAAAGTAGTTATTACTGTTAAATCACTTGCAAGCAAAGTTAGTTGTTTTCAGAGACGATTTTAACCTCAAACCAAAATTCAGTGTTTCTCTTGGATAAATATTTGCATGCATAAACTTGTTTTTTTCTTCCAAATGGTTATATTACAGAATAGATTTGCAGATTTATTGTATTCATGTTAATTACCAATTTATGTCCCGTATATACGTGCAAAATCTATGTATTTTGTAAGCAGGTGGGAAGGTGATTTCTTTAAAATGGTGTTTTAATAAACCTTATGTTCAGTGCATGAGGGTGTCGTCACTGAAGCCCCCCCAGTCTTATTAGGGATAAGGTCAGATCTGAAATGTATTTGTTGCGTCCTTTGCCGTGTTCTCATGTAAAAGGTGTTTAAAGAACCTGTGATCAAGATGAGACCGAGGATCAAATAAAAACCTGAGTTGAATTCCACATTATTTGATCAGTTTCCTCTATTTGCTCTTAAATGCTTTTTGTTTAATATATAAGAAGTCCTTAAACCTAGCCATCTCAGACCTATAAGTACATCTCCCAGAATAACAGCTGTAATATTTAAACATGTACAGTTAACATAATAAACATCATTTCCTCTGGGCCAACCCTTCAAGTCATGTGTGTGATATAATATCAAAGCAGAATTAAAAGGACTGCTGTGGTGACATTATCCTCAGCTTGAAGATTATAGTGCTAAGTACTTACACTCGACCTACATCCTTTAAGCTGGCCACACTAATGGTATATCTGTGAAGAGGTAAGAGCACCCACTATATCACTGTATAACAGGATGAGACACTACTCACGAAGCAACCTTTTGACAGGTTCATTAAAGAAGAAACCACTGACCCTCTGGATGAATTACACCGCATCAGCCACACGTTGCTTAGGCTTTATCACATTTATTCTGCAGGATTGGCTGTCAGTTGTGCCTCACAGGACTTGATGAAATAACCAGAATGACGAAGCTGATGTGAAGTGAGGTGAGGTTCAGGCCCCGACGTCCTGGGGAACACATGGGTACTGGTGTGTGTGACGTATAGCCGAGAGCAGATTGAGGACAGTCCCTTCGCCCTATATAAACCCAAATAAGAGAATAATTCCCACGCAAGGAGAGCCTCTCTGCAGAGTTGCAGTGTCCATATTTTCTGCTCTAGTTTGTATTTAGGTCATCTGTAGTGGACCGCAGATGAAGCAGCATGGCAGGTCCACACTGCATTTGAGGGCATTTTTACAATGTAATTCTGTGTTTTATACTGTTTTAATTAAGATCCATCAGTTCTACAGCATGTGAAGATGTATTACAGTAAATAGACTTTCAATGAAAAAAGGAAATCATCTACCAACCCGCCTTTTTATCTTCTGATTTTATCTAAACGTAAAAGACTGACAGATCCTGACAAACTGGTTATTAATGTAGAATCACTCAGGTTTCACATTCTATGCCTCATGCATAAGGTTTTGTATTTGCTTTATTTAAGACTAACAGCTGAATTGCTGAGAAAAATAGCAGAGATCCCGTTCCTGGAGCCTCGCACTTGCATCCTGTGCGTAACAAACTGAATTCAGGCCGTTTTCCTTGTCCTTCTATTCATAGTACTGGCACATAATCTTGAAGGTGAGGCTCTTCTGGGGTTTTAAAGTGACTGTAATGAGGGCCTGTACCAGAGGTCAGAATCCACAGCCCACATCTGGATCAGGAGTCTCTTTTTCCGAATCCCTTTACAGCATCAGCGTCAACTGAGGCTTAAATGATGATGCCCTACAGTCTGTATCCGTCGTGACACCCAGCGGTCCGTGCAAAAATCCTTCAGATCTTCACTCCTGGCAGCGGTAAACATGTAACTCTCAACAGTCTGTCTCTTTCATGACACCCAGTGGTAAGTTCTAGACATGAAGTAGAAGCCAAAACAGATGTGGACTTGAGTCTGACTTAACCTGTTTCATCAGGAGTCTCTCACAGGATTTCCAAACTGGGTATTTACTCTAATGTGATGGAGGGAGGTCGGAGTCAGCAAGTAAAACGCACTGGAGTAGATGGGAGATTTTGTTTATCTTCTGCAAGAAAATAATGATAGCCCTCAGTGGTGTACATAATGGCACAGACTTGAGGCAAGATTATACCAACCATGCTTGAATGTCCTGAAAGTTTCCACTCAAAAATGAACCCAAAAAGTGGCACTAATAAAGAGTAAAACTGCAATATAGACCATAATACTGATCTGATTGCGTCTGATTATTATTATTATTATTATTATTATTATTATTATTAATGTCTGTTAATATAACTCCACTTGCAGAAAGACTGTAGACCGCAGGTGTCAAACATACGGCCCACGGGCCAAAACTGGCCCGCCAAAGGGTCCAATCCAGCCCACAGGATGAATTTGTGAAATGCAAAAATTACATTGAGATAGTAACAATAAATCAATCAAAATCTTTTTAGTTCAGGTTCCACATACAGACCAATATGATTTAAAGTGGATCAGAGCAGTAAAATGCTATCATAATAACCTATAATTAATGACAACCCCAATTTTTTTTGTTTTAGTGTAAGAAAATGAAATTGCATGAAAATGTTTACATTTCCAAACTTTCCTTTCACAAAAAATGTGAACAACCTGAACAAATATGAGCAAAGTGAAATTTCTTAAGAAAAGTCAGTGCAATTTTAACAATATTCTGCCTGTTACTAAATGTTTTGTGTATTTGTAAATCCACTGTGATCTGTAAGTTCTAATAAACATGTGTAAATGAGAAGCTGAGGCAATATTGTTAGAATTACACTTATTTTTCTTAAGAAATTTCAAGTTGTTCATATTATTCACATTTTTAAGGTAACTTTGTAAGTGTAAACATTTCATAATATAATTTTACTTTTTTCACTGTTATTTTATTTATTATTTTACTGTTCCGGCCCACTTTAGATCATATTGGGCTGAATGTGGCCACTGAACTAAAATGAGTTGGACACCCCTACTGTAGACTGTGTTTCAGGTCTTTTAGGTATGATCAGCCTATAATTACATGACCGATACAAACCTCCGGCTGGATGTGACTGATAGGGGAGCTCTGGTGCTATTAATGAAGGGGATATTTGCAAGTGTGCATCCTTTTTGACATCTTTGACCTGTAGGCATATCTACTGTAATCCCCTCAGTACACATAAAAGTAAAATCGTTTATTATATTCACCTTGCTGACCTCCCTATAGATAATAATGCTACATGTAAATCCACACTGCTTTTATGGCCTGCACGTTCTCTTTAAAAGATTGACCGGATAATGTAGTGGCCCGGTTTTCCCAATGATGAGTAATAATCAATGAGTTTATCCAGAGCAAGCATAATCTGTTGGGACTAACTGCACTTCACAAGGACAGATTTTTAATGCAAATTTTTGTTAATACTTTCTATATATCTGCAATCACCGCTGTGGAACTATATTTTCTGTATGCATAAAAAGTAATCAGCAGACTGACAGCTGCAACAACAGCCACATGTGTCTATAACAAGAGGTGACGCGGGGAAAACTAATCTGAAAAGTAAGTTTTTAGATTTTTCAACAGACTTAATTTACAACAAAAATATATCTAGGACTGCATGCTTACCTGTGTTTAGTTTGTACCTTTATGGAAATGCCATTTTATGTATTAGATGTCATGTGAGTATGCCCCTCCCCCAACACTTAATGCTCTAGCAACGTTGTATGTGTGTTCATGTATTTTTTAGGGGAGCCATGGCAGCTGATCTAGATGCGGTGAACCTATTTATCATTGCTGCGGGGACACTGGCTATTCCCATTCTGGCTTTTGTCGCCTCCTTCCTTCTTTGGCCTTCAGCACTAATTAAAGTGTATTACTGGTAAACTAGATAACTGTGCTGCTCTGGCATTCTGTTTTTCCCTCCTGGGATGCCAGAGATGACCCAGAAATGATAAAGTGAAATACAAATATTTGTACAAATGTGTGTGCTTTAACACTTAATTCAGGGATTGTTTGTTTGCTTTACTTTCTCCCTTAAATTTTCCCTTCAGGCTAACTTAAGTCATCTTTATTTCACACAGTCAGCATGCATGTTTGTCTTTACTGATTGCAGCCTATTTCAACACTAAGCTAAACACACAGCACTGCTAGTAATACACGCTCATAAAAAATTTGCATCTCATCATACTATCACTTAGCTGAAATTTGAATCCCAGGGCTGTCGTGCCTGAATGTGTATGTGAGCTCAGACATGTCTACTCATCCACAGGTACTGGAGGAGGACTCTGGGCCTGCAGGTGCGTTACGCAGACTGCGGCGGCTATCGTTTCTGCTACTCCTGCAGAGGAAAGCCCGGGATGAGACCTTCCATTTTAATGCTGCACGGCTTCTCTGCTCACAAAGACACGTGGCTGACTGTTGTCAAGGTGGGAGGGCCCGCAACACAAAGAATTTTCAGAATAATAGTTTCAGGTTCAAATGAAATAATCGAAAGATAAAACCGTGGAGCAATATTTTACAGTTTTACACATTCACCATGTACATTAATAGTTTTACTTCATAACAATCCTGACTAAAGGAATTGACTATATTAATGCTTTCACACTTTTTTATTGGCCATCATCACTTTAGTATCTTCCAAAACATCTGCATATTGTGTGTGTGGACATGCCTGGCCATGAGGGAACAACACGTACCAACACAGATGATTATTCCATTAAGGGTCAGGTCAGAAGAATCCATCAGGTAATCTAAAAAAGTGCATGCATGGATTTTTTCATTTGATGCCCGAATCAGTCAACTGAAAGTCTGTTTTTGTCCCTCATTTTTCTCAGTTTGTGGAGGTCATTCACTTAAACAGGAAACCTTTCCATCTAGTCGGAAACTCCATGGGAGGAAACGTAGCAGGAGTTTATGCAGCTTTCTATCCGTCAGAAATCTGTAGTATGACTCTCATTTGTCCAGATGGTCAGTATGTGTGTATATGTTAATTACTTGCATCTTATAGATAAGATAAACATCTTTCATTCCTACCAATATTTGCTGTTGATCTGAATACCAGTTCTTCAAGTAAGACCAGACATGACCCCGCTCATGTTAATGCAGGAGGTTTTTTTTGTTTGTTTTTATTTGTCAAAACAAAATGTGAGTGTGCATTTCTAATCAAAAAAAAACAAAAACATTTAACCTGCAGGAGTAAGACACCCATGTGAGACCAAATTTGATAATCATCTCCAGGACCTGGAGCACAGCAACTACACATTAAACATTCCTTTGATTCCCACTACACCCGAGGAGATGGAGGATATGTTCAGGCTTTGTTCAAATGTTCGCTTCAAGATCCCTCAGCAGGTCAGGTCTACATTTGCATTGTATTAAAAGCAAAATTGATATTAAAAAAATTCCAGTCACTCACGGTGGAATACAGATTATTTAAAGGGTGTTGTTCATTATTCAGATTCTTCAAGGACTGGTAGATGTCCGGCAGCCTCACAACACATTTTACCACGAGGGTTAGTTCATTTTGTGGTGAAATCTTTTTTTTTTTTTTTTTTACCAATTCTCATGTTGCTTTATAGTCCACTTTATCTAATACACACTTATTCTTTTCTTAGTATTCATGGAAATTATTGCCGAGAAATCAAGATATGCCTTACAGGAGCACTTACATCTGATTACTGGACCTTTACAAGTGATCTGGGGCAAACAAGACCAGGTGAAGTACAGAGTATTGATATAGGGACTAAGTAAAACATACAGAACACATTGCTTTGTTACTTCTATTTAAAAGAAATCCTAAAACATGTGGCTATGTACCTACTTTTAACCTACAGCTGGCCCATCTGTGTCCAGTCATTACAACTGTATATGCTATTTGATGTATATTTTTCCAGGTGGTGGATGTGTCTGGAGCTGCAGTGATAGCAGAGGTCAAACCTGGGTGTAGAGTGGACCTTCTGGAGAACTGTGGCCACGCTGTAGTGATGGAGAGGCCTTGTCGGACAGCCAAACTCATTCTAGAGTTCATCATCTTGCAGCAAGATGCCAGGGGTGGCACAAAGAAATCTTCCTGAAGACATTTCCTTTAGTCATGCATCAGGTGTTGCTTGCGCTTGGCATGTAAATACAGACACTGGAGCCGACAGTATATCCACACTCTAACATGTGCAAGTTTAAGGTTTTTCTCACCAATAAACTGCATCTGAAACTGTATCTGTAATGTCAACCGAATATGAGAATAAAGATCCTGATCATGTGTGGGATGAGTGCTGAGGTGTGCCTGTGTTCTTGCAGAGGTGCCTCCTCCCCTTCACCCTCCAAATGTGCGCAGTTTTGCTGCAGCCTGGATCCGAGCACAGCTGCCCGGTGTGACCAGCGGCAAACATCAATGAATATCTAGCTACTGTGATTAATGCTAACCCTAGGCCACGAGAAAACACAAGTACAAACTAAACTGAACTGGTAAGGGATTGAATTCATGCATACTTACTTCCATGTGGGATAATTAAGATCCTGGCGTGTACCAAAGGAGTAACAACAGCTAGCTGTTAACAGCTAACGCCAGTGAACGGTAGTAAAGCTAGCTAAGCTAACTCGCTAGTTAGCAACTAGCAATTAGCTAGGATGTACGATTAGCATTTCGGATGTCGTTATCTCGTATTTAACTCAGCAAACATCAGCGTCACAAGCTGAACTCAGAACTTAACAAATAAATTGAACTTAAAAGTACCATTTGGTGTTTGCGATCTTGCTAGTATCTCATGGGTTTTTCATATCAGATTGAAATGTACCAAGGTTAGATGACTCCTTGAATACCGGCTATAAAGAAACCGCAGGATAGTAGCTGTGTTTACGTTAGTCGAAAATGTAAACACATGATTAGGTCAATTTTAAGTAGTTCATGTTTCATAGGGAAGTGTGTTGTGTGGGAAAAAAAACCATGAATCCTGGTCGCAAAATCATACACAATAACCACCACAGATTTCTCAATGAAATATTCAACCAGCCTTGAGTGTAAACGGTTAACTCAAAACCTACCAGTCATATCTATATGTAACACAGTCTCGTATGTAGACGATACTTCAATAATAAAGCACAAAGATCTGACATGATGTCACTACCTGAAACATGAACATCGTAACATAAATGTTAGTGCATCCTCGGTATCAAATGAATTCCCTCCAATGTGACTTCTGTCTTCACAGGTGATATCGTAGTACGCCAAAGCCTATCTCTTCTCTTAGTGTTTTGGTTCTGACCAAGTGGCTATTGCTCTACAAATGGATAATGGAGACTGGGGCCATAGGGTAAGAGAATATCACAGGAGAAGTAAAAGATGATTGTGATTTCATGTATTCACAGTTTGTCTGTTTCGTAAACTAATACAATCACTTGTCAACCTTAATTTTTGTTAAAACTATTCAGTCACTGATTTCACAATCATCCTTGAAGCTTTAGTGTGCTGTGCTGAGTCATTATGTAGTGTTCTCAATTGATAGAAATGGGAGCTGGTTAAATATTACAAACACCTCTCACTGTAATGTGTTACAATTTAACAGCACCGCAAGCTCCAAGATTTATTGTAGTTCTTTTGGAATATACTGCATTCATCCTAAATAGATGTCCCACTTGAAAAGCAGTATGTCTGCGTATTCTGCCATATAATCATTTCAACACAGGATCTGTATTGTTTTCCTTCTTTTGCTTCATCTTGCTGTAGATGACTACTCCTGTTACCTTGAACGTGGGAGGCCACCTGTACACGACCAGCTTGTCCACCCTGCAGCGCTATCCAGATTCTATGCTGGGTGCCATGTTTCGAGGAGATTTCCCAACAACCCGGGACTCTCATGGAAATTATTTCATCGATCGTGATGGAACACTTTTCCGGTACATCCTGAACTTCTTGCGGACATCTGAGCTCACCCTCCCTGTAGACTTCACAGAGACTGACCTCTTGAGGAAAGAGGCGGACTTCTATCAGATCGAACCATTAATCCAGTGCCTTAATGATCCCAAGCCTCTGTACCCTCCTGACATCTTTGAGCAGGTAGTAGAGCTTTCTAGCACAAGGAAACTGTCAAAATATTCAAACCCAGTTGCTGTTATCATCACACAGCTCACAATAACTACAAAAGTCCACGCCCTGCTGGAAGGTATTTCTAACAACTTTACCAAGTGGAACAAACACATGATGGACACCAGAGACTGCCAGGTGTCATTCACCTTTGGACCGTGTGACTATCACCAAGAGGTGTCACTAAGGGTTCACCTCATGGACTATATAATGAAACAGGGCTTCACTATTCGGAACACGCGGGTGCATCATATGAGTGAGCGTGCAAATGAGAACACTGTGGAGCATCATTGGACTTTCTGTAGACCAGCTCATAAAGTCGAAGACTGAGCTGCATTACGTCACTGCTTTTGAGTTTTCAAAATATCACAAGTCGTCAAAAAAAGAACAGATATGATTTCTGTTACAGTCATGCATCACAAGGAATGATTAATTTCAACAATTTTTGAATTACTTTTGTCATTGTGGTCCACTGTACAAGACTTAAGGTTCAGACAGAAAGTGCAAAAAGAATAAAAGACTGAATCCTTTATTTTTGTTTAGGTCTTGTGGTGCAATAATGCCCAGGTGCAACACTTAATTCTCTGTCCTGCTGCCATGAGATACAGTATCTGATGACATTTTCTAAACTATGATTTCACTACTAAAGATTAAATCAAAACTAATCATATCACATAAAGCAGGATGATTTTCTTCCTTTAAAGGATTTACGCCAATGCCAAAACTTTATCAAATGTTTGGCAAATGTATTATTATAGGAATCATTGTGTATTTAATATGGCTCTAATATCTTAAGGTAGAAATACAGTGAATGTAAACAGATCGACATGATTTGAGACTATTCCTATATGGAGTATCAAAATGTACATCTGAATATGCATTGATGTAAATTTCAATCATTAATGTGCGGGGGAAGGAGGGAGGTAGTGGGTGTCAAAAAAAAATGTTTTGCCCATGCACAGGCAGTTGTGGCCATAAACCCAGCCAGCTTTTGGGCTCAAGTCACCGAATTGAGAATCTTTTTAGACCCTAAGTCGGCTCTTTATAATAAATTATGATTATCTGTAGCCCAGTTTCTTTCTGATAAGTTTTGCGTAGATATTAAGAGTAGTCTTTTAGCTCCCTGTTATCTCTGTGTATGGTACTTTTTCTGAAGACCCCAGTAGTTGTTGCATGTGTCAGAGTGTCTTGTGTATGTGTATGTATATGTATTTGCTGTGTGCGCTTTGCAGTATTATGTCATACTGTTACACTTTAGATCTCATATCAACAGTGATGTGTTAAGTCATCCCAGCCAAATAAACCCATTTGTGTATTTGTCAGGCATTAACTTTGCTTTATGCTCTCTTTTATTGGTGAGACACTTTACACCTCAGCTCCTCTGGTTTATTCTTCTGTAGATCAGCCATTAAACATTAATCCACTTAAATATTCCTTACAACCAACAATTTCTGGCAAAGCAACCATAATGTTGGAATAAGATCTAGGCTTTGTATGGTTAAATTTACCTTGTGGACTGAGTGGCATCATATATTTTCTGCAGGATTTCTAAAATTATAACAGCTAATGTGGACAACCGTGTTTATTCTATAAGATGATTTTTGTTAAATTAATGCTATAACTTGCACATTAACATGACTGCAGTTCTTTTAATTAAAGGCATGACATAGTACAAGAGACAATTTTCTGAAAAACCATTCAAGACAAAAAACAACACTTCAAGTTAGAGGCGTTACATGTACATGCTAGATATTACAAAACATTATATATTACATTATTATAAATTGTAATATGTTTCATTTTCAGATTCTATATGCTTAAAAATTACAAAACTTATCTCTTTTCTCTTATTTTACTTTATTCCTGGTCTTACCACTGCTTCTATCTAACACAAAGCATGACAGCTTCACATGTAATACCCGGATGTTACGACTTTCTCGGTGCGTTCGTTTCACTTTACGACACCGCACTATGTTCAAACTTACGTAGATTTCGAACAACTCCGCCCGTCTGGTTTATACCGTGATACGAAACGAACCAACACCCTCAGGCTGCCATAACAGCGAAGACCCTTATTGCATGGTGTGATGGTGTAACACTGAGAAGGACGGGGCATTAAAGTGTGTGTGGCGAGGCATTTTTATAAACGTCCGTTATCCAGGATGCCGTATAAGAGTCTAAATATCAAGTACTTGCTCAGCCTCGTACCGGGGAAACGCCATTTTGGGACGTACAGATTCCTTCCTATATTTTTTTGCATCGGGGGAGTCATGGAGTGGATCATGATCAACGTGAGGATAGGAAAGGAGACTTTTTGTAAGTGCACAATAACACACTAGCTTGTTTTCAATATTACGTGTGTGTTCACTTCTGGTGTTTAGCTTAGCTAGCTTGGCTGGCAGTAATGTGGGTTTGTACCTCCAAAACATGCTGTAAAACATTAACCTTGGCAGGAAATGTTAAGACTTACCTGTGTTGCCTACAATAACAGAACTGTAGTGTTCAGCTGCAGTTGTTACTTAATGTCTTAAAAGCTCCTTCACTTGGTTTGTACATGAAAATTTCCAGCTTACACAGGCTCCTAATGACTATGCTTGTTTACAGATTTGGGACAAAACACCCTGGGTGACCTTCTGAATATTTCCTCAAACTTTCCAGTAATCACCTCTTCCATTTGCTCCACTGCCACAAGAAAATGTGGAAAAAATGTGTGCACTAGAGGAAAAAAACATTTTGAGTATACAGACATAGTCCAGACAAGCCCCACTTCAGTTGTATGTTATTCCATAATAGAAAAACAGAAATGTTTCTGTTGAAAACCAGCTTCAATTTATAGTGTTGTAGTTCCATTCTTTCATACAATATCATAATTGTAAAATATTCAAATCTGAA
>JAPQRQ010000026.1:13571757-13587508 GCA_037367365.1 Apogon talboti | reverse complement strand
TATACCATCTGTGGGATAATGACTGAACGCCTCTAAGTCAGAACCCCGCCAAGACGTAATGATATTTATATATATGTGTGTGTATGTATGTATGTATATGTGTATATATCCATTTGACCACAACAGCTATATCTGGATTAAGTGTCTCATTTCACTGTCTTTTTCTTTTCAGATGACGTTTACAGAAGAAAGCAATCAGAACGACAGTACCAGAGGAAGCTAGCAGATGGTTTAATAATTCCCAGTGAGCCTGAAGCCAAGTGAGCAATGGCTGGACTTCATCTGCCATCAGAAGACACATTTTTGGACTTCCACTCCCGCTTTTTGAGGGAGTGTTGAATGGACAAAAGTTAAAACCCAGCAGACCATAATACATTATTTAAGAGTAAACAAGACTGATGGAGAAAGAACTTCAAACATGCAGGTTTTATTGGTAATGTCTGCTGTGAAAGGGAACACTTATAATCTCCACATTTGTTCATGAATATCAAAGCGATAGTGTGTCCATGTGTTGTTTAAAATGAATCACAGCATAGCTACTACCCTCAGCCAAACTGTAACCTAAGAAAACTATTCAAAAAAAGATATTGTGAATGTTTCTGCACATATGGAATGTGTTTAATACAGGCGGATAACACTGATAGAAATTGAAAAAGAAACAAAACAAAAACACAACATGCACTGACTTCCCCTGGGGTAAATCTTTACAAAACATCTGCGTATAATTACTGATCAACTGTATTACGGACAGAGAATTCAGAATGTGTTGAAATACCTACAAACTAACTGTAAAAACAATGACATTCACTGTTGAAACTTTCATGGCCTTTAGCTATACAAGTGATTTTTTTTGAGTATATAAAAATTGAACTTAAGTCTATTTTGTAATTTGCATCTTTTGGTATTTTTACTTGTACCATCCGATAGGGAGAGTGCGCAGGCAGATGAAGCTGTCAGGATAGTTTGACAGTACGATGGGGTTCCCGTCCAGTCTCACCTGATCCAAGTTGGGCCGGATGTAAAAACTCGTGTTTCCTTTGCAGATTGTCTGATCTGTTATTGTTCTGATCTTGTTGTTCTGCAAGAACATGAGAGGTCTAATTATTCCACAGAGCCTATCTGATTACTTTACATCACCATGGCAACAGTTGTGGTTGTGGGCAATTACACATTAACTTACATTCAGGTGCACAACCTGAAGAGACTCTGGAAGTTGGGGCACTGCTGTCATTTCATTGTTCCCAAGGTAAAGATATGCCAGTCTTGTGAGTTTCTGCAACCACAGATAACCAGTATGTTGATTTGTTTGTCAAAAGTATCCAACAGCTGTAACTTTACTTGGTATACTGCCTGTTAAAAAGGTTGACTCACTTTTTAACTTACTTTGAAAGCAGTAGCCTTTACACCTTGGGTTGTAAGCCTGTTAAAATTGGCGTTAAATGTTATAAGCTTGTTGGGCAGTGTGGGAAGTCTAGTCAGTCTGTTTTCTGCAAGATTGAGCTCCTCGAGATTGGTCAGTTTTGAAAAAGCGGCGTCTTCTATGTCAGTAATTTGATTCCCACTTAGGTCTATTCTTCTTAATGTGGCTGAAAAAAAACAACAAAGGGATTGAGAGACTGAAGGTGACACTGACCGAAGAGAAGATTAAGCGGAGTATTCACTTACCCATGTCTGCAAAGTCTTTATTGCTTATTTTCGTGATTTTGTTGAAACGTGCATAAAGATATGCTGTTTCCCTTGGTAGTGCGGGGACAATTGACATTTCAGGGGACACCTCCTCACAGTACACCGATCCACTCAGGCAAACGCACAGTAGACATGTTGGCATATCTGAAAAGATCAATGCTTTTTTTTTAAACATAGTTTTCACAGAAAACTTCTCTTGTGTCAGACAAAAGTCCCCTAATTGGTCTGAGTATTGTAAATGTGCAACTTTAAATGCGCTTCACAGAGTCTGGTTGAGGACACTTGATCTGCCCCATTATTACATAATATGGGCTTTAGCTACATTCACAAAAATGTGGAAGAATGCCTTAGCTGTGTTGCATAATCAGCTTTGAAAGAGTTGTTAAAAACTATTTATCTGTTCTCAAACAATCCTTACCTTCCACATTTGTCACTACTTCTGACTCCGAGTCTTGAACCATGCCATAGTCAGGAACGCTTAGACTGTCTATCTGTGAAAAGAAATCTTCATAATAGGTGTAGTTTTCTTCCCCACTCAGAATCACTTGTATTTTATCCACTCCAGTCATTAAAAAAGCGGACAAACCCCAAAAGATGATCTTACCTCAGCTTTCCTTGCTTCCATGTGTTCATACTTTGCAGCAGAAGACAGAATCCAAGGGAGCATGAGAGATGTGAGAATTAACGCCCTTAATTGTATCATGGTGTCTTTGCTGGCGGTGAGAGGAGCGAGTGCTGTCTGTTAAGCTGGAATCCGAGGTAAATGTGAGCAGAAAAATTTTCCATCCAGTTTTTATTCAGCTGCCAGTGTGCTGCTGACTTAGAAAGGAAGCAGAACTTTAACTCAATACATGCTGCGTTTGTGTCACTCCGGTTACAGTGAAACCTAGGACTGCTTACTGTGCATTTTTGTCTCAGAAAAATAGTGTGACGTATGTTCAGTGTAATTAACACAAAAATGAAAAAAAATATTCATGCACATTTGTCAGATTGCTCATTAAATCTGTCACTTTTAAGAATACCGCAAGGGAGAAAGTGATCAAACCTACAGATAAAGCATTAGTACCTTCAGCCATCATCCGTGCTTACTGAATAAAGTGAAACTGTACTTTCTGAAGGAAGAATCTTACTGGGAGTATCTTGCCATCTGATTATTGAGATGGGAATATTTTCACTTTTGCCAAAAACAAACACTGGGCAGAAACCCTGTTTTATTGTGTGCCTCTTAAAATAAAACTCGCTTCAGGCCATCCATTCTTCATAGGAAACTGTGTTTCCCATATTAAGATGAATCCATCTGTCAACAAATGGAGTCATCCTGATCAATACCTGCTAAATAATGGTTATATTTTAAGGTGGACTGTTATGCAGGTAAGATTCCAACAATTTTTTTTTTTTTGTCTGATACGGTTCCTAAATATTTATATTTAATCAGTGTTGTATACAGTACTGGAAAGTCACACTTGAGTACAAGTACAGGTACCTTACCAGAAAATTACTTTGGTAGAAGTTCAAGTCACCAACTGAATGCTACTCAAGTTAAAGTCTTTAAGCATCTAGTATTTACTGTCCTTAAGGATATCAAATAATCTACAATTAAATGTATTCAAGTAATGAAAGCAAAAGTACAAGTAAATGGTAATAATCAAAGACAGTCAGAATTTTGAACATTATAAAGTTTATCTAGGTTTAAAACATGGTAAAGTAAAAGCCAAGAGGTCAAAATAGTCAAAATGATGCCAACGTCACACACTTCAAAAACAAGGTTTCAAAAATCAGCTTCCCGACTTTGTTGCTGTCACTGGTAATCTCAGCGGTGAAAATACCTAATTTACTTTAATTCATTTTTGTAACGAGTAAAGATACTGTGCATTAAAAATATATCAGAGTAGAAGTACGAAATTGAGTTAGGAAATGTAGTGAAATATAAGTTAAAGTAAACAGAATAAAAAATACTCAGAAGTACAAATTCTCCCAAAACATACTTGAGTACAGTACTGAAGAATTACTACTTAGTTACTATACAACACTGTATTTAATATACTCTTTGTATTTATGTAAAACCAGTTATTTTTACTTTAAACCTGGGGCCTGGTTATACTTGAGCAAATAAATACCAGTCATGGGAGTATAAGAAAGGCAACCAAATATATTCTGGTTACCCTAGACTTAATAGTACCATGGGTTCAGGAGAAGATCTGTTAATGGCCCTGATCTTTTATTCTGTTGTTGTTATGTAGCCTATATTTGATTTTAAGCCCTGTTTGCAGAATTACCATTTCTTTGATTTAACCAATTCAGCCCAAACAGAATCTCAATCTGCTGTATCTTTGGCATCAGGTAGGCTAATTATGGCTAATTTCCGAGCATGATTTTCCAACATTGCTGTTTAAATGTTAAAATTTACCACCCTCATATTATGATCTCTAACATAAGGCAAACATGTGTAGTCTGCAAACCACATTTTAATAGTTCACTACTAATATACCCAGCCTACGACAACACTTGATAGTGATATAGATAACATTTCGTGTGAAAACAGGACAGCACAGTCGGCCCATGTAATTGCAGCTATATTGATTTGTTAACAGTGGCCCTGCTCAGATAAAATAACCACGTAACCGATATAATCCGAATAAACGACCACCTCTTTAAGTTACGGAAATACTGAGGTAAGTGCATTTAACGAGCTCGCTGAAAAACTCCTTCGCGTTTTGGTGAAATAAAGACCATATTTAACATATGAGCAGTAGTTGCATTACGTAAGGCAGATGTGTGGTGAGAAGGGGGGAAATAGAAGCGCTAGTGAAGCGGAAGTGGTACTGCCCTGAACGATACGCTGAGCGAGACGGAGGCTGAATCGTCCAGAGAGACAAAAAAGCAGGAATAAAATCGCCAATATTGTAAGTGTTATAGCCCCGCGATTGTACGTATGTCGTTACATTAGCGGTATATATGTTTGTAGCGCAGTATTTGGATGGCTGTTTCATCGTCTCTGGTTGAATTCTGTTGAGATGCCATAACGGTAACCGAGCAGGCACCCGCTATCTAGGCTACTGAAAGGCTAGACTAGCTTTAGCTGTTAGCCATCGAGCTAACCGACGCTCGGATTCCATGACACTTTGTTCTGACGGGCGCACCAGCCAGTGCGGGCCTTGGTCCAGCAGATAAAAACCGAACAAAACGGAAAAGCGAAGCCTTGTGGTGGTCGATTTTGCTTACTATCGCTCATATCTGTGTATATATATAGACAGAAGTGTTAATTTACTAACACCCCAAGCGTATTTTTTTTAAATCAAAGTCGGCCCTTTCTCTTGCCCGAGCTTTACCGTTATATAGCGGTACATTAGACGACAGTAGCTAGCTATCACTTAGCAACTCGCCGCCTTGCGTTATCGTGAATACGACAGATTAGCTGTAGTAACATTATATAATGCGGTTCATTTTGCTCCTTACATCGGAATGTAACTTAAAATTGATCAAATCGGTGTTTTTTCACTGCACCGCTTTTGCGATTTGTATTATTCCCAGTTAGCGTAGCTAGCGTTATTAAAGGGTGGGCATTAAACCCTAGCTAGCTTAACCCGGGAAGGCTTCGGTTGGTGTAGCAAGTGTCGGTTGTAATAACGCTAATGGAGCTCGTAGAAGATACTCAAAATTGTCTCTCTAGAATTACATCATGACGTTACTAAGACCGTTGGTGATCTAGGCCCCGATTTCCGAAGACATAATTTGGCTATGGATGATAATGGCGAGGGAGGATCGAATACGTTTTGAGATGGCTAGCAGCTAACGTTAGCGAATGATGTGTATGGTTGACCCACTTGCCCAGGGGCCCAGTTTCCAGTGCATATCGTCGGCTTCTATTGAATATAGCGATTCACTCAAAAGACGTGGTTTACCAAAACGAAATCAAATCAGTTCAGTACACACAGCCGCATGCAGGAAAGACGGCTGTATTATCTATGTCAGGACTAAGGTGTAACCGTATTTTTGCCATTTGATTGACTTCACGATCAACTTCTAATACGCTATTTTAATTACACATTTTCTTTTTTCAGTCTAGAAAATGGATAAGAGCGACCTGGTACAGAAGGCCAAGCTTGCCGAGCAGGCTGAGCGCTACGATGACATGGCCGGAGCCATGAAGTCGGTGACAGAGCAAGGTTCGGAGCTTTCCAATGAGGAGCGCAACCTTCTCTCCGTTGCCTACAAGAATGTGGTAGGAGCACGCCGCTCATCCTGGCGCGTCATCTCCAGCATCGAGCAGAAGACCGAAGGCAATGACAAAAAACAGCAGATGGCACGTGAATACCGGGAGAAGATTGAAAATGAGCTGCAGGAAATCTGCAATGATGTGCTTGTAAGCGTTTTCAATATATTTTCTTTTCAAATTCACATTACATACGTATGATTACACTGCACATTTGTTGTGATGATCATAAATCGAAAAGCTTAACTTTTCTTTTTTTAGGGCCTACTGGACAAATATCTCATTGCAAATGCATCTGCTGCTGAAAGCAAGGTGTTCTACCTGAAAATGAAAGGAGACTATTATAGATACCTGTCTGAGGTTGCAAGTGGAGATACTAAGAAGAGTAAGTGATGGGAAACAATATACCAAGATAAAAACGTAATATAGATGTGTGGGGAACACAAATAATTTCACAAGGTGATTAAAGCTGCTCTAAGGAATATTTTGTACAAGTGGCTCAAGCTGCTGTGAAAAGGTTGGCCCTAAGTGACCTAACCACATCACACAGCTATGCAGTTTAGTAAGCTCTTTAGAGAGTTTTAACCCTCTATTTTTTTAATTTATTTTCACTTTTTTATTAATTTATTGTTGAGGTTTAAGTTTTAGATGCACACTGATACTTGCACAGCACCAAAGAGACCAAGTTGGAGAGCAGCCACAGAGTGTAATGGAATATTAAAACTGTATAAGACTCGGATATCTTCCTCATTGCTTGAGCACAACTAGGAGATTGAATAACAGACTTACTAAACGTGTGACTCTTTCTGCTCTGTTAACATATAGACGTATTGTATTGTAAATGGGATGGAGCTATTTTAAATGACATAATTACTTTTTTTCTGAAAAAGTCAATTTTCCATATCAATGGTAAAGGAGTAATGTCATTTTAGTGTTAAAAGATTGGTCTGCTGCCCCTTGTGGCCAGAAAAAATATATTTAAATCCCAAAAATATATTTATACTGTTTGTATTTCTGCTGTTAAAGCTACGGTGGAGAATTCCCAGGATGCATACCAGCAAGCCTTTGACATTAGCAAGGGAGAGATGCAGCCAACACACCCCATCAGGCTTGGCTTGGCCCTCAACTTCTCAGTCTTCTACTATGAAATCCTCAACAACCCAGACAGGGCCTGCAGCCTGGCTAAGACGGTATGAACTGAATCCGACCCTGTCCATTTTTGAATTTCTTAGAATTGATTATTTGTGTTAGACTGATGGTTCTCAGAGCTACTGGTACCTGAGCCATAAAATAAATGCTGCTTCCGTCGCATTAAATGTAACTTTTTTCTCTCTTCACATTGTGGATACATATTTTCAGCTTTTTATTTTCACTCCTTCTAGTTTATTCAGAACTGAAATCTAACAAGTAAGTTTTTGCTTTTCAGGCATTTGATGAAGCCATTGCTGAACTCGACACCTTGAACGAGGATTCTTACAAAGACAGCACCCTGATCATGCAACTACTAAGGGACAACCTGACTGTGAGTTGCAGGCCTTGCACCACTTTGCCTCTGATTGATCCTGATGTATTATTCAGAGCAATTGATAACCTTTTCTTTTCTCTGTTCCAGCTGTGGACATCAGAAAACCAGGCAGATGAGGGAGAGACCGGAGACGGGGAAAACTAATGGAATTGCACTGTTAATCCACCTACACTCTTATCTTAAACACAGACAGCTTATATACATCCCCCTCCACTCCATCAGCCCCTCCCACTTCTGTATGACAAGCAGCCTGAATTGCTCCTGATCAACTAGTTTACCCCTATCAGTTCATTGTGAGGTGACAGGGTATTTTCAGTTGTTAGCAGATTCAGTCACTTTGTGGAAACATGTTGTATTGAGTAGTGAGTCCATGTTGCTGTTTTTTTTTTTTCCTTTTTTTTTTCTTTCTTTTTTTTGTGTTGGCTTTGTGTGTATGTCTCGTTTGTTTGTGGAGCGTGAGTGGATGTTTGAGATTGTGTGTGTACGATCTGGGGGGTGGGGTTGGGGGGGTGTTGTGAATTTTAATCGTCCTTCCAAATTCCCTTGTCCCCGCTAGTTTGTTGTGCATTTTTAATCCCTTTTTTTTTGTTACTTTTCTTATTTGTGATTCCTCATGCTATTTACAGGTTTTATTGTATGGTAATTAAACTGGCAATTGATTTTCACCAAACACTGTGATAGTAGGTGTTCCATTTGCTTCACAAAACTGTTCGAATTTCCAGACACAGTACAATCTTGTATTCAAGTAACTGCAATTCTGCTGTGGGCTCATACAGAAAGGAGGCAGGCTGTATTGTGACACTGACATCTTGGTGTAATGCTCCTTGATCATGTTCACAAATTTCACAGTTATAAAGTTTTAAGGGACCCCTTAAAGTGTCATGTTAGATTTGTTCAGACATAAGACATTCCACATTATTAGGCTTTGGAAAGGCAGTGCCCCCCCTTTTTTTGTTTTTATTTGAACTAAGTATGGATTGTCTTTGTAGTTTTACTCACTGTTCAGGTGCTGCTTGAACTCAGTACAATTGAAATTGTATGTGCGTAAATGTGGTTCCATGTATTTTGCAAGTTTGACTATCATCTGTATGTAAAACTAAAGTAACCTTTTATTGATGTTAATTGAAAATGTCTTACCACACTGTATCAACCCTGCTTGCAAAATATTCCTCTTAAAAGCGGTTGTTTTCTCCAACGTTTTTGTGCCTGGCTTTCTCTTGCAGCCTCTTTTATTTCCATTTAAGTGGCAGCATCTGTCTTTAGAAATGTCAAAAGAACGAGTTAGGCCAGACAAACTGAAAATTTGGTGAATCTTGTCTGCAGTTTAAAACGATGCACATCACTCTGCTGTTGGCTAGTGTGAATGATCATTTTAAAAATCAGGGTTAATCTTGAAGGTGCAATTTGGAGAAGCCTATACCATCACTTTGGAAAGAAGCTCAGTGTCACAATACCATTTATCACCACTACATTCCACATATTGTAGTTGAAAACACCATTCCACATTATAGCTGACAGTCTGTTTACTCTGACAATGCTCCAATGAATTGAAATAATCTTATGTTGAAAAAAAAAAAAAAATCTTCATGTCAGTTTATTATTATGCTTGATGAAAATGCAGTTAGTGAATGTGGAACGAAGCCTGTCTGTATATCAGGTATCTACTTGCTTTGTTTTTACTGACAAGTCTTATGGCTAAAATTTGCTTCTGTAACAGTCTATTACCCAGTGCACAAAAGTGGTTGTGAAAATTTAGAATAGCTCTAAAAAGCAATGACGAAATGGAGATAAAACAATGGTTGGTGTAATTCTAGCTTTGTGTTTATGTATCTTAAAACCATTCTAGTTTCACTATACATGTAAGAAATAGGAAAGTGTCAAAGACCATTCAGTGAAATAAAGTTTCGTTTAAGATAACAGGCAAAATACGTCTTCGTTTTTATTCATAAGTAATATATTTCTGAATATGGTACAGCACAGTCAAATCAACAAAGAAACTTCTGTCATTATCCAGCAACATAATGCTTAAGATTTACTGAGTTTGGTTAATGATTTTAGTCCAATAATTACTTAAGCGGTATTATACGGAAAGCCACTAGGGGGCGAAATAAATTTGATTTAGTTTGTTTTTAAAGCATGAACTATATTTCTCCGCGGAGTCATACGTCACATTGGCGCCTATACTGATGTCTTTTAAGTAAACGGTGGGCGGAGGAAATGCAGGTGTTCCATTCCAATAATTAAATGAAAACATTTGTTTCCCCATGTGGAAAGTCAGAGTGATTCCCACAAGTTGCTACCACGAAAATTGCACATCTCAATTTGACGTCTTAGACATTTAAAGCTGTAAGTAACGACAATTTTGCCAATTTGTCCTTCTTTTGCTGTTTAATTAAGTTTTAAATGATTTACATGTAACAAATAGCGATGCTTCTCAGATTGCATGTAAATACAGCCTATTTTAGCTAGCTATCTCTAACCTCTGATAAGTTGGATATAATTTAGCCTGTTTAATTAATTCTGTACCACATTCGTGACACTTTTTGGTAGTTTGTTTGCTAAATTTGTCTCCAGCATGTGAGCACCATCTTTTTTCGAATTAGCACACTGTATTCTCCTCATTTCAAAACTACAAATACCGGTAAACAAGGACTAAATTTTTTTCGAGATAAGTTATGCACAAACAAAATGTAACTTTTAAAGACTACTTAATATGCTACATAAGATATCAATATCCTGTAACATGTGACTGGAGTTAGAACTTCTGCGGCCCTCATACCAGTCACAAAAACATGAAGACATTTTATCAGTTGAATGTGTCCCAAAGCTGGACAGTCATGAGATATAGGCCGCTCAGTTCAAATCTGGAAGTTTGTGTTTGTCTCAAGTTTTCACAGTTAAACATCTCTTAGAATGAATCACTGAATCCTGTTGTTAAAGTAGATGAAGTGCCTCCACATTTGTTTGAAGGACGATGGTGCCTGCATGTTAGATTTCATTTAAATAACTTGAATGACGAATTGTTAGATTTTGATAATGTCCTTCTTTGTATTTGTAAATATAGCATTTAATTATCATAGCTACACCATTAATTGCAATCCTATACCTCAATAAATCTTACTTGATATCAGTTATCTTTGTTCAAACTCTGGTGTGTTTTCATTCTATGCACACATTAGAAACTGTTTATTGGTTTTATATGATGCACAGTAGTGAACCCATCAGGATGTGTCCTAGCTGTCATATGGTATGTTCATGGGAATAAACAGAGTCCATAGTCTTAAGAAATTGGTCTGCATGGTGTGAAGAAAATCTCCAATTTTCAACTAAGTTATTCAGCGTTACAGTAATAATAATGACTTGCGATAAATGAACTTACTTTGTATTTAACAACAAATTGATACCAAGTTCATCTGAGGTTTGCTAACTGCTATGTGCAGCTTCATCTCATTGGCAAAAATCTGAGAATTGTTGTTTTTCTTCTAATTGATTATATTATGTAACAGTTAGCGGGCGACACGGTGGTGCAGTGGATACCACTCATGCCTCACAGCAAGAAGGTCTTGGGTTCGATCCCAACACCAGTTGGTTGCCTTTCTGTGTGGAGTTTGCATGTTCTCCCCGTGTCTGCGTGGGTTCTCTCTGGGTACTCTGGCTTCCTCCCACCATGACAACCAAGACGTGCACTGATAGGTTAATTGGTTACTCTAAAATGGCCCATAGGCCAATGTGAATGTGAGAGTGTTGTTTGTCTGTGTCAGCCATGCGATGAACTGGTGACTCGACCAGGGTGTACCCCACCTTCGCCCTTAAGTAGCTGGGATAAGCTCCAGTGACCCCTACAACAGTAGTGAGGATAAAGCGGGTTCAGAATTAAGGAAGTTGAGCATAATGAGATTTATTAAAATCCAGTGGTTATTATTCAACTGATGTTGTGCTCTCTATTGTGCTGAATGTAGCCTGTTTTATTAACTGGAACACTGTGAATAACAAATGTGGCTGAGACATTGGAAACTCGACAGTTTTTTTTCTCTTTATGTGAGCAGCTGTTATCCAAGATGAACAACAGTGGACCAGCATTCTCCCTGGCCTCTTTGTACGTAGGAGATCTGCACCCTGATGTTACAGAGGCCATGCTTTACCAGAAATTCTCTCCTGCTGGACCCATCATGTCAATCCGTGTGTGCCGTGACATCATCACTCGCAGATCTCTGGGATATGCCTACATAAACTTTGAACAACCAGCTGATGGTAAAACACATACTTGAGCACTCTGTACAAAAGCATAGGGAATATATACTGTATTTTCTCTTCAATTGAAAAGGATTTTTAACAGATGTTTCTGTTTTGCTTTAGCGGAGTGTGCCCTCGATACAATGAACTATGATGTCATTAAGGGTCGTCCCATCCGAATAATGTGGTCTCAGCGTGACCCAGGGCTGAGGAAGTCCGGTGTGGGCAACATATTTATCAAGAACATGGATGAATCTATTGACAACAAGTCACTGTATGATACATTCTCACTCTTTGGGAATATTTTGTCCTGCAAGGTAAGCTGGTGAAATGGTTCACTGTGAGTATATGACAACATATCAATCAATCAACCAATCAATCAAATTTATTTATTTAGCATCACATCATAACAAAAGTTATCTCATGACACTTTATATTTAGAGCTGGTCTAAACCAATTTACAGACACCCAACAGAATCCTCCAGGATCAAACACTTGGTGACAGTGGTGAGGAAAAACTTCCTTTTAACAGGCAGAATCCTCAAGCAGACCCCTACTCTTGGATGATGGTTGTCTGCCTTAAACAGTTTAGGTTAAAGGAAGAGAGAGAGACACAGATGCACAGCAAACTGCACTACAACTGTTAAACTAAAACAGCTGGTGCTAGTATAATTACCAAAAGCTAGAACAAATGTCCATAACTGTTAATATTACTACTCCAAATACAAGTATTAACAGTGGATATACTATTATTGCACCTGTTAGTACAATTAATAGAAACCTCTACCATCTATGGAACTATATAATAAACACTATCATGACAATATGGATAAATGAGTGATGACAATGAAGGCAGGAGAAGAGCTGGACCACAGTAGCAGCAGATCCAGGGAAAACCTGTGATGCGATAAAACACAGACTCCAGGGAAGAAGTCAAGTCAGTAACGTGTGAATAGAGGAGGAGCAGAGGGGAGGTCAGACAGGAGGAGGAGCTCAGTGTATCATGAAGAGTCTCCTAGCAGTCTAAGGCCTATAGCAGCATAACTCAGAGCAGCCTGAGCCGCCCTAATTATAAGCTTCATCAAAAAGGAAAGTTTTAACTCTAGTCTTAAACATTGAGAGGGTGTATGCCTCCTGGACCGAGACAGGGAGGTGGTTGCACAATAGAGGAGCTCCCGTCCTACTTTTGGAGATTCTAGGAACTACCAGTAACCTGCATGGTGAGAGTGTAGTGCTCTAGATGGATTGTATGGAACTAAAAGCTCTTTCAGATAGGTAGGTGCATGGCATTGAAGGGCTTTGTAAGTGAGGAGGAGTATTTTAAAGACTATCCTAGCTTTTACAGGGAGCCAGTGCAGAGAAGCCAACACAGGAGAAATATGGTCTCTGATACTGGTTCTAGTCAGTACACGGGCAGCAGCATTCTGGATTAACTGAAGGATCTTTAAAGACTTTTTTTATTCTGGATGTAATAAAAGCATGGATTAATTTTTCTGCATCATTCTGTGGTAAAATATGCCAGATTTTAGCAATATTACGCCAGAGTAAAAAAGGCAGTTCTAGAAATCAGTTTAATGTGCGAGTTAAATGATTAATCCCAAACGAAAATAACACCTAGATTCCCCACGGTGGTTTTGGGCTCTAGGGTAAAGCCATCCATAGTGACCACTTCGCTAGACACTGCATCCCTAACATTTTTTGGGCCAAGCACAATGACTTGAGTTTTGTCTGAGTTTAATACTAGAAAGTTGTTGGTCATCCAATCTTTAATCTCATTAATGCACTCCTGTAGTTTTAGTTAGCTGATTGGATAAATCGGGTTTAATAGATAAATATAATTGGGTGTCATCAGCATAGCAATGAAAGTTGACGGAGTGTTTCCTTATTAAATGACCTAAAGGAAGCATGTATAAGATAAACAGTATTGGTCCAAGAACGGAGCCTTAAGGAACTCCATGACTAACTGTGGTGGACTGAGAAGATTCATTATTAACATTAACAAACTGAAAATGATCTGTTAGATAGGATTTAATCCACATTAATGAAGTTCTTTTCATACCAATTGATTGTTCCAATTGTTGCAGAAGGATATGATGGTTGACGGTGTTGAAAGCTGCACTAAGGTCCAATAAAACCAGTACAGAGACAAGTCCTTTGTCTGAAGCAGTTAGAAGGTTGTTGGTGACTTTGACCAATGTTGTTTCTGTACTATGATGTTCCCTAAAACCTGACTGGAAATTCTAAAATAGACTAGATTCACCACCTCATCTGCAAAATGCTACTTGAAGCTAAACCTGTATTTAGTTAAATTTATATGTTTTGCCTTCGCAGGTTGTCTGTGATGAGAATGGCTCTAAAGGCTATGGCTTTGTTCACTTTGAGACTGAGGAGGCTGCAAACCGGGCCATCGACACCATGAATGGGATGCTGCTAAATGATCGAAAAGTGTAAGTCAAAGATTTTACATGTTCAGTTAAATAAGCCGCTTGGCCAGAACTGGTCTAATAATGTTTATGCAACAAATATTGCAGAGTACATTTTGTTTTGAAAGTTTTGACTGTATTGACTGTTGAAGACCTCACACTGTTGTTAACTCGTGTTGTTTTTTTTTGTTGCTCAGTCAAGGGACAGATTATCAGAGATCTGGCCTTGCCAACTTAAAGAATCTTGTCCAGGGAGAAAATTTTCAGGTGTCCATGTGTAGGTCAGTGAAATGGTAGTGTTTGAGGCTAGGTTTGTCGTTTGTGTTTTGAAATTTGACCATAGAGTCAATAATGAGCAGTCATCATGAATGCCCTTCAGTATATTTTAGTACATAAAACTTAAAGTATTCTGATTTGTACTTGCATGTTGTGATTGTCTATAAATATGCTATTTGTGTTGTGTTTGTAAATTTCTTCTACAAACCAGACCCTGCATCCAGCCTTTATTTTAAGACGGTTCTTATAACGTCCTGTGTGTGTGTGTGTGTGTGTTTGTGGTGTCTTGTGTTATGTCTGTTTTCTGTGATTGTGTTGTGGTGTTTTTTGATGCTGTGTGGCAAAGCCAAAGAAATGTTCCACACTGTGGACAGTAGAGCTTTGGATTGTTCCATCATTATCCCTCATATGCTTGTGTATTTCAATCCATCTGCAGTTTTGTTGGCCACTTTAAATCTCGCAAGGAGAGAGAGATGGAGTTTGGCACAAAAGCTGTGAAGTTCACCAACGTCTACATCAAAAACTTTGGTGAAGACTACAATGATGAGAAACTCAAACAAGTCTTTTCTGCATTTGGTAAGTGAATCTTTTTAACTACCTTAATTGTTCCTGGCTTTGGCTTAAGACTTAGTCATAGTTACCTCAACCACTGTGGTGCAGTTTTCACTCCTTGGTTTAAAATGTCACTATATATGATTCTTACTACAGTAAAAAAAAATATAATTTTCCTAACCACAATCCCTTTAATTATTGTCTTTTAATGACATTAGAATGAAAGCGTTAAAGTGCATCACTGTCACCTATTGTAGTTCTACTCCCTAACTAAAAAGGCCAGAACAGACTTTGCGTCTGTATATTTAAAGGTTCAGTGTGTAATCTTCAGTTGCATCTCGAAGACTGTAACCCCCCTACAGTGGGTGCTACTAACAGTCACAGTGGTCATATATGGTTAAATATTGCGTGTATTTCTCACATAGTTGGACTGTTTTGTGTTCCACCTCTCAGGGAGGACTCTCAGTGTGCGGGTGATGAAGGATGAGCGGGGCCATTCTCGTGGATTTGGATTTGTGAACTTTGCAAACCATGAGGATGCTCAAAAGGTAGGGTGGCATGGTTGGACTCCTCAAAATAGGTACTTGTCAGTAGTTATCAGACCTGCAGCAGTGATTTGGATAGGTCTTGTACCAGGCCACTGGAGCCTGTAATTTTCGCAGGTCTAAAATTAAAATTTTCCGTCTTATTTTTGCTGCCAGTTGTTAACAGAACATATAGAAACAAAATCTCCAAACATTGAGGGAGGGAGGGAGGGAGGGAGGGAGGGAGAGAGGGAGAGAGAGAGAGAGAGAGAGAGAGAGAGAGAGAGAGAGAGAGAATCATTAATTGTGTAAAACATAG
>JAPQRQ010000026.1:13552841-13571657 GCA_037367365.1 Apogon talboti | reverse complement strand
GGGGTGTGCGAGTGAGATAGTGAGAGTGGGGGAGAGAGAGAGAGAGAGAGAGAGAGAGAGAGAGAGAGAGAGAATCATTACTTGTGTAAACCATAGTAGGAGAAATATGATTGATTTACAGAAATAGGTCATCTTGAATGGGTTTATTTGTGCAGATTTTAGTTCTGTAAAGTTCTCATAAGGTTGTTATGTTTGGCTTTGTACTTAAATGTATTAAGATTTATTGATTGTGTTGTACAAACATTTTAACTTTTTCTAGGCAGTCCAGGAGATGAATGGAAAGGAGATCAATGGGAAAATCATCTATGTTGGACGAGCTCAGAAGCGGCTGGAACGCCAAGGAGAACTCAAGCGCAAATTTGACCAGATCAAACAAGATCGCATCCAGCGCTATCAGGTGCTGCTGCATTTTGTGCAACTTTGATTTGTCAGTTGAATGATTTTTACTGCGTGTATTTTACAGCCATTGTGTTTAGTTTAAGAGACTGCTATACTAGTCTTACTCAGTCTGAAGTTAACAGTTTAACCGTGTCAGCACCTCAGATGTGAGGTCTGACAGCTTGCCCTGTCATTCTGGAATCAGGAAAAACTCTCTGGGGTCATTTGCGTTTATTTAAACAACTAAAACTACTCTTAGGTTGTCTGTGTAGGTTCCCATTTGCCCAGGTCATGGTCCTTCTTGGTAGTTCTTCTCGGTTCAACCGGACTTGTTTCGTTCTTTTGAAAACTTTTCATCTCTCATCCAAGAGACTTCTTCAGTTCTAATGACTGGTGGGGGAAACTGGATTTATAAACCTTTAGGGGGAGTGGTCTGTGTAAGGGTTAATCCATATGTTAATGGTGGAGGTGTGTCCCTGGGAGTAGGGTTGTTGGTGGGTATTGTGTGTGTGAGTTTCAGAGTCGTTTCAGGGTCGTTGACTGTCCCAATTCTTAAGGGGGGGAGAACCACCGCTGTTCAGCGAAGGATTCTCCACTTTCACAAAAATACCTTCTTTGACTCCTCTCTCAAACCATTTGTCCTCTCTGGCTAATATTCTGACATTGCTGTCCTTGAAGGAGTGTCCTTTTTCCTCCAGGTGCAGATGGACTGCAGAGTCTTGTCCTGAGGTGGAGGCTCTCCTGTGTTGAGCCATGCGTTTATGGAGGGGTTGTTTTGTTTGTTTTGTTTCTCCTACTCTATACTCTTAGGTTGTGCTCACAGCAGGATGTAGTGATGATGCCTTTACAAAGAAGTGAACATGTGCATTTAGAAGCATGCCATGGTGATTACTACAAAAGACAGTGCTACAAATAGGCTGTGCTGAGTCTGCCCTTCTTACTAATACAGAAGTTACAAACAGCCACAATTTACTCTGAAGGAGATAGGAAACTACAATAAAAAAACTGAGCTGTGACTTCTGTGATACTAGTTTTTATTAATCATATCTATTAGTCAAAACAAAGCATTTTGAGACTTGTTGTCCAGTGGTAAAAGCAGTCTGGGTCAGATCTAGTACAGCTTCTCTTAAAACAATTACCTGAAACAGGTGATTGTTGGATTTAGTCACATAAAATGTAGTTTTAGAACAAGCAAAATAACATCCAAGAGTATGTCTTGGTTTTGATCAGAGTTGTAAAGTTCGCTCAGGAGCATATACTACGGAGCAGAATGAGTCTTTACATATGAGACTTTGAGTGCATCTTTTCCTGTCTGCTTTCAGGGGGTCAATCTTTATGTGAAGAACTTGGACGATACCATAGATGATGAGAGACTCCGGAAGGAGTTCGCTCCTTATGGCACCATCACCAGTGCTAAGGTATTGTAATGCTATAATCTGTCTTGTCAATGGGACTACCTGTATAAATAAAGGTTAAATAAAATAAAAAAAATATAGACATAGCCCCGGACACTTCTCTTATATTTAGATTCTTAGTGTGTTGCTTTAGTTACTGTATACCTGAACTGGAGGTTTCTGCTCCTTTAGGTCATGACAGATGGCGCCCAAAGCAAAGGCTTTGGTTTTGTCTGTTTCTCTTCACCCGAGGAAGCGACTAAAGCAGTGACTGAAATGAACGGGCGGATCATTGCTACCAAGCCACTGTATGTGGCTCTGGCTCAGCGCAGAGAGGAACGCAAAGCCATCCTGACCAATAAGTACATGCAGAGACTCGCCACCACCAGGACTATGAGCAGTCCCTTAATCGACTCGTACCAACAGGCTGGATACTACATGACTGTTCCACAGGTACAGACGTTTTTCCCAGAGTTTGATGATAATATATATAAACTATGTGTATGTTCTGTGTTGTCATCCGTCAATGATTAGCAAAGCTTCAAATAGTCAGTAATACTGACCCGAATATGTATTTTGCAGCCTCCCACTCGCTCCTACTACAACCACAACGCTGTAAGCAACATGAGGGCTGTGCCCCGCTGGGCCGGTCAACCTCCTCGACCACAAGGTAAACGGAGCGTTTCTGTTTGTCTACACACCTATAAGTACATCTGTGCAATAGTACAGGCTTCGTACACACATTTAAAGGTCAAATCCAAGCACTTTAAGGGTCATTTTCAAATTTTTCCAGCACAGCACCTTATCGCTGGGGTAAAATACATATCTACAGGAATACATAAAGTCAGGATTCTTTTTTTCACTTTCAGTCACAATGATGTGCATTATAATACGCTATAAACATCTAAAATTATGTATAATACCAAAAAATTTACAAATGAAAGGAGAACACAATGTTTTATCCAAAAAAAAGGGAAACCACTTGGTGTTCTTCAGGCAGCGAGCCAAAGATTGCGATAAGAATGTACCTGGAGTCTACCTGAGCACCTGGCAATTTTTTTTTCCAAAATGTATCACCCTCTGTAAGTAGCTTTGGCTTCCCATCTAACCTGGCAGAGTTAATATTAAAAATAAATAAATAAATCACATCACAGAGTTAGAATTGCAAGCACTTCTAAGCACTTAAACTAAAATTCAAGTACTTTTCAGACTTTGAAAACACAACGTTGAAATTCAAGCATTTTCAAGGATTTCAAGCACCCGTACGAACCCTGACAGTAACATGTCTTCTGTGCTTTTAGGCCCCTACTCACCACCTGGTACTTTTGTTCCCCGGCGTGCATCGACTCCCATCACGACTGCCCGACAGGCTTCCACCCAGGTGCCACGCGTCATCACCGGTACCCAAAAAACAAGTATGCACCTAAACTCTGCTTCATGTCACACTTAGACCAGGATGAGCTCCCACATCCTCCATGCTCATTACATCAAATATTATTTAGGCAACATTGGGACGCAGACTGTCGGGGGCCGAACTGACGTCGCTGTGACCAGAAGCAGCCAGTACAAGTACTCGTCTGCAGTGAGGAACGTCCAGCAGGTGGTCACTGTACCTGCACCCATGCCAAGATTACAGGTACGCCACTTTATATTGTGCCACATCATTCTAATACACATTTCACCTCAAAGGTAAGGAACGTAATTGCCACGGAGACAAATTAGTGTTAATTTCAGGATTACTCCTCAACACATGTTGATTTGCTGTTGCTCTGTAAAGCTGCTGGAAAAACAAACCTGCAACAGCCCCCCAATGATGTAATTTAAGATCATGTACATAAAAATAAGCAACAGTAAATATAATGGGAAGTTAGGTTTGGATTCCAAATGTTACACAGCTGATTCTTCAAAGACATCAGAGAAAAATCTACATAACGTTTCTACCAGCTAGTGGTCCAGAGCTCCTGTTACACACTGCGTTCAAAGCTTTGGGAACAAATGGACACCTTAGGGACTGTTGGATGTGTAGTCTCACAATTTTACTCCGAGATGAATAACTAACAGGATGTCTAGACTTGTGCTTCTTTGGCTTAAACACTGATGATCACTTTAGCAAACTGTAGACCCATTTGTATAAGCAAGCAGTCATTATCATCAAAAGTGTATGTATAAGAGACATAGAGGAGAATAAAAATGTGTTGTACGGTGTCCTAGATGAAAAATGGAGCGAAAAGAGACCAGTTGTCTCCTAAAAACTGTTACTTTAAATACAAGTGTAAATTTAAAAAAAAAAAAAAAAGCATTGTGGAGATGTTTTTTTTTTTTTTTTTTTTTATTCTGGGAATAACTCGCTTGGCTTTAATCTGCAATAAATCTACCCCATTAGGTTTCATTATTATTACAGGGTTCCCGGTGGGGGTCTTAAAAAGTCTTGACTTTACAAATCTGCATTTAATACCTTTTTTAAAAAGTCTTTAAAAGGTATTAAATTTGATATGGTAGGTTTTAAGTTATGTTGCCATAAACTTGTTGGCTGTGTTGTGTTTAAGTGTGTCTGTTAAATGTCCAAGCTGCACAGAAGGTAACCTTAGTCTACTCAGTTCCACCCACAATTTATATTGAAGTTAGGAACCAATTATCGCTAACTTTGCAGCATAGTGACAAATGACTCTGAATGGTGGGAATGAAGGCACTGGAGTACATGAATACATCTTCCTAAATTCTAGGAGTTAGGAAATTTTGCCAGTATGGCTGTGAAATGGGCATTAAATTATGTTCTAAGTGGTAAGTTGTAGAACCCTGTATGAACCTTCCTGTATTAATGGACTGAATATGAACTTGATGAGCGCTCTCTTCTAATTACTAATCTGGATGTGTTAGGTTGTGTCAGTGCTGGAGCCGCCGGTTCAGAGTCAGGAGCCGCTCACTGCCTCCATGCTGGCTGCAGCTCCACTCATGGATCAGAAACAGCTCCTCGGTGCGCGCCCTCACCTTTTCATACTCCGTCTATCGCTCGTACATCAACGAGCCGAGCCGTAAAATGTCAATCCGCTTTGCTCTGGTACACAGGTGAGCGACTGTACCCTCTGATCCACGCCGTCCACCCAAACCTGGCCGGTAAAATCACAGGAATGCTGCTGGAGATCGACAACTCTGAACTGCTCCACATGCTGGAGTCGCCGGAGTCTCTGCACGTGAAGGTAGAACTGTTTTCACTGCACTGAAACACCGAACAGGCCCGTGTCAGGTGGTAGTTTCAGGGTCCCATCTGAAGCAACAGTTTGTGTCTGTGCGGTGGCCGGGACTGTTTCCATTAAAGAGGATTAGTGTTGAACAAGCAGATGTTTGAAAACAATAGAAAGCAGGTTTTATGTTGACAGTTGAAGTATAATCTGTCATTAAGCAGATTCTTCTTCTTTCCTTTCGGTCAGGTGGATGAGGCGATTGCTGTCCTGCAGGCTCACCAGGCAAAGGAACACTCTCCAAAGAAGTAAAGGACATTCTTCATCACAAGTGAGAAACTTAATTTGATCATTCAGAAAAAGTCCTTTGTATTTTTTTATATAAAAAAAGATTTTTGTCCAGCTCATTTCTCACTGTTCACCCGATGCTTTTCAGGGTTGACGTTCTGTACCCTTTACAGGTGCAGTGCAGTTTGATGGCGGATTTTTAATCGTTGCATTTTTTTTTTGCTAAATTTTTAAAAAGGTTTAAAGTTAAAACTCCAAATGAATCCCTAGGTAGTCAGGACACCAGTGAGAGGGAGCAAAGTGTTGTGACGTGTTTTTATATATATTAAGTTAGAGAAATGTTAAATATCTTAACTGTCTTTTTTTCAGAAGTCACTGACTTTCTGGAGGAAAAAACAAGATTTTGTAAATACGAAGTGAGAAACTGAAGATGGAAATATTTTGTTCCAAGTCATTTGTTAGAAGATAAATCTTTCTGCATTAAAACGGCCTCGTGTCATTTGTTTAATCCACTGCAGCTTTTAGATTTATCAGTGCTAATTTTCATTTACTGATATGGAGGGGTTTAAACATTCTCAGGCCTGTTTCAGTGCTGCGTGCTTAATGCATCACAGCTAACACCTAAATATACTGCATGTAGACTGAATCAACAGCACTACCACAGCCAACTCTGATAGCCTGGATTGTATCTAAACAATCCTGGGAAGGGACGTGGAAAAAAGTGAATTCAAATTTGCCAAAGTTTATTGGGAGCCTTCATACAAAAAATGAAATTATGGCTGTAAAAAGTTACAAAGGGTAAATGTTGACATTGATATTTTTGGCATTTAAGGCCTATTAACCAACACATTTTGTAACTCTTTGCAATATATTTTAATCTAAAACTGCTGATTTTAACAAGCAATTAAGACAGTCATATTTAAAAACGTAGAACAATAGATACCTGCAGATTACTTTCAGTGGTAGTTTACAACACAAAACCACGAGGAAAAAAAATAATAAATTGAAAATGCAACTCAGAACTGTCTAATTTTCAAAAGTGAGCACATGAACTTGAGGCAACTTTATTACACACAGCCAACTAGTTTCAATGCTGCTGTCTCATTGACTGAAAACGAAAGTATGTGCAATGACTCGAGTTGGTCTCAGACTATCGACGTGCCGGCATTAGAAGCTGCTTCGCTGTTACAGAATCGGGGAAAAGGTTGTGGTAGGTCGGTAAGGGGACGTAGGCAGCCGTTATCATTTTACCTGTAGAGAAAAAAATAAATGATGATTCTCCATTTTATTAGACTGAAATGCAATGGGTTAAAAGGCAGTAAACGGCAATGCGTACCTGCAAACCAGCGTCCATGAAGTGCATTTACAGTGGCCATCGCTGCAGGTATCGATGGGCATTTCACGTACACATTACCCTAAAAGACAGGGATGCATACAAAACTCCATAAACCACTTAAATTGGAGCATTCAGCTTGTATTTTGAACTATTTACTACAAATAAACATGGCTCCACTAGGAGAGGACATACATGGCATTTAACATCCTGTTCTCTAACTTACTTGAGGGGAATTCTTGTCGACATAAATGTGAACAATCCCTCCGTGTTTGTTACACTCTTCAATGACATCATCTTGGATCTCTGTTGCCCAACCAGGATCGTTTTCCCTGTGAAACATTTGGAAATGTTACAAATCCAGCCAGATAAAGCTGTAAATAACACTGAAGGTAAGGCGTAGTTCCTTTGGTTCTCTACATAACATCCTTACGCTTGTGGGTTGAACAGGTTGGACAGCTGGAGGCAGTGTGTGGCCAGCGGCTGTGATGGGAGGTTCAACGCTTGGCTTGGCGCAGGGGTTGGAACAGCTGAAGATGAAATAGAAATCAGGTTATTATGCAGTTGGTGGGAAAAAAAAGAAATACACAAAACATAGGCTTAATTAGACAAGTTACCTGCTGGAGCAGCGATGTTTCCAAACGGTATGGACCCAGTCATCTGCAGAGCTTGTTGAGCAGCAGGAGGAATCTTCAGACCAGTTCCTGCAGAGAAAGAAAAAAAAAAAGGCCAATTTATTACACTTCTATGTACAGTCATTCTATTAGAAACCAAAACTACGTGGTTTAGAACAAACCTTCTGCCAGACGAGCCATAAGCTGTAGACGTCCTGTGGTGCCGAGGTCGATGCCGGTCCTTTCTAGTTCATCATTGTCCAGGAAAGAGCTGGCCGTCGATGAGTCGGAGCGCTCTGTAACATGCCCCACCTTCATTGGCCGCCCCGCAAGCTCAAAGCCATTCAGCTGCTCCAAAGCCTTTTTTGCACATTCTGCATCTGCAAACTTGGGGAAAAAATAGAAATGAGCTGCACATGCACTCAGTAGTGTCCATCTGCAAGTCTATAAAAGAAGGTTTATTACTGAAATAAAGCCGTATCCTTTGGATCGTCCAGTCTCGCTGTCCATCATGAGCTGTATTCCTTCAATCTTTTGGGGAAGAAAGACAAATAGGCAGTTTTAGTAAATGCACCTGCATGCGTGAGTAAAAGTGCTTGTTAGACTGCATAGCATTGCTGTCTGACCTTTCCAAAAGGCTCAAAGATCCCTCGAAGCATTTCTTCTGTGATATTGAAGTGGAGCGAGCCTACATAGAGACGCATCGGACCCGAGCTGCCCTTCTGCAGATTGTTGGCGGCGGCTGCAGCCCTGTTTTTCTCCGCCTGCGATTACAAAAATATTTTTGTAAACCTCTTGAAACAAGCCAATTATACCTCGTTCTGTTGCAGACTAGATCAACACCATAACTCCAGACACACACCTGAGAGGCTTGCACAATGATGGGCACTCCCAACAACCTCTGACCGGTCAGTCCAATAGCGAGGGGCACAGAGGAAGCCTCCACAAACTCTATGTATGCAATGCCCTTTGACCTCCGGGAATTTCTGTCTGAGATCATTCTCACATCTCTTACCTATGGAAAACAGCATAACATTATGGTATTGTTGATACATAAACACTTCATGATAAGACAATAAAGAAAATGCAGATGGACTGACTTTTCCAACAGCTGAGAAGAAATCTTCTAGGTCTCGAGCTCTGATTCGTGCAGCGAGCTGCATGCAGAAAACTGTGCGGGCGTCCCTCTCCTCTGGTGTTAGATTGTCAATTGGTTGCCTTAAAAAAAATAAAACAAACAGTGTAATATTGAGTGAAATCACCAGCGTGGCCAACTTAATTTCTTTGCAATTTAATCATTAGTGTAAACATGTCTGTTTTACCACAGATTTATGTCTGATATGAACTATATTAAAAAATAACTCACCTGATAGGACTCTTTTCTTTCTTGAAGGGGCTTCGACTTTTGGAACGCTTCCGGCTGAAATCAAAGACGTACCATTTAAGTAAAATGCAAGAGTGTAACAACATTAACATTTTATTCCTTTAACACTCCTGTATGTTCAGTTTTCTGTGTAATCCTTTGTTACCAGAGGCAATGTTACTCAAACTAGTAATATATATCTTAAGTCTCTTATATAGTCTTCTATTTAAAAACCACTGTGAACTGGATTTAAAAAACATTTTATCCATCCAAGTGAAACAGAGAGCCAAGAGCTAAGACAGCATTCTGATCAGATTTGTGTATAGGCCAAATCAGACACACATTGAACTAACATCTTTAGCATCAAGTTGTGTGAATACATACATAGGGCTTCTGCGAGCTCTGTACCGGCCAGAGCGTTCCTTGCTCTTGGAGCGGCTGCGATGGCGCTCTCTGCTACTTCGTTTTCTTTCTCGGCTCCTGCTCCTCTTCTTACCCTTCTTGCGATCTCTGCTCCTACTCTTGCTTCGTCTTTTCCGAGAGCCAGGGCTCCGGCTCCTGCTTCGGCTCCTCCTTTTCCTGAAGCACGAAATAAGCACTGGTATTGTCTTGTAAAAGTGTGTGTTATTTATAAAAAGGAATGACACCCCTCCCATTGTTCAGTTATAAAGTATATATCATTTTATGACATAAATAGGTACTTACTTCTTACTCTGGTCATCATGTCCATTTGCATGAGAGGACTTGATCTCATCCTAAGCAAGGTTGATAGAAGAACATCATGAGGACGTAGATGAAACATTGCAAGTCGTCATGGTAAAGGGGATGGGGTGGGACAAGAGAAAATGCAAAATATATTCAATTAATAATAATACTTCAAACTTCCTACTGTCATGCCTGGACAGTGTCCTTCCACAACCCCAATAGCTTCCCATCCCACTCCTGACCTCACTGTCTGTTCTGTTTTTACAAGGCTGCTCAGTATTTAATGCAACAAACAAAAGTAAAGGGAGTGTCCAACGTTAGCTCAGTTCAGGAAGCTTTGACATTAGTCAGGTCATCTCCACCATCCCCCTTCTAATAGGTCGTACCAATGCCACTATTTGTGCCTAATCATGTGACCACGCATGGCCCACAGCCACTAAAAGAGATCCTGTGTGGTTGGTGTCAGTCCAGTGATCTTCACCCATTTTCGTTCTTGGACTGTAAGAGCTCGATGCCACCTCTGTCACACATCTTGCCCTGAAGCAAACAGGGATTCACACTTCTTAGTAATATTGACGCCCAAGAAAATAAATAAAAATAAAATAATAAATCCATTAATTCAGCCACGAGTTACCATTATCTTTTGCTTACATGACTCCTTTTACACTTTTACTTTAAGAATTGCTAACTACTGAAAAGTTACTCAATACAGTGATGCTAAATAGATGTATCCATTTAACTGGTATTCTAGTAATATCAATATCTGTGGTGTTCTGTAGCATGCAAAAAAATCAAGATGCTGATTCACATTAAATCTGGCTAAGGCAAAGAGGCAGTATTCATATTTACATGAAAGAGAAAGTCATAAGTTACCTGTACTGTACTGGCCATAAATTACTGACACATCTGATGTCGGATGCACAATGAATATCAGCCCAACCTTTGCAACCGGAAAAGTTCGTAATTCAATGCCTCATCTTAATTTAGGAAGGTATTAATTCTCTATACAGTTTTATTTATAAATAATGTGGACAAGGAACAGATTTAGATTTTAAAATGTCAGTTACACACGTCTATTGGATCTACGCAAGGACACCCCCCCTCCAATCACAAAAAAAGGGGTGCGAGTTTGATCCAATTCAGAAACGACATGCAGATTGTAAATCTGAATACTGCCTCCTTTGCTGGACAGTAAAGATGGGCTTATAAACCATTGGCATTCACCTTGTTGTAACCGAATAGGGACTGGATGTTCTAGGTTGAATCTTTTTTTGTCCTAAGGTGAACCACAGTACATCAGTATATGCGCAATAACTACCTTCCTTTTTTTCACAGTTCACAGTGGAATCAAAGATGAATTCATGGGAGTAGAGGTGAGATATCATTAGGGAAGTCTATAAAGAGAGATAGATGTGGATTTATTTATAATTCTGTATTGCGTTTGAAATACTCAATCACACCACACAACATTCAAGTAAACTATGTCACAGTAGCATATAAAAAAAGACTCTAGAGCAAATCATAACAGTAAAACTGGACTCATCTGTGTAACCTGCAACCCACCTTTCTGTATGGAGCCTCCAGCATGGCCTCAACGTCAAAATCATCAGCCATGATGATCCTTTGAAAACAAAAATATCAATGAGTACCTCTTAACATAACATTTCGTTTTAATAAACTCAATACAGTGATAGGAGTTCCAGCACCTAAGCCTTTTCAGAACAAGGTTTAGGTACAGTACCCACACCATATAAACAATCTGTACGTCATCAAAAACAAAACTACATACCTAAAAATTTTCCCAGATCTAATGATTGCAGTTTGTCTCCTGTTTTGTGTTCTAGCTTTCTGAAACATTAGGATAGTTTCACTTTTTAAACCTTAATCAAATGGATCAAAATAATGAAAAATGCACCATCAACCCAAGACAGAGACTTCTACAAACTCATACTTAATTTCTCTGAAAATACAGTCAAGATGGGTTTTGATTAAATTACATATGATGTACATATATATATTAGTAACATTGAACTCATGACATAAAGATGATCTTGATAATCGAATAGAACAATAAATACCTGTTACAATGTGCAGGAGCCCATGTGACATAAAAGCTCATCAACATTAAGTAAACCAAAAGTTGCCACATTGTGATTTGTCTGTAATGCAGACACACACGTAAATGTCTATGAAGAGACAAACTACATGAGGTTTTACAAACATAAGTATACCATTTTCAAACGCTCAAAGGGAGGATGCAAACCAAACATTTATTAAGCATTAGCAAGTTAATTTTATCTGCGGTCTTTGAACAACTCGGTTAAACCAAGATAGATTAAAATAACTGCGCTATATCAAATGGCAAAAACAAGGAAGCGACAGACACAACTTAGTATTCA
This sequence comes from Apogon talboti, assembly GCA_037367365.1. Lineage (NCBI taxonomy): Eukaryota > Metazoa > Chordata > Actinopteri > Kurtiformes > Apogonidae > Apogon > Apogon talboti. Next base: position 13,560,004 of record JAPQRQ010000026.1, on the reverse strand, counting down.
CATCTACACCAAATTAGCTTGTTTTAGCGGATTGATCATTCCAATATAACAAGTACTATAGGCTATTAATAATTTTATTTTAATATCGAGCCATTTGCAGGGTACAGCACGGAGGTAACGTGGGGCTAAGATACGCTAAAGTGTAGCTTTGCTAAGTTGGCCATCTCACGAGCCAAATACGTCTCCACTCATTTCAGCGTTAGCTAATGTTAGCTTACATAGCTGATAATTATGTTTCGCGATTTTCTAAATATAACGGAACTTAAACTGCCATTATGAAGTTTAACAAATATGACGAAAACACATGATTTCAAAACAAACAGCTCAAATTAATTTTAACAGTGAAAATAATGTTTGTACCGCTGAAACTATCGCTGCGTTCACAGTAAACTGCCAATATGGCCTGCGACAACGTTTCCGCGGCATTGAGCTAGCATGATTAGCAAACATTGACGTTACCGTTTATGAAAGCTGAAATGATGTGCCAAAGTCAAGCTATCCCGAAAAACGGCCTTTGGAAGAGACTCGTCCCGTCGCCTTCCTCCTGGTAGATCACAAAAAGATTCGATTAAATCTCAATTTTCGGTATTATGTAACCTTTTATAATGTTAGCAACTCTCCATCGCAGGTCGTGATGGTGGCCTGGTTTCAAAATGTTCTCCCTACTTCTTCTTCGTCGGTTTCTTCCTGTCCTTTCTGAGTTTTACTGCAGCTCAAGTCTTCAGGCGCTCACTACCGCCACCTACCGGAGCCGAAAAGAACTTGTCATTTTTTTCAGTTCCCCTTGTATTAATACTGTTAAAATCCTTTATGTCGTGTGTAGATCACTTTGAATGATCACTTTATTGTGCATTTTCTAATCTACGATTGCATCGTCGTCTTCGATGGCGGACGTAAAATGTACGGCTCATGCGGCTGTAAAACAAAAGAGCCTCGTGGTTGGAACGTCACCTCCAGGCCTAAACATCCGGTTCTCCTCATTTCATGACGCAATCTGTGTCGCCATCTAGTGGTGATGAAGAATACGTGTCAGGCCATCTTGTTTTCAGCGTCTGTAGATTATGACTGTGAAACAAATGGACCCATATTGGAAATTTTTAATTACAAATTTATGGCATGGACACACACACACACAATAACTTTGATGATAAATTAATTTTTTTATGATGATCAAAAAGGATAATTAACACCTGTATTTTCTTTAATGCACTCAATTACTTTCATTATCATCAACCAAGTGCAACTTAGCTAATGTGCACTGGCTCAACAATTGACATTTTATTTTTATTCTGACAAAGTGGTAGTAAATTTTATTACATATATAGGCTACTAGGCTTATTTACATTGTCTTGAAAGACTTTTTCCACATCAGGCCGCAGAATCTTCTGTCATAACGGTGTTATTGAGTTTAAGTGGTGCATCGTAGTCAGGAGGCACCTCAAAAAACAGTTCATCATCAAAACATAAATCATCAGATGGTGATGGGAGGAATGGCAGTTTCAAGACGAACCCTGTGAGGACACCACCGATTGCTGACAGTCCTATGGTGGAAAAAACTGCTGCGACCTGGAAAAGGGCCTGTTCCTTTGCAGTCCTCCCTAAGCCCGGCTGTAAACCTGGGATCAACATTTGCAGCTCAAGCAGCTTAGGGTCTTCTGCCACTGGTGCTCTGTGGGTAAAGATTTCATATAAGCTGGGGCCGTAAACCTCCTCAGTAGCCATCAGAATGGCACATATTCCTGCAGTGCAAGATATAAGTCCTGTTAGACCATGCAAGTTATGGATTCCACACTGATCCTGGATCCTGAAGTGACGTGCCAGAAAGGGGCTTAAATACTTGTAGCCCAGCATGCAAGCAGTGCAGCCAATCATTCCCAGAGCGTAGGCAGCAGCAGGTGATATCATCATGTCCACGGAGGCACCCACAGTCACACCTCCAGCCAGAGTCACGTTCTGAACATCAGCCATGGTGAGCTTACCGTTTTTATTCAGCATAGCAGATAGAGCGAAGGCCGTGAGCGTGGAGGCGCTGAGGCCGATGAAGGTGTGGAGGATGGCTCTGTGTTGGTCGTCTCCCTTTAAGGTTAACGCAGAGTTGAAAGACGGCCAAAACACCCAGAGGAACAAGGTCCCCATAACAGATAATATGTCAGACTGGTAACTGGTGCTCTCTTTTGCATGGCCTTCATTGAGCTGAGGCCTGTACAGCACAAAGGTGACGCCTAAGCCAAAATAACAGGCAAACAGGTGAATCAGAATAGAACCTCCTGCATCGTTGATCTTCAGATACTTGAGGACGACCCATTCCGTGACCGCAAACACTGGCACCTCCAGCAGAGCCATGACCAGCAGCTGTAATGGACTAGTCTTCCCCAGCACCGCTCCAAAGGATATCAGCACCACAGCACAGGCGAACTCTGCATTTATGAGGTTGATCACTCCAAGGTGGATCTTACCGTCATGGCTGAACTGGAAGTAGCCCTGCACCAGAATAGCCCATTGGATTGCAAATGTAGCCGTCAGGAAGTTAAAGACCATCCCCCCAAAGCCATAGAGCCGGAAAAACGCCAGCAAGCACCCAAAGCCGAGGAATATCATGACCTGTATGTCAGCGAAAAAAGGGTAGTCCTTGTACACTGCATTGTCCATGGGGTTGGTCTCATTGGTCTGATATTTGGCATCAGAATGGTCATCGTAGGTGACAAAGGCAGCATAGAGAGTGACAAAAATCACCTCTGTGACAAACACAAATGCAGGTAACTTCACTCGGAGGTTGGTTGAGTGCGTCTTCATCCTGAGAGCTCCTGGGTACAAATGACTGTCATTTCTTTTCCAGACTGGTCTATCTCTGTGTAGATAAGACACGTCCAAGTCATTGATCAAACTCTCTCTGTCAAACAAACACAGGCCATATATCTCTCACAGGCAAATGTTGTTATAATTGAACTTTGGTCAACATAGTATGACTTAAGCTACAACTTTAACACCTCAGCCTTTTTTTTTTTCTTTTTACAGTACAATAAAATAAGGTCATAGTGGGTCGTCTGTAGATCCTAACATTAAATTTATAGTGTTTAATCTACTGCAAACACATGCATACATGAGTGTCTGTGCAGATTTGCACTCATACAGGTTTTGTCAATCTGAAGGGCTGTTGCAGCGACCTATAACATCTCCCTATTCAGGTGAGTGTCAGGTGAGTTACAACGCTTAATGACCCTATTGTTATCAGCAACTTTACAGAGAAAAACCTGCAATCCCCTCAATCAAGAAACCAACATAAACTCTTAGGATGCACAGTCTCTATGGAGAGTGGCATCATTTGCTTAGTCACATTTTTTTTGTTTTTCCATTTTAATCTTTTCACAGAGCTGACATAATGATGTGACTGTGGCTGGCTGATGTCCATTTATTGCGAAAGAGAAATTTGCTGATCTACAAACAGACCTCTGACTCGACCAACAGGGGCATGACGTCCCTTTTAGGTTTCATTAGGTTATTGAGTCACTGATATGATTCTGCATCCAAGCATGTCACATGTTATGTCCAAATATATCATCGTGCACAGAACATAAGTGAGGAGGTGTGTTATAATTAGAATTATGCTGTAATTCCTTGTTTGTCTGAATACACGACAATACAAACTGTGCTCGGTGTGTTTTTGACCAACAAAACCACCAGATGTGACTGTGTGTTTCTGCATGAGCAAACAGGGCATTTAGAGAAAAATTCATCATCCTGTGAACACCTCCTGATTAAATAAAGACAAAACAGAAGGTTTAAAGGAATATTAACACTTACATGCACTTGTAATCAATTTCAGTGGAAGCACATCACATGAAAATCCATTTGTTCCTGTGCACGTTATAGAAATGTGTGTATGTGTGTGTGTGTGTGTGTGATGCCTTTTTGAATCCACTGAATCTGCAAATTTCACACTCTCTGCACAAGCACTTGAAAATGATAGACACTGTTGTAGTAAAATTATTTTAATTTATTGCATTTTGTGCAAACATATTAAATGGTTTCTTCCAACCATTACTCATATTTGCATAAGACATGACATAATACTATTGATCCTTTTAGGAGAACATACCAACTTTCTATATAATCTCTATAAAACTTGTATTGACACACATATTACATGTTATCACTAAATCTAAAATCACAGACGTATTGACAAATGTCCTTTTCTCACACAAGTGACTGCACACACATGTTCACACTCAAACACAGTTACCCATATGGTGACGCTGTGCCCATTCATGAAATTATGATACAACATATAACACACACTTCATGACCAAGACATCGACCGCCTTCACTAGGAGTCAAAAGCAAAATATACAGATTTATAGTGCTGTTTACTTTGCTGTTGTACTGTAGTTTTGCGTCCGCACTGTTCAGAATTACAGGAAACATTGATGGTGGTGCAGACATTCACCATAAAGCTTGATATGTGTCTGGTGAGATGAGGTTTTCGTGTGTGCTCTTGCACTGACGTGACAGTTAACAATGACAATTTTCATAAAATGAATGAAGGCTGTATGCATTTTTCTAGATAGAAATTCTAAAGATGTACAAAACTTTGTGCCTCTAAGCGACCAACAGAAAAACAAAAAGATAACAAAACACTTTTATAGATCATTTTATACAGACGCTACTAAAACTATAACTACTAACAGCAGTGTTTGTGTTATGCCAGGTAAATTGCTTTAAATACTGCTGGTAATGTACTTTGTTGAATAATGTTATAGTTTGGGTTGAAAAAGGTCAAACATTTAAGACAAAACAGTTCACAAGTACATAAGAATACAACAACTGCTGGACTATATACAAAAAGAAACTCAATATCCATTATATACACATATAAACAACATAGTGGTTTGCAGAATACTCTGATTTCCATGCATCAGGATGAAACATTTTTCTTTGCATCTTCAGAAATCCCAACAGAAATAAAAGCTTGACACTCCCCGAGGTTTGTCAACGTCACTTGGCCCACTTCTTTCATACTATGCACACATTCAGTCTGTTTTACACTGACAAACAGCAGCTGGATAACCTCAGGGCAACAGTGAAAACTACATATAGTATCATTTATTCATAAATAACTCACTTCAGCTCATCAAATATCTGCCAAGCTTTAGTTTTCTGTTTCTAAAAACCACCTCCTATGATTATTTTATGTACACTGCTGGTAGGAAAGGATACCTCTTCCAAAGAGTTTATCAAGAGTCAAGTACCACACATGCATATGCAGCTTCAGAGGTGTGAAACCCATTTCATATAACACAAAAAGGTGTAAGGAAGTTATTTGGATACTTCTGCAAATGTTGGTTAATATTTCCGTGGATAATGAAGCACAAACTTTTCCCATTTCCTGTATTTATACTGACATGATATCTCATATCTCATTGAATGAACAGGTAATAGAAAAAGTGTCTCTGTTTGGTAACATGCAGTTACCATGCATAAAATATACTTGACAATATTATGAGCTGTGAGACATTGCAGGTGCTTTTACACAATATAAATAAATATAAAATCAGTGATTATGATATTTAGCGTCATGAATAAATCTTTATTTAACTTAAATACCTTCACCTTAACATTTACACTGTCATTTAAGTGATTAAATTGTTCCACTTTAAAGTTCACATTAAAACTTTTTCATATTTTCTGTTTTTATTTTAATATTTGTCATATAAGCTTTTCTTCATCTTTGCAGTTTGTACAAATCTATTTTACATCTCAAAGGTTTTTTAAAAATAATATTTTACAGTGAAAACAGATAAGATCCAAGTGTGCTGTTTCTTAACTAGCAGAGCAAATGCATTCAGTATCTCACTGGGTTTTCTGGTAAACATGGTGATGTAACTCCTGGACTCTGGAGTTATACTTATCAAATAAATGGTGAATATGCAGCATTTAACAAAGTGGTCTCTGTTGAGCTCAGAAGCACTGCAGCATAGGGTTTAAGATTAATCTGAATCACTGTCAAATCCTTCTCTTTTCTAATTGCATTGTGACAAGAGTGATCTCAACAAACACTCAGATAAATCCCTGCGATAAAACAATGACACCACTGTAATGTAACGGTTTTCACAGAGGGTGTTTTCGAGGTGGCGAGCACGAGACGAATAAAGCTTTCTGATTTAATCTGATTTATTTTACAATGTCTGGATGAATGAGCGTGAATTGACTGAACACATATTTTATACCTGCCCGTGTGCTTCCAACCACAACCACTAAAGATAAAATACAAAAATCATAGACAAAGACAGAGGGAAGTGGAGGTATAAATAAATAAATAACATCAGAGGTAATCAGAAAAAGGGAAAAATAAACAAAGCGTACTGTACAATTTATCATATTTGTAGGAACCAAAAAAAAATCACAATTGGTTAAATTTATCAGGACTAACTACAGTAAGTGTTTTTTCAACTGCTATCAGTGCCAACCATAAATGTGTCTGTGCTATCAGCTGACAGGACGAGGACAGAAAGGTGACGGTTGAATCATTATCTAAGTTGTCTTTTAAGCTAAACAGACACATATGGGCCTGGATGAGTAGATTACAGGTTGAGTAGTTTACAACATCTGGTAACAGGAGGAGAAAGGGAGCACTTTCCTGGAGCGATGACCCTCTGAAAAGGCCGAGAAGGCAGAGTCTGTCTGGATGAAACATGTGGTTACCCTTTAAACGTCCCTCAGGAGTAGATGGTGATGACTTCACGACCCCCTCCTCGAACAAGGAGAACCCGATTGAGGCCCTCGGTGAGAACCTCAAGGAACTCCATGTCTGAGAGGCAATCAGTGAAGGAGAAGCAGATGTTTGATTTGACTAAAATGTGCAAAAAAAGAAGCAATACTATGACTAAATATGGAGATGAAATAAACATAGGTTAAGGTTTTTACTTATTATCACTGCAGGATCTTCAAAAACATGATTTATGGAGGTGAGAAAACATAATAAAATACGTAGATTCCATCCTGGTGTTTAAGATCCTAGATTTTGTTATCCAGATTTTAAAAAGCTGTATCTTGGAAGTAGTTAGAGATAATGACATACTATCTATATCTACTGTCTATCTATCTATCTATCTATCTATCTATCTATCTATCTATCTATCTATCTATCTATCTATCTATCTATCTAT
>JAPQRQ010000026.1:13498903-13514977 GCA_037367365.1 Apogon talboti | reverse complement strand
ATGCAATTGTTCACACATAGACAAACACTTACATGGTTTACAGAAAGAAACAAACTTGCAAGTTAAACTATGAACCTCTCAACACCATCATAAGTTTTCTGCTTCTGTATCAGAACATGTGTATTTTGATCCAAAGACAGAGAAATGTAAAATACCACCTCACAGCAAATCTTTCCTCTAAAACTAATGGATTCAGGCAAACTCTTTTTTTCAGGGAATTTGAACTTGCTTTAACTCTTTAAAACCTGACGTGTCATCGCTGACACATCCTGCGCATATGCAGTTTGGATGGCTGTAACTCTTTTACTGTTTGTGCAATTGGAAAAATTCCAACAGTTTCTGAAACCTGAGATGTTGCGCTTTATAGGTTTTATTGGGTCATTGCGGTCGTTTCACTCACGCCTGTACTAGAAGCTGAAGAAGAAGAAGCTGTTTTAGCGGTAATATGTAGTAGTAACGTGCAGTAAATTGTAAATGATTGCTAGATTTTGAAAGATCTGGAAAAAAAAGGTGCTCTGAAAAAATGGGCAAACAGACTGACTCACAGCATATTTTCTTACCTTTCAGTTAGTCAAAATAAGAAAAAAGTCCAGGCGGACCAATTATAAACACAGCACATAGTATAGAAAATACCAATTCAAAAAGATACAATATTAAAATTTACTTTGAATTCCAAATCATTGCAGACAGTATGAACATATTTGATGTTTTGTCTGGTCAAGTTAATTTCATTTTTAAATATACATCCATGACCCTCCAGAGGATTAAACAGTTTGGAGAATAAATGAATGAATGAATGAATGAATGAATGAATGTACATAGATTCGTCACATTCCAGCTGCAACACATTCAAGAAGTTGGAAGTTGGTCAGTTTAGGGCCAAAAAAATAAAAAAATTCAATGTAAATATGTCAGAGCCTTGATATACCCTTGAGATAAGCAGAAGAAGATGGTACAGTACAATAAATATGTCATTTCAATCATGATTTGGTACAGAAGCAGCATCCAGGAAAGGTCTAGTCCTTAAGGAGCCAAGATCAGCAGTCTATCTATCAATGTTTCACAGCAGTGTTCTTCAAAGAAAGATAAGTAGATATAAGTAGTGTAAGAAGTAAGGGATTTTGATATTCCATTAGCTGAACACTGTGATCTGTGGTCTTCAGATGATGCGTTATCATGAACCATCATTCATCTGACAAAGGATTACTGTCAGATGAATGATGGCCACAGCCACAAACACCAGTTACAACAGTACTTTGTCAAAAGCAATGTGAGTTAACTGTGTCCAGAAGAGCTGTCGACGCATCTGGGATGGAACAAGTTTTATCACAAAACCTCTGGTACTCTACACAGAATCACAAATTCCATGAACTGTACAGTTAAAAACCAAAAAATGGTAAATCTACATGAAATCCAACGTTTCACCAATGGAGAGGCACTGAATTATAGATATTTATATGCATATACATATCATGGTGTAGAAGCATGTATGTTTTCATACATATATAGTATACAGTGGAAACTGTACTCAGAAAAGATCAGTATTGTGAATGGTTTTTTTGGTCAAGCTTATGCCTATTGGTCAGTGTGGATCAGCAACAAATAGGTCCATGCAGAAGTCTTGGGTCGTGTCAGTGTCCTCCGAAAAAGTAATTTGCTCTTCTGTGATGCACCATTAATGCTGAAAAATTCGTTAAGATTTTGGAGCAACACATGCTCCTTTAAGATGACCACTTTTCCAAGGATGATCACGTATTTTTCAACAAGATAATACAAAGCCACAATTTAGCAGAGGAAGAAGAACGTGCAGAGGCTGAACTATTGCATGCATTTCCCATACATATTGGAGGCTATATCTTTACAGTTGGTAAGGATGTTAAAAAAAGTTTTGTTTTTTTTTTTTTCCTTCTAATTCAGGTCTTCTAGCCTGTAAGACACTGTGTCAAAAAGATTAGTGTTCTTCTCTTTGAGCCGGAGATGAAACTCAGCAGGAAGAGGCTCAGGGCAGGGGGAAACAGCAACAACACAGAGATTCTACTCACACTGCATGGGCCTTATGCACCATGACATCTTACTGATAAACTTTGAACCCCACAGTCTAATAGTTTGATATCGTATAAAAATAAGGAACCAGACAATACAGGAGCAGTGTGATGAAAAAGGAAGAATATCCAAATCAGATCTGTATTTTTTGCTATTTTAATTTACGCTTGTAAAAACCTCAGTCCAAAACTATATCAACAGATAGATGACAGATGATCCATATATCATATCATATATCATATATACAACCACAACACATTCATCATAGTAAACGGTAGAAAAACAAGGGGAGAACTAGTAAAATCTGAAGTAGTGAAAACATCCAGGTCAGCCCACTATTTTGTATTCACTGCAGCCCACAGAGCTCCAGTTGTGTCTGAAGGTCAGTGGGGGTCATTCTACCAGATGAGATTTGGAGAAATTATTAGCAGTATCACTTTCATTCTGTCAGTACAGTTTCCTGCCCCAGATGTTAAGTTTAGCAGAATCTGTATGATCTCATCGCAGAAACACAGAAACCATTATGGCAGTGTACAGATGGTCTTTATTCCCTTTTATCCTAATCGTTTACTCACTTTAAGAGCATAATTACCAGTACAGTATTTACTTCTTATTTTAACACATACAAGTATCTAGCCACCTTCAGTTTTGTTGTTTTTGCAGGGCTGTAATGAGCATACATATTTTTTTCCCCAGTCTCTTTACTTCACCTACAACAAAAAATACAGGAAATATGTGTACAGAATTAAAAACATGCAAAAATCAAGGTAAAATGGTTTCCACAGGTTACAGTCATTATTATTATACTGTGATCTCTGTTTGTGTGGAATTAAGATATGTGTGACATGTTTGGATGAAACCTGGTGTAAAATACTAGTGAATTCATACAGTAAATCTTGTATTGCCCGGAAAAAAAGACATGTTAGGTGCAAAGGTAATTCATACTGTATGTGATGTTAAAGAGAAACACTAAATTGATCTAAAATTGAGAGACCTATAACTATTTTTGTCACACTTTCCAAATGTTTTTTCTCTACATTTAATCTTTTCTTAGTGCTGTATCACATTATATGGGTATTATGGGTATTTTCCTATATTATATTTAGTGATTACATAAAAGGTTATTATATCAGGGAAAACTGAGGAAAAAGTGACTTTCTTGCCTAAATATATAATTAATTGAGCATTAAAATAGTGTCTACATCACTGTCATTTATTCAACTGCATGGGTTTCAGTGGTGAATCAATGTTGCAGAAAATGACAGTGTTTCTGTGTTCACTACGTACAAATAAGAAACATCTGATTCTGTCCAAAGTTATCGAACATCTTAGATGCTTTGAGTCACCGGCAGCTGTTTAGGTCTCTGATGCTCTCTACACTATACAGTATAATGGAGAAAGTAGTGAAAATATGCCACAGACACTTTGTTTTACTCCGATATTGTTCATGTTATGTGTAAATGTTATCCTTTTACATCTGTCTATATGGTTAACATGTGGGTCTTTATCTTTAATGAACAGTGTTTTGTCCACAGACCAGTGCCTGTGACTGGATCTCTGTGGATAAACTCTGGGAGGTAGAAAAGTAATGAGGAAGAAAGGATTAGACCACACTGATGGGGTGGCAGAGACATTGAACCTCAGTAGGAGGATTAAATGAAAGCTTCATCAGTGTTTTCTCTGTCTTTTGATTCCTACAATTTTTTCTCTGATTTATTCGCTCAGTGGGGTTCTGTAATTTAAAGCCATCAAATCCCTTCAGATCCCAGAGCTAATAGAACCGATCAACACAAAAACAACAGAATTGGTCATTTTTCATACAACATTCACAATAATATTTGAATATTGCATCTTTATATTTCATAAAGGTACAATATGTAACATGTATGATTTTCTGGAGACCGCGTTGTGGTGCTCGTATCTGGTTATTTGTTGACATTTTTTAACTCCATTTACATTTACACTGTAAAAGATATCACAACAAAGTGGCACTGTATATTATTTAGTAGATTTAAAGCTATAAAATAATTAAAACCTTGATATGTGCTCTGAAAGATGCTATATTTACCACATAACAATCAAGTTAATAATTAAGATAATTCTGTTTTTACTAAAACTTTAGGCAATATTAAGATGGTAATACAGATATTTACACCAATAAGAAATTTAAAATAAAGACTAAATTATTTTTTGATTATAAAGAGCAACATTCAAAATAAATACTAAGTTATTTAACCTATTTAGTCCTTGCATTTTGACCAATTTCAGTTTAAAAAAAAATCTAATGATATCGTGTATAAAATGAAAGTGAAATGAAGTGGAGAAAATGGGTAGCAGCGATATTTTTTTTGCACTTTTTACAGTAATTTTTCAAGCAACATTTTCTTTGTACAACACTTAACTCTTTTAGTTTTATGAAATTCTGCTAACTCTGAACAATCCTAGCAATTTTTGTTTGAGAACCACTGTTATAGGACAAGTCCAAACAGAAATCAGTCTGCAAGTTGTTTATCATCAGCAAAGAACCTACACTGTACTCACTTTGTAAGGTGTGTTATAATCCAGTTACATATTGTAATCACTACAGACTGTAGTTTCTGTCTATGTTCCATCACCTACAGCTGTGAGGGTTTCCTGATATGCACAAATGACAGTAAATGGGATTTTGTGACGCATGTACATTAAGCGTATTGATTTACCTCGAAATATATTAATGTGCACAAGATGTCAAGACCTTCTTAATCTAAGTTACACACTCTGACCTTCTCACTGTATGGATTAGATTAGTGTTTGACACACTCTACATTCACTCCGATTCAGTCCAGAGGATTAGTGACGGTCTCTGACGTGGTGCGATTTTTTTTTCTGTGTCGATGACACTTATCTCACCCTGGAATTACAAATCTGACATCTTCAACTTGTATCTGTGCTGTTGTATAATACAGATACAGGTCAGTATATTAAAACACAAATCAGCTGAGAACACATCAGTGTAATTACCAGGAAGCAGAAACATTTAAATCCTTTATATGATGTTGAAAGAGCAGCTTTACATAATGCAGTGCATCATAAAAACACAAATACAACAAAAACATTTATGTCACTGCTGAATGAAAATGAAAATGAAACAAACTGAGCAGTGGGAAGGGCTGGTCTGATTCTCCTCAGCTACAATAAACACTATAAAATACAGGTAAATTTCTCCTTTGAGTGCGAAATGTTCATTAATGTCAATTTAAAGACAGTGAAAATATTCTCTGTTTAAACTAATGCATCTTATAGGACTCTATAAATCACAGCCAAACCATTGTACTATTATTGACTGAGCTGCATTTAATAATGAAAGAGTAATGAGATGGGTGTATTTCACTTGATTTGTTCCTTTAAAAACAAAATATTTAATGACTAAACTTTAAAATAAAGAAAACAGGTCAAATTATTTATGATTATTGGAAAATAAAATGAGATTGAGTGAAAATAAGTAAACTGTGGTAACAAAATAACACTTATTTATTCCTTGAAAAATGAGGAATGCATATATTGCAATATTATTTTTTAGATAAAATGTGAGTCTAAATTCTAAATTGTATGTAGAGCCTAAGGAGATGTAAAACTAAATATATTTTGGTGAATTTAATATATGTAATATATTTATGTAATCTTTAATATGAAATTAGATGAGACTTTATTGATCTCACAATGGGGAAATTCACTGGTCAAGGCAGCAAAAGGATAAAGAGCAAGAAAAAATGTGCATGCATAAATATAGTGATATGTTTGAATCTTTCTTTATGCATTCATTTTATATTTCTTCAAAATCTGCTCTACAACATTATCCTCCTAGGAAATTCACAGCTTCATAAAAAAAAAGAAAAAAGAAACAACTGTCCACCACAAATGACATTCCATAAAAATTTTTAAGAATGCATCTGAAAAAAGTGTTGCATCATGATGTTTCCAATATAAGCAATTATTTAATTAAAAAAAGCCAAAACTCAAAAACCTGTGGGGCTCCTGGGTCTGAGGAGGTTAAAGATCCCTTTGTTACTGTATTCTTCAAAGGGACCATTGACTTTATAGTAGTTTAATGCACCGGTGTGTTTTCATTTCTTGTTTTTAGTACAGCGATGACCTTCAAAGTGTCGGTCGTCATGTGCATTAACAGAAGCAGAGTTTTGGCAGAGCTTCATTCATCCACATCTACTAGGTGGCTCTGTTCTCTCAGTGAAATGATTATGGTGGACCCTATGCATTAACGTATGGGCAATCAGACAAATTGATTCTGGATGAACTGACAACATCTGGCCTGAAGATTAGTTCATGTCAGCGCTCTGTTGTTTGTGTGTTTCAATAGTGGGATGTTTCACACTAACTTTACAGGACATGGTTTGTTTACTTGAGATGATTATTGCATTAATAATTTAGTCTATGTGGATTTTTAACTGAGCTTCTGAATACAGTTTTTTTTAAGAAGCCAATGCATTTTAACTCACAGCAGCTGTTACACGTTCACAAAGCCCTGTTCAGTATTTTTTTTGGTGTTTTTTTTTTTTCTTTTTATTGAGCAGAGCTAAAATATATAGGCTGTGGAAAAATAACACTCAGTGTTATTGAGTAGATGATACATGTGCAAAAATTATTAAATTAAGTTGTGTGCTTAAGTTATTTTTGTGAAATATTTAGCAAATAGTGCAAAACCTTGTGTGTTTAAATCTACTTTTCATGTGAAATTAATTAAGTTATATGGAATGTTAGCGGCATTATATGAATTAAAAGAGCTTAAAACAGTGTAATCAGTATTTTAAAAGCTCAAATGTCCCCAAAAACATTTCTCTGTTGCCATAATTTAAAATATTTTTTTATATAATTTTAAATAAAATAGGTTGAAAAATTGATCCAAAATTTTTACCTCTGTTTGGCCATTGCACATTGTATCATCCGTGGTGTATATGTCAAATTAAAATAAATAAAAGCATCCAGATACGTCCAAAAACACATTCAGTATATGAAATAACTTTGGTACAGTGCATACCAGGCTAAGGCCTTATTGTGTTTCCTGTTTTGCTGCCATGTGCTGCATGGCATTCCCATTCCCTCTTACCCCTCATTTCCTGTGTCTCTACATGTCATCTGTCAAATAAAAGCAAAAAGAAGAACAGAATTCTTGATTAAAAACAGAAAAACAGGATTACCGTATTACAAGAGGTGCGGCCAAAGGGGACATGCATAGTTTCACTGAGAAAAAATGCATCTATTCCGGCCTCATTTACAGTTACAACTGCACATGAGTGGAACTCTATTCCAGTATCAGACAACTGACTGAGTTCAAAATGCATCGTAAATACTGGTGCATTAGAAATTGGAACTGCCAACATTAGAATTTTTTTAGTTCTGTCTCTTGTATTTTTTAATATGTCTAAGTACAATGTGTATTTTAACAGTCTTTTACTTACTTACTGTCTGATGTGTAATTCATTGTACATGTTTCTATTGCACACTTCTCTTGTACTTGTCTGTGGTTAGGTATTTTGAATTTGTATTTTTTTAAACTGCATGTTTATAACATTGTGAACACTGGGCGACAATTTAACATCTGTCCATGGTCTGCAGATGTAAAATAGCCCTTTGGTTAACTCATCAATGTGAATTAATGAATAATGTCCCTGTTAAATAAACCAATAAAAAAAAAGAATAAAAAAAACAAAGGATTATGGTGAATAATCTATCTGCAATGCAGAAAATCGCACAGAAAATTAATTTATCATAATAGAATAATGCCTCACAGAAGGCTTAAAATAATGAAATGACTCGAGCAATATATGACTCGGATGGGACAAAATATTTATAGTTTGAACCAAATGGGAGGATAATGGATGTATAATGAGGCTGCACGCAATAAGTCACAATAGCCTGACTTCTGTCTGCTTTGACAGTATATTTATTTACATCCAATCTGTTTTCATTTATTCTAAGCATTTACATTTGTTTCCAACCACAGCACAGCTCAAGTATTACAGTTAAATCCTCACCTCTGACCCTGCATTGCTCACATTTGATGTCATCACACGCTCATATATAAATTCTGAGAAAATTTTGACATCGGCACGATTGATGTTCATCCCTCTCGGCAGCTGCTCCAGATGATACATACTATTTGATGGCTCAGTTTTAAATCCTGTGACATGTGGTAAATGGCTTCTGTTGTGTCATGTACAGTGTATCTGAACATATAGACAAAGATAAGACACTGGAAATAATCTGTAACAAACATCCAAAATTAAATTGTATACAACAGGAAGCAATTATTATTATCATTATTAGGTGTGCACAGTGAGACGTTTGATGTCCCTCCTGTCCATCCAGAAACTATGGATTCATTGTTTGGTTGTTGTTAATTTTATATGTAGAAACTTGTTTCTGTTTCGTCAAATTTCCAGTTTCAGTCGGGTTTAATTGGGGTCATTGAAGAGTCACAGGAAGCATGTTGACCCAATGGTATAGTACAATAAATCCATCTTAGACCTTTGGCAACATTGTAAGTGTTTTGTCTTTGTCTTTTTATATAAATATTCCTGCCACAATTATTATTGACACCACCTGATACTCCAGTAACAGTTCATTTATGTTATGTATTGATTTTATATATTACAACTCAAAGCTAACAATAGTATAAATAAATAGATAAAATGCATAAATAATTATATAGTTGTCACAGTAAAAACAATACTAATGCGACTGAATTAATGTGAAATATGGAATTGATATATTTTTGATGTGTTTCTGTGAATGTTATAACAAGCAAGGGATTTGTTATTATGCCTCTGTTTGTATGTACAGTAAGTTTCACCCTTCTTAATGTCACTAAACCTGAGGATGAGGAATTAAATGTCTTCACAGTTATGATGTGAATAAGGTGTTGTACATTTATTTAACAGTAATTAAACACAATACAGTCTAATAAAAAAGTCTGAGTCACAGGTTTCGTATCAGGTCTTAATGTCTTGACTGGATGTTATTGCACAAAAAGCAGAATAATAACACATTCCTCACCGGATACAATTAAAAAAAGAGTTTTCAAAGCATAATACTGGCCAATAAATAACAGACTTTAAAAGTTATAGTGCCCACATACCTCCTTTGACCTCACACTCAACTAGAAGGGAATAATCCCACAGTCACAACAACAAATAATGTTTCTAGTTGATAGTGTTTCTTTTTTGTCAGACAAATTTTTTTGTGCGAAGGTTTTTTTTACCTGTATGCTGACGGTTTCGGCTGTCTGATAAAAAAGAAACACTAACAACTAGTCAAAAGAGGACAAGATGAACGTAATCGAACTACTACGCGGTAAATGATGTTTCTACTGTTAACAAAGGAATTACACTCTCAAGGTGACATTCAGAAAACCAACACCTTTTAGACAATGTTTAAGAATGATATTAGAATCTGGGAATGAAAAATAAAGCATAAAACATTCTGAAAATGATTTTAGAATAAATGTTTTAACCTGTCAGTCCTCCACATTAAACGTGTTCATATTCGTCCTGTTCTGTGATATGTCTCTATTTATGTCGTGAACAGTCTTCATCCTTTACTGCCTCCTCTGAGGTCACTTAATTATTCTGTGGAGCAGTGGTGTGGTCCAAATCATGACCTTTAAAAACCAAATGTCACTGCTCTGCTTTGGACTAATACTCACAAGGTGCTGAAAGCCTTGACATATATGTGACCTGCCTCCTGTAGACATAAGTCTGATCCACCATTTAGTCGGTGGTGATGATGTACAGTTAAAGCTCTGACTCATAAGCAAACAACATATACGGTGTATACAGCTAGCAGAAATAGACTGTTGAATAATTATCATTTTAATAAGCTCATGTTGGACAATAAGTTAGCTTTGGCTTCTTATTGAAATAACATGTTTGACAATATTATCAACGTTTGCAATCGGAAGAGCAATTTTTTTTTTTTTTTAGAAATCTTTTTACTAACCTTTTTCTTTTACAAGACATATACACAAATCAATAACACAACAAACATCCACAAGAAGACATCACATTACTATCTCAATCAGATCAAGCTCAGTAGTCACACATCTGTAACATCAAAGAAGCCCACGATTGGTTGCCATGTTTGGTCAAGGTCAAGTTTATTTATATACTACATTTAAAGCAACGCAAAGTACTGTACAAATCTGCAGATTCAAATTCAAGATATATTCAAGATATATTGAAAACTAGTAAAATAAGAATAAATACAAGATATACTAAAACTGATAAAAAGCGGATACACAGTAGTAAGATAAATAGCATCTAAAAACACAACCGGAAGATAAAACAGAAGTCACACACTTGTTTTAAAAGCCAGTGCAAATAAGTGTGTCTTTAAAAGAGATTTAAAGTGTTCAATTGACTGTGCACATGTGACATGTTGCAGCAGAGCGCACCACAACCTTGGACCTCCTACAGAAAAGACTCTGTCGCCTTTTGTCTTCAGTCAGGTATGTCTAAAAATGGGGGATTTGAGGAACGTGTTTCTCTGGCACAGTTAAAAGCTCTGAAAGGTAAAGGAGTGCTAAACTATTGAGACACTTAAAAACAAACAATAAAATCTTAAACTGGATCCTGTAAGTGACAGGAAGCCAGTGGAGGGAAGCCAGTCTTCTGTCAATTTCCCCCAAGAATCAATCTTATTTTTTTCCGTGGGGGGGAGTTGATTCCATTTTAGCAGAATTAGTCTACGTGCTAGTAACGTCACAAAGCGTATCATATTAAAATGTGTGTCTGAAAGTTCAACAGTCGCCGGCTTCGCTCCGAATATAGCAATGATTGGATCTGCTTTGAGCTGTTTTTGATCATTTTGGACATTGTTTATGTGTTATATATGTTTTATGGCAAAGCCACAGAGGACCACCAAAGTGATGTCAAAGAGCCACGGTTTGCAAAAGCCTGGTACAAACAAAGAGATTAGTGGAAAAAGAAAAGACTGTGGTAGTTTTTAAGAACTGCTTTCAATCCAATATGGCACAAAACCAGCTCTTAAAAAGAATTCATATTAATATTTTCTTAGCAATATTATTTAACCTTATATTACAGTATCTCTTACAGGAATATTCATGGGGATTATGGTGAACACTAGTGGTGCCAACAGTTGAAAGTACCACACAGGGGCAGCAAATGGACAAAGTTGTGAAGTTGTTGTCTTATATTTATTGTTTCAAACATGTATAACTGTTAAGACAAGCCAGAACGCAACACAGACACACACATAAATGCAGATACTGTCAATTTTCAGTGTGATTCAAGGTCATAACTAATAGCCATGGACTGTAAAATTATGTGCATTTCATTGTGGGTTGATGAAAATTGTGTATATGTTATTGTATCTTCCAGTCTGGAGATTTTGAAGGATATTGTACTGTATATATGGGAAAATTATGGGAAAAACAACATCAAAATACATAGGATTCTGAATGTTTTCATCGTGTTCTAATGCTCTTTTGTGTGAGGTTTACATCCCAGTTAAAGAGTTACATAATCCTGGAATCCAAACTCCCCAGTGAGTTTGCTGTCATCAGAGGATTTACCTCCTGACACGACCTCCATCAAATTGAATACACACTCTGGAGGTCAACGTGTTTACGGTTAAGGATCAATTTACTATAATTTATCATGAGTTGGTTTAACCTTTATAAAATTGCAGCTAATACTTAATTAACTGTAGATGGCAGATTTCATCGATTTTTTTTTTTGATTTTTTTTTTTAAGTTTTGTTTAAGTTTCGTTATGTGCCTAAATCCTGACTAATCGCATACAAAAAGATACACCCACCTGGCACAACATTCTAAATGCAAATTTGTATGACAAACAGGAATAAATACTGTATATAAGCATATTGTGTGGATTATTAATAATTGTTCATTTTGACCATTTAAAATCAAAGACTAGTGTGTGTACCAGGGTCTGCATCTGCACTCTGTCACCTTTGTTTACCCTTTATAGGACACTCATAGAAATACTAATTTCATCCTTCGTGTGTTATTGGAGGGCATACCAAGACTATATTACTTTTGTGAAATTTTTCAAAATCTTTTATTGTTATGTAGAAAATCAAGGTTAATGAAGTTACTATATTTGGTTCCTTACCCGTAAGTGGCAAAAAAAAAAAAAATCCCACAAGTAAATATAAAAAATACAAGAAAAACACATGAAAGGAATATGTGTTTTAGAACATTGGAACATCACTTTTAGAACATTAGACCAACATAAGTGCTGATCCAGACACCTGTCTACAACCACATTATCCCTTTGAACATCATTATTTACATTAGTACCATTACTTCATGGTACCTAACAAAGCAGGTACACTCACTGTTCATGCAGAGGTGGACCTTACAGACCCTGGCGACCACATTGGACCTGAGATTGTTGACTCACTGTCCTCAATGTAACTGTTGCTGTCACTGTCTTTTAATGTATTCAGAAATGACCAAAAATAGTCACTTGCCCGATAAAGGGTTAACTAGGTCAGTACTACACTGCTCTTCTCCCTATAGACTTTAAATACTTGAAAGCTGTGACTGCTGCAATCGAGCCTAACATGTCTGATTGTTGTCAAATGATGACTTTGGCAGTGTTTACACTCCAAATAGAACCAGTACACATCAGTTGGATGACATCTACCAGATCAGATGTCTGCGTTCCAATTTGATGTATTTTTATGTTCTAACAGATCTGACAGAGGCACTAACAAAAGCAAACACTGAGGATTGTGTAAATTGAAAGTTTACAGCATCTTTCAGATTTTTTTTAGGAAAAACATATATTTATTTTAGTCGTATAGAACGGAAACCCACGTTTTCAGCTGCTATAAATGTGGGGTAAAAGAATCATCATTTGTCAAGTAGTTGGATCATGTTGTAAATGGCACACTGACTGAGTCATTCGATTTGTACAGATGCAGACATGGATTGGAACCTGACAGTGATCAGTCTGGACATCACACATGTTTGTCTGATCTATTGATCAATATGAGATTAAAATGGATTGATCTATTTTAAATCTATGTGGAAATGAACATACAATCTTAGTTTCCATCACTTGTAGCCTTATAAGCCATCAATGCATTTTATCCATACCTGTTACTGTACATTAGAAACAGTTGGATGGATGGAAATTTGATAACATCTTATTCCCAACAATAAAACTGATGGGGTTAAAATTTTTAAAGGAGAAGAAAACGCATGAATATTTTTTAACTGTAGTAAACATTTAAGTCACATGAGGGATCCACTGACTATTGGACTGTGCACCATAACAGCCTATGTGTAAGAATAAACCTTTAAACTATTCTTAAAATCAGTCATTTTATAATTTTATCTTGCCTTGTCACATTTTTTAGGTTTTTTTTCTGAAGAAGTATATCAATAAATTTACTTTAATTGTTCTTTTTACTTCAGCTATGTGTAATGTAGCTCATACTGCCACCACTACACAGTCTAGTTTATTTTCTCTAAGCCACTCAACTGGAAATGGCTTAATTCACATTTTCTTTTCTTTTTGTTTATTTCAAAAGTCCGTATATGATTTTCTTGACAATTATTTGGAAATACAGCTATAGACATTAATTATCTTGTGACTTATACCTACTACTTGTATTACCATAATGATAACACCAACCCCAACCTTTTTCTAAACCCAGTGAAAAAAAAGTAAAAAAAAAAAAAAGTTTTCCTCCTAACATCTAATGATTTACATCATGGTGTCTTCAAATGGTCCTACAAATTTTTGGACTCTACTCTGGGTGTGGGCTCCAGGTTTTGTGATCCCAAAATTATAGAAAACACAACCACACCCACAGATGTTATGATACAAACTACCGTTATCATGAAACATTGAAATGATTTATGTCTTTTCACTTTTTCAGTCTCGTACACATAGCATAAAGCAGCGTTACAGAACGGGTGTGTTGGTGTGACCTTAGTGTGGTCATCTCCTTCAAAGGTGTATATCACGTGCTGTAACAAGACCTGACAGAGCATCATGGGACGTTTTCCTCATATAAACTCTTGTGTGTTCTTGAATGCATTTGTCATCTGTTCTATTCACCTGGTTTTTCTCATACACTTGAGCTTCTACTGATGCACAGTAATTCACAATCAGTTATAACAGCAAAGGAGACAGCAGATGGTACAGTTTGGCACAGTTTACTCAGCTTAATCACTTGTTGTGAATTAACTGCAGTCTGTTTAAGCTAAGTGTAACAGTAGCAGTGGCAGCAAGGTCTCTTTGAGTTGCCGTCCTGTTGGGTTGCAGCTCCAGAGGTAGTAGGCAGGTGGTGGAGTCAGTGAACCATTGCTGCAGCTCCAGGGCTTCCTTATGTCATCAACTAGGCTAGCTCGTTAGCGCCCTGCTAGCCTGTGTAGTGACAGGAAGCCCAGGAGTGCGAGAGCAAAACAACACTATTTACTTCACTGATCCTCTGCGACAAATACAAACATGGTGCTGCAGGGGAAAAACTGTACAGCACATGTGAAAATACACAAACGTATGCATTACAGATATATGGAAGCTTTACTTTATTCATCTCTCTGGATTAAGGTTATAATCATCACTTATTGTCATCATTTGTCTTTCACTGTGGAATCATTTCACTTTTTTATGATGAAGATCTATTTAATTAAAATGTTAATCATTTTAAGTTTTTAATCATTTTTCTTTTATTGTTTTTGCTTGAATTTTTTTTTCAGGTCAGTGAAATTGCTTACTACAACGCCAAAGATGATGTAAGTAAAACTGAAATTTCAATATTTGATATTTTTGAATTCAATATTTTTATTGAATTAAAAATATAAATCCACAAATGACCCGTAGGCATCACCTTCTAGATAGTGTTCCTAGATAGTGTTCATCATATATTTTAGTTGGACTTCCAACTTTAATTCTGCATTTTATATGAAAAGACATGACTATGTGTGTATGATTATTTATTAATTTGTTTGCATTCTGTTTTTTGTTTTTTTTTTTTTTTTTACAAAATCTGTGTAAAGCATGTGTAAAGGTCTGTCTGTTTTGGAACCCAAACATATACCTGAGATATTGAATGCATCCCCTGGCCTCAGATGTCATCTGTCTACTCTGATAAACAGGGATCAGCATCTAATTCCTCTTCACTGTCCCAGTGGGAAAGAACTACACACCCACAGCACACTAATGTCACTCTGCATTTAACTGACAGCCCTCTTCTCTATTTTCCTTTTTCACTCTAGATGTCAAGGTTTATGTTTCACTGCCTGAAATTTCTACCCTCACAATTCATTTTTTCTCTGCCTGTCTGTCAATAGTGACAGTTGTGTAAATAATCTGACATCTTGTCATTCGTTGTAATGTTTAAGTGCATATATCTGTTTTCAGTCTGATATTATATACATCTACAGATTCTGATTAAAACCTGCCTCACACAATGTTGTTTTTTTTCCTTTGTACAGCTTAATCAAACCAACCAGAATGGCCGCTATGTTCCAGATGACTTCCACATAGACCCTGACTTCAAACGACTAGTTTCTTACAATACCACAGCTGTCCACATCCCCACAGACATATATGAAGGCTGTAAGTTAAAACACACTCATGCACTTCAACACAGTCATACACACGGGTCAGCAACCCCTATCTTGCCCTCTGTCTTTATGTAACCCTGTCATCACTATGTCCAGTATCTACAGTACATTCACATGATGTGGAGCTCAGCCTCCCAGCTCTGTCTGCATGGAAGACGGCTCCACCAAGGCCATTCTCGACTATATTTAGCCCAGATGCCAACAAGCCAATGGCCAGCACACTCTAGCCCCCCTCTTTACCCTAGTCACCAGCTGCTACTTTCCCTCCCATTCATCTCTGGCCCCGCTGACCTCCCTGGACAGAACTGCACAGAATGTCACTGCCAAAGACCGTAATAGTCTACTGTGCTGTACTCAAATTGATTATTTACACACACACACACATACTGTGTATATATAAATAAATATATATA
>JAPQRQ010000026.1:13485817-13496468 GCA_037367365.1 Apogon talboti | reverse complement strand
CCTCCCTCACGCATGTTCATCATCATCCATCTCATCATGAGAGAGGGATAGATGGAGAGGGATTGTCAAACAGAGGAGTTCTGCCTTCTGAGATTAAGCATCTCCTTTAATGTTCTTTTCAGACGGAAGACCAGATTCCATTTCATTACTGTGCATTCATACTTCTTTTGTTATTTTTCCCCCCCTGCTTCTTTCTTTTATATTTCCCTTGGTCACGGCCCATTATCTGCAGAAGAGCTGCAGGCTGTACTTTTATGACTCTGTGAACTTAAAATGCAAGCCTCCCACCGTAACCACACACTGGTGATGACCTGGTGAGCTGTCTTTGCAACATAGTTTTGGAGTGTGGGAGCCACATTTTTTTGGGAACTTTATACATATCGAAATGTCAAAACACAAAGGTTAGATAAACATGTGACTGCTCTAAACAGATGAATAAATAGTAGCAATACGTCTTTTTATTACTAAATCTTTACATATGATCGAATCCTTTTCGGTTTCTGCTGGAACATATGGAAGGAAGTGAAGCTGAGATGCACTGACACAGAGTTGAAAGACAGATGATTAGAAAGGGGAAGAGGAGGCAAGGCAAATTTATGTATATGGCATCATTCATCCACAAGGCCATTCAAAGTGCTTTACAAAGACATACAATTACATTAAAATTATAGAGAATAAAACAAAAGGAAAGTGCAGAAAAGACAGAAATAAATAAAGAAATTAAAACAGGAATAGGAGATAATTAAAACAAAAGCTAGAAACAGTCTTGACTAAAATTAAGTATTTAATGTTAAATCAATCAAAACAGTTAATATTGTGAGTTGCAGTGCAGGTACTCTAATCAAAGGCAGCTGTAAATAGATGAGTCTTTAGCCTTGATTTAAAAGGGCTGAGAGTTTCAGCAGACCTGAACTTTTCTGGTTGTTTGTTCCAGATGTGTGGAGCATAAAAGCTAAAAGCTGCTTCTCCCTGTTTTGGAGGAGGAGACTGGAGAAGAATAAGAAGATCAATTGGACAGGAAGCTGAAGACCCAAGAAGTATGCATATTTCTGAGGAGTAACATGTATCATCCCAGTGTCAGATGATCTGCAGGACAACATTGGAGTTAAAGTAGCTCTACTAATTAACACCACATGCTCAGTAACAGAGATAGCATGGCCAGAAGCACAACTAACAATTAATGCATGAAATGGAGACAATGTGTTTTTCTTTCAAGTCATTAATATTTTCTCTCTTGATGTTATGTCACAGTGTTGGATGACGTCAGTGTTTTGACAGAAGTTCACATATACTTCATCCTATCACAAAACCAGTGGCAGATGTTACCCAAATGTTTATCTCACAGTTATGATTTATTACAATGAAGAGTTTAAGGTCTTAGATGATTTTTGCAGCAAGATTTGCAAAAGGAGAGAGAAAGAGAGAGAGAGAGAGAGAGAGAGAGAAATCGTCTGAATTCTGTCAGTGGATGTAAGAACGAATAGGGTCACAGAGGGTCACAAGATAGACAGACGCAATTCATGAGGATATTGCATTTTAGACTTTTGGTTATTGGATCATTATTGGATAGTGGGTAGCACAGAATCAAACAGGAAATAAGAATAGAGGAAGAGGGCATGCAACAAATGTCCCCAGCAGCTGGACTAGAGACTTTCATATAGATATATATAGGTCACCGCATGTAGTCAAATGTAGAGCATTTACACTAAAAAACAATGTTTAGTTGACAGATGACAGTCAACTACAACTAAAACTAAATCATTATGTTGCCAGACAATGTCAAGGTAGTGCTGAGAATTATTGATTCATGTAATGATTTGGCGATGTTTACCTCTTAAAAGAAATATGCAGAAAATGATTCATGCGAGCCATTTTCACCCACTGTTGTTTGTCTTAGTCCCTGTTATCACATGAAGTGCTGCAGTGTGTACTATAAGCTGCATGTACTGTATGTAAAGAGGTGCGTGTGGCTCAGCTCACCGTTTCCTCTGCACTGCCAGTGACAGCGGACAGTTTGCTGGACTTTGATTGGCAGAGGGCCTGAGAGCCATCTTCATCTGGGCCAAGCGGCTTTAGCTCTTAACCCTCGGGCACCTCCTCCCTGTCTGCCTTGCCGCAGCTGCAGCCGCACATGTGGCTCGGGATACTACTGTTTACACGCTCATTCACACTTACATACAACATGTGCAAATACATACAGCAGGAATGCAGTCGCCTACAGACACAATGCAACACCTATAAATACACTAGCTCAAACACAGACAAAAATCACAGCAGAATGAAGTTTGTGATGCCATAATCCTGCAGATTAAGGCCATGAAGCACTGGGTTGAAATCCACTTTTTCTTTTTCCTGATCAAACACAGGGCCTGTTCTGTTTCTGTCAGTTTTTTTTTTTTTTTTTTATTTAAGTCCGACTGCAGCCAAGCTTTGAGCTGACATCTCACCTGTCTCATATCTGTTTTTAGAGGGTTTTCTATCAGCTCTGGACAGAAGAGAAAATAAACAGACCTGAACTTTCTTTGCACATATGGACAATGAAAGGGTTTTCTAATATACACATCCTCACATCAAAGCATACTCAAATGTAAATGGTAAATGGTCTGCACTTATATAGCGCTTTTACGCACTGTAATGGTGCCCAAAGCGCTTTACATGGCCACTCATTCACCCATTCACACACACATTTATACACCAGTACAAATGTAAAATGTAAAGATGGCTTTATTGGTATAGGAAACATTAAGACAGTCTTCACTCTTTTCTGGTTTTAATTTCCCATTACTAAATGATACACAAGTTCTCAATTTCACAGTTTGCACAATTTATTACAGTGTGCATGAAGCATGGACTTAAATAATAAGTGATTTTGGCTTTTTAAAACGTTTACTTACTGCACATCACTGTAAAATATTTCTATTAAGTGAAGAACAAGTTGATTGATATCCATGCTGAAGGTGATGAGTTAAAAAGATCCAATATTTTATATTTAAACACAGTATAGAGTATGTCATGTTAGCATGTCCAAGGTTTGAACAGTGGTTGAATAGCAGCTCTTCTGCTAAAGGTCTATAAATCATTCTATTTAATTGTGCCATTTGTCATTAAAGCATCACCATATGTGACCTACTTAAATCTGTGCAAACCAAACAGGAGGTGCTGGTCCTCAAGTTAACAGAGTGCACCATGCAAAATTCTTTCAAAGCCTTCAGGGGCAGCTTATTGGCAACGCTGTCCTGGGAGGTTTAGGATTTACGACTGATATGGGACTCAGGAAGCAGAGGGGAGGAAGGATGAGAGACAGAGCTGTTCTGAATTTGTACCAGAACTGGTCTCTGAGAGGGCACTGAAAAACAGGCATGATCTGTGCTGCAGCTCCCCAAACCATCTGTCTGCCACCAACAGAGACAGATACAGTGCATAGAGCAAACACCTGCCAACCTCCCAATGAACCCTCCCCCAACTGCTACAAGCACCTCAGCTAAAACAGCAGAGGACTCACTGTATTATTTTGGACTATTAAAGAGTCTGTGTAATAGCCTGGTTCCTTACTTGGATTAAACTGTCAAACTGAGTTCTTCCTTTGTTATATTTATGGTTCATTCTTGAACACTTTGAATATAAAGCTGAATGAAATAAATGAAAATGTAAGGAAAAAAAATGAAGAAAAGTAAAATGAGAAAAAAATAAACTCTATATACATATAAATTCGATATACATAAAGACACAGGTATCAACTTCTACACAATAATAGCGCAATCTTTTTGTTGTGCAATTGTAGACACCAGAGAAATAGTGTTAACCGTTCAGAAAACTATATTACTATGACAGAATATTTGCCCTGACCTATTCTATTATTGTAGTTAGTTGGTATAATCAGCTGTTTGCTTCCATATACAACTACTGTAAAAAGAATTAACCCCCTTGGATTTTTCCCACTTTTATTCCTTGTACTAATAATACTAATAATAATACTAATACTACTACTACTACTACTACTACTACTACTAATAATAATAATAATAATAATAAGAAGAAGAAGAAGAAGAAGAAGAAGATGAAGAATTTGTAGTCGTTGTACTCTATAATTATTTAGAACAAAAAAACCCCTCTTACATCAAAGTAAAAACAAATTTATACAAGGTATTTCTAATTAATGAATAATATTAATAATATAATATTTTGCTATTGCTGTTGCTCATGCTGCTGATACATGCACCCTCACTTTAACTGTACCGTTACTGCATGCTGTGTAATTTTGTACATATTAAGAATTTATCTTATTAGTTTTTGCATATTTTATGGTAGTTTTTATTCTGCCCTACTTACCTTTTATATATTCTATTTTATATTTTATTTTTTATTTTTCTTATGCTACAAAACCGAGACCTGGGTCACTATATTTTGTTTTATCATGTCTGATTAATCGAATGACAATAAAGCTGAGTCTGAGTCTGATATATAATGTAAAATGCGACTGGCAAACAGTTTCCATAGATTCCATAAATCATTCATTAAAGCAATGAAAGAGGAAAACATCCAAGGGGATATTTTTATAGGTACTGTGCTGATAGAATGGAGCTAACATTTCCAGTTTTCCAATTTTAATTCGACATCTAACTTTTACTAAATGATTTATCACAATCTCTCTCTCTCTCTCTCTCTGTCTCTCTCTTTCTCTCCCTTACCCTGTGCATTTGTCAGTGAAAAGCAAATATTTCACTATATTTAATTTAATGACCATGTAGATCATGTATCAGATCATATGAACAGCTGTGTGAACGTCCAAATGGGTCATATCTGATGCCAGTTACAAACTGAGAAATTGAAATTTATCTGAATTATTTAAATGCATTGATATGATTCTTGGCTCAAAAACATTTAAACATTGTATTTAACATGACAACAATGACAGAAAACTTATTAAGACATACTGATAATGCTAGTCATGTGTTCTGCAGCTATGTGAAAATCTGTCCTTTCAGTATATTGAATATTAAATTGTAGCATGTAGAATGGTTGTAAATCAACAAAGGACGACAGGGGTATAGAATTAAAAGAGTTAATAGGAGTTAATGGAAAATACAAAGAGTCTTAGATGCTGAAACATCTGAAAGACAATCAGTTTTCACATTTGCATCCTCATTGTATTCATAACTCCAGTGAAGATGCATTGACAAAAACAAACTTAAAATTCTTGTAGTATTATGAAACCACAGCCGAGCCCAGCTGCAGTACTCTGACTGTCTGATATTTTGCGGGCCAGAGATATTGCCTAATTTAAATGTTCTATAATTCAATATGTACTCATAGCTCTTGGACAGTGTTTTTATGGTGTTGGCCTCAAACCAACCTCATTTTGAACACTTGTTACCGGAACCTGACATTATCTCCATGAGGCTGTTCAATAACCCTGAGGTCAATGTGTTGAACATATGGATTTTACATTTAATAATAATGGGTTGGGTGTCCAAAAAAAAAAAAAAAAAAAAAAAAAATGGTTCAAAATATTTTTCAAGGTGTGGTTTCTCCAGGGTTTGGGGTTAAGTATCAGAAAGTCATGGGAATAAAATGCAGAAATCAGTGCTTGAAACGAGCACCGATCTACTGATCCTTCTGAAAGTCCTTCAACCATGTAGTAAAAAACAAAATTCACTGCTGCTTAGCATTATAATTGCTTCAGAATTGCTCAATTATTATGA
Source organism: Apogon talboti (assembly GCA_037367365.1). Taxonomy (NCBI): domain Eukaryota; kingdom Metazoa; phylum Chordata; class Actinopteri; order Kurtiformes; family Apogonidae; genus Apogon; species Apogon talboti. The sequence goes on along the minus strand of JAPQRQ010000026.1, from coordinate 13,490,766 downwards.
TATCAAGCATATGTTAAACAAATCCACAAGAGTTCTGTTTTTCAGCAGGGTTACATTACAGCTCGACGGGGGGTTGAGGCAAAGTAGGAACTGATAAACTGGGCAACATCTGGATTGGATTGATACTTTTTTTTTTCATTTGCCTGAGAAGCAGATATTTATGGTCAGAGAGAGGATATACATAAAGATAATTTCAAATACATAAATGTTGAGGAAGTTGAACAAATGAATTAACCTGCATATAACTGTTTCGCTGGCAGCGGAAACACAGAAAGACCCTGGTCCGCCAGGGAACTGAACATGCAACCCCTATAGCTGTGAAAGTTTAGAGGAATTAAAGAAATGGAACTTTCTCCATTGTTTTGTTTTAAACAAAAAAAAAGTTTTTATATGAGGTTTCAGTACGGTTTAATTACATTTAAATATGTCTTCTATGAGGAAAAGAAACAGCTACTGAAAAAACAGAAACCAGCATTGCTCAGCTCACATTAACTTTATAAATAATGAGAATATAATACACTCTTACTGCATGTGATACTTTATTACACATAACAGTGATACTTTATATCTTTGTCCTTAAATGACTTCCATACATCAGGTGCATCAATCCCACAAGGTCTGAATTGATCTATCCCTGTCGTAGATGTATTTTATTTTTGTCTCTAATCAAAGTGGTTAAGCAGTTTTTGCTTGGAAAAATGTCAAATGGTGTAATCCTTTTCAGCAGCTCAATCCTCTCAGTATGATGACGTCTCTCCTCTGACAGATCACCGACTCCTGAGTTCAACCTTCGTATCCTGAAACCCACAAAATACTGGATCTATTAAATTAAATGAAATGAATAGTGCAGAAATTGTTGGTTTACTTTGACACAGGATTCACCTTTTTTTTTTTTTTTTTGCACATACTTGTATTTTATTACTGAGTGATGACCATGTAATCCCTCTGTATACTATTTATTTATAGGCTATCCTGGTATAAAAGAAAAATGCAGCTAAATCGTAAGAAAATGCAGTATCATAACCATTTAGCAGGACTATCTTAAGTGTCAACGCTCCATTGGTAACCTCTGTGAAGGCTGCATTTCTTTACTGCCCATCCTGATTAGTATTTTGTTGCATTGTTGGGATCTCGTAAACTGTAACCCTGTTCTAATGACTTTGTCTTTTCAAGGCTGGAACTGTGTTGTGCTGGTTGGTCACCAACAGATGGCGACACAGACTGTGTCCACTAGTTTTAATGGCTGTTGATTACTTTGACCTTATTTATTAGTGTCATTCAGTGTTGACACCATGAACGCAATGGAAAATGGACCAGCCTCAGTTTATGTATAAGAAAATGTGTTGAGCGTCTCATACCTTTTTGGTTTTTGGCAAAGGAGGCCTCCCCTTATATAGTTTTCTGGGAGGATCTTATGGCTTTACATGCTGTCAGGGGAGGAGTTTCATCTATAGTATCAAAGCAGCAATGATCTCTCTCTCTCCCTCTCTCTCTCTCTTTTAATGTCCCTAACCAATAATTTCATCTACGAAATTAAATCATACTTAAAGTGAAATCACCAACATAGATTCATGACTAACATCAGAAGCTTAAATCCCCTAAGGTGGTTTATCAAATGCTGTAATAACATGTTACCGATGATGACATACTAAAAACAGATGAACCAGATTAATATTTTCTACATCCAACTCATTTTGTCCTTCTCATCCTCTAGCTGTAAAATTGGAGTGGCAATGATGCACGACGACCTCGCTGACCCTGTAAGCACGGCCTTACACAGGTTATGCAATGCACAAGTCTGTTATCTAAATTGAAAGTGATGCAAGCGATATTATTATTTAACAAAAGATAATCTATCGTGCATCATTCATAATATTGAAAAATGACACAATTTAAAAAAAAGAATGTCACTGTAGAAAAAAATGAGACAAAAAACAAAAAACACACAAGACGTTAATATGGAATGGACTGTAGCATGACAGAGGAGGTGAAATAGAGATAATCTGCATCCAACAGGGCGGTAAATGCCAAATACAGATTTCAGAAATGTTTAAAAACATCTTTCCTAATGACTGGCTTATAGTCTTATATAACCCCTGCACTACACAGTAATCACAGTCATATTTTTGTGCAGCTTATTGGCACTGCATCAGTAAATTCAGATATCTCCTCAGTGGGCGGCTGCGGGGCGGAGCAGGGACCCCTGCTGCACGCTGAGCTAAGTAGAGCCAGATCGCCGTGGGCAGCCTGGGAAGCAGCCAGTATGTGTGAATTATTAGATGACCCTTCTTGCAGCCAGAAACATAAATTCACTCCAGATGAGTCCTCACACTCTTTAGAATCCAGATCGCACAACTCTCGTTTCCCTGGCAACAAGGGCACCACATCCAGGATAGCATCCAACACATGTGAGAAGGTGTTTTTGTTTTTCTGACCTTTTAATCATTCACATTTTTGTCTGATCAGTCAAACACATACCTGATCTGTGAGCACCTTGCCATCTTCCACATCGACAAAAAGTTTAATCCCGGTACAGGTGTTGATGTGGACCAGGGCTCAGATGTGTGAGCTGGTTCAGGGAGGCGGTACAAATGGCTTAAGTTAGTGCTCTGTGAGTCATCAAAATGACTGGACTAAAAAGCAAATTAATACCCTCCATATGCTGTTTGTTTCAGCTTCAGACTGACAATGCTATGCAGCATATTAAGCCAATGAGCCACCAGACACTGGCGCATATTTCATCTGTATTTAATGTGGTGTCTCTACTCATCACAGCAGGTGGTACACATGCAAATAAAGAGTTGACTGCAAGCATACATAGAGTTCCTTTTTCGGAGAATAATAACATGCAAAATGCAGTGATGGTAATTTTGTCAGTTTTATATCAAATTTCTGTGCGGATATGTCTGTGTGATTGTCCAAGACAGTTCTTACAATCACAAGGTGGATTTTTTTATTTTATTTTTTAAAATATTTTATTTTGGATTTTTCACAAGACAACAATACAGTTACATACTTGCAAGACAAAACGACCTCCCAGACCCACAACACCCGGGCCTGAGACAGCTGATCACAAGCACACACATGAGAGAGAGAGAGAGAGAAAGGGAGAGAGAGAAAAGGAAGAAAGGAGGAGAAAAAAAAAACGGGGGGGGGACATATGGTGACCTGACACCTCTTAGGTCCTGCAAGCCCTGCTCGAGTACTACAATCTTAACCAATCTGATGTGCTGGTAGATTTTCCACATAGTTTAAGAATGGCTGCCATATCTTATAGGACATCCCACTTCTATTGTGCATCCAGTAAGTTATTTTCTCCAGGGGCACACAACTATTTACTTCATTTAACCACATCTTAATTGGAAGGGGGGGTGTCAGATTCCCACTTTCTTGCAATACATTTCTTTGCGGTTGTCAACAGGATTTCTGAAGGTGGATATTTTTAATACACTCATGTATATGTACAGATGTGACTGTTTATAACTGCAGTCTGTCTAAAACATCCTCCAACATCCACTTTCAATAAGATCTACTCATCTATCGAAAAAACCCACTACAGTCACGTGGTATAGCTGGGAAAGTTTTCCTATCACCAGACTAAAAAGATGGAAGTGGTTTTATTAGACTTGACAGTGACAAATTTAATGGTTACATAAATAAAGTCTCACTGCTGAATTGTTCAAACCCTTAAACAACAAATATGGAAATATGATATTAAAATGAATCAACCCTATGATTAGGTTACGCTGACTGGCTGGAAATATAAAAATGAGTCATTTTTTTTGGCCGGCTGTTTTATTTATAGACAAATACAATTTTTGGATCCCGAGAGACCACAAACAATACTCCTGTTTACATGCTTACAAGGGCACTGCATAATCAAAATCACATTTTCTAATAAACATGTTAATAATAATAACTCCTTATGATCGTGAGTATTGGAAAAAGGGAAGTAAGTAGAAAAACAAGGATTTGGTAGAGGTCCAACGGCTCACATTACACAGACAAAATGAGATCCATGAAATCACAGATCAGTAACCTGTGACAGTTGGCAACACTGTGTTGAGATCCTGGAAACACAAGAAACAATCCGACTGGAAAAAGCTCTTAAAGACTTGTCATGGAAAGACTCAGTCAGGGAAGTGGGCCAGGCCTCACTGTCACCAATTTGATGATCTCCAAACCAAAGCGGTCTGCATTAATGCACCAACCCTTTCTGCTGCCCTGGCTTAAAGACAAACTGTGGTTTTCTAATTTTTGGATTGTATCTAGTGAAGGAGCCTAATGGACTTTATTTATCAGCTCAATCATTGTAGTAGACATGCATGACCACCAAGTCTACTATTTGTTCTGCTGGAGTCTTTTTCTGATTTCCAGGGACCATCTTGTCTGAATTAAACTTTAGAAACTGGCGAGACAGTGCCTTCCATTATTTATGTCATTCTTAGATTGAGTAAAAGAAGTTCATTCTTTATTTTATCCTGCCGACAGCATGAAGGAGAGACACGGCGTTTGAAAACCAATAACCAACGGATATCAGGGAAGTTAGAGGAAATGTATAGGAACGGACTGCAGTGTTTATTATAAACCAGACTGTAACCAGTATCTACAGTTCAATGCGACACTGGTGCAACTTTAAATAGAAGAGAATGAATGACATTTTTGTGTTGTCTTGTGTTGAAATCTCTCAGTGGGAAAACAACTCTCTTCCTCTGCAATCTGTCCCTGTTTTTTTAACACCTCACACAGATCATTTGCATAACTTATAACATAAAAATTTATAATAATTGCTGAAGTTTTAAAGTGGTTCACACATTTCTGTTCTCATCTTATTTATTTATTTATCTATTTTACATGAGGATTGAATTAAAGATTCAGTCAGTCAGTCATCTTCTGAACCCGCTTAATCCTCACTAGGGTCGCGGGGGTCGCTTGGAGCCTATCCCAGC
>JAPQRQ010000026.1:13471088-13485026 GCA_037367365.1 Apogon talboti | reverse complement strand
ACTGGTGTTGGGATTGAACCCAGGACCTTCTTGCTGTGAGGCACGAGTGCTACCCACTGCACCACCGTGCCGCCCTGAATTAAAGATTCACAAAACAAAATCTGCTGAGATAATGGGAAGAGAATGGACCTTAAAATGAACAGGCTTAATTACATAATTTAATCTAATTTCCTGTTTTTTACTGAGTTTTTCATTTTAGTGTTTGATTTCAGTCTTGTTTGTTAGTTTTATGAGTGCAGACAGTTATATTTATATTTATAGTTATATTTCAGGAAAGTGATTTTAGTTTTTTGCGGGGGAAAAAAAAATTATATTCTAAAGCTACAATTCTAGATTCAAGATTTAAAATTCAAGAGATTCAAAAGCTTTTACTGTAATATGCACAGGATAAAACATAGTAGTTTCACTGTATAATGAAATTATTTTCTGCTTTCGATCCTTCTACAGTAGAATAAAAGGTAAAAAAAGAAATAGAATAAGTATAAAAAAGCTGAAAAAAGTAGGAGAAAATTTTAAATAGTGGTTTTAAAGCATTTTATTCTTGCATATTATAAACTAAGGAAAGGTATTTTAAATTAATTTTGCTGAATAATCAAGCCTATTTAGGTTGAATAGTTGTGGCACTATTGTTAACATGTGCTCTATACTCAAAGAAAATCACAATAAGCAAAAAATAACTTGAGTAGACGAAGCACAAGTAAACCATAAACATTAGTTCCAAGTCTCTGCCCATCCTGAATAAAAATGAGCTGACTCTTAAAAAAGGCGTCAATTACAATTACCATGTTACTTCTACTACTTGATTAAGTGGTTATTCATATCCATCACTTTTATGACCTAGTAACCTTGGAGATTATGCTGTAGGCCATTGTTGCATTTGGTTTATGTTTTTTTTCATTGATAGATTTAGTTTTTATATTATTTCACTATAATAACCCATTATATTTGACATTCTAAGGGGACTCTTTTAAGGGTTAAGATGCTTTGTAAATAACTATAATCTCTACTAGAATATTAATTTCCCTAACCGAAGGGGAAATTCCTCCAACACACTTGCAGCCCCAGGTTGTTGACACACTGTCATGATTTGTATGTTGAGATGACGTTGTGTTATGGTGATGATAATACCTGGAAATGTCTCTCATCTCTGCGCAGTATGTTAATATTGAGCCATGACAGGACTATAAAATGTTGCTTATGATACCATCTGCGATAAAAGAGGAAATGAGCTCCCAGAGGACACACTGGATGGTCACGCTACAGGAGGTTTTCTACCCTGCTCTCGCTACTGTGGGCATCCCCTGTAAGTATATTAAAGATAAACACAAGACTTAAGACTTTCCGCAGTTTTGTTGCACAACTGGTGTAATGACAGTAAGGCCTATTATATTCTATACTATTGTATTGTATTGTACTGTATTGTACTCCATTGTATTGTTGTATTGTATTGTACTGTATTGTATTGTATTACATTGAATACTATTGTATTGTATTGTATTGTATTCTAAGATATTGTATTGTATTCTATTCCATTCTATTCTATACTATTATATTGTATTGTATTGTATTCTATTCTATACTAATATATTACATTGTATTCTATACTATTCTATTCACAATTTTATGCCATTTTTATATGTGGGAAAGGATGGGAAAACTGAAATGCTCTCTGATTTCCTATCTTCAGCCAATACAGTCACCTTTCTGATTATCTGGAGGAGGAACTGCATGCTGTCCAGGTCCAGCACCTTCTATCTGATGGCCATCTCAGTGGCTGACAACCTCGTCCTGATCTTCATTGTGATCCTTGAGCTTTCTGTGAAGTACCACCAGCAGGAGCCGTTCTGGAGTTACGAGCCGTGGTGTGGCCTGAGGGATGTTTTTAACTACGGAGCCTTCAATGCCTCGACGTGGCTGGTGGTTGTGTTCACAGTGGAACGTTTCATTTCCATCCACACACGGAAACTGAAAACCAAAATCTGCACCCCGAGATGTGCAGCTGGGACCATAGCTGCAGTCTTCCTTCTTAGTCACGTCTTTGCTATTCCATACTACTGGTCGAACGCCTCAGTCTATGAGAACAATCAGACCAGATGCGTTTATAAACCAGAGGCTTCCTTTCAGTTCATTTACACCCTGGTGGGGTTTCAGACCCTCCTGGCCTACATACTACCCTTCCTCATCATCCTCACACTGAATGGGCTGACTCTGCGCCTTATATCGCTCACCAACAGGGTTCACATCACTGCTGGTTTGACCTCCAGGGTTCATACCATCAAACCCTTACTGCGCTCCAGAAGGAGGAAATCTGTGGTGCTTCTGGTGACTGTGTCCATGACTTTTGTTCTGCTGTCTGTCACCCGTGCTATAACTCAGATCGTCCTCCGCACCAAAGACGTGTACACTATGGATCGTAACGACTACACCCTGATGATAAACACAGCGGCTGACATAGGCACTATGCTGGGTCTAAGCAACGCTGCAGCCAACATGTACCTGTACGTCTGCACCCAGTCCAAGTTTCGCCAAGAATTCGTTGCCTGCATTAGACAGATGTCCCTCTACTGCAGAACAAATCTCTAAAACATGTACTTTATCCCCTCACTGAGAAATTTATGAGGCTCACACAGGTGTACTTTCTTCCTCAGTGTTGGGGGCCTGCGGAAATGATCTCACACAAGTCGTAACCAGTTAATGAAGCCGGCCAGCTCTAAGCAAAACACAAGGTCTTTAATTGAATTAAGTCCATAAAACAGTTTAATTTTCTTCATTGTTTGTGTGTTATTCGGACGCAGCTTCCCCTCTACAGATATGCTCTGTTTGTCATGGGAGGTTAAAATTCACAATTAATTTCCTGCCTGTTGGTTTTCAGATCAAACAAATGAGAGATACAAGCACATGTTCAACAAGTAGCATCAGCGCCGGCTTGTGGCATTGACCATATAGGCGGTTGCCTAGGGTGCCAACCACTGGAAAGGGCACCGCTGATTGACCATAAAAATCTAAAATAATAATAAAAATGATAATAATAGTAAATCAAGAAATAATAGTACTGATAACGTGATCATTTCTCATGTTCTGTCTTAAAAATAAAGAAATGAGAAAAAAAACAACCCCCTCCTGTAATTTCTCAGGTGAACTCTTCCTGATCCGGTGCTTATTTAATTCATTGTATATATAGGTGAGGATTGTTTATTTGAGAAAGAATTAAACAGCAAAGGTATGTAAGATGGCTGTTGTCTATTCGTCTTTGGTGGTGTATAGGGCGGGGGGTCCCAGTTTAAATTTTTATACTATGTGTGTTTTTTTAGTCATATTCACATGTAGCTGATCTTTTAACCTGTAAAAACCTAAACAGTTGGTGGTAACTAAAAGTATCTGCTGATGTGAAATGTTTGATAACTTTAGAACAATGAATCCTATCAATATGTTGAAATAATTGAGGTAAAATGGAATTTCTCAGCTTTTCATGTTCATCAGATATGACCCATTATAGTATACACGTTCACAGGTTGCATAGTCAAGGTGGAAACATCATTTTCTGCAACATTGGTTCTTTATGTTCAGTTAATTATATCTTTTGATGAAAACAATAACTTTTTTTAGCTTTCTGTTTTGACATAACCTTTGAATTTACTCTGACTGACAGTTGGTAAGTTATATATAGGAAAATATGCACTGAAAAAAGCAGCATGCATAATATATTAGTGATAAATCTCTTATGAAAGGTTTATGTCAAGAAAAATACATTTGAAAGACAGGTCTTAAAGAGTTAATGAACTAAACATTTCAATACATTTATTATCAAGTTATAAAAGTTTGTTCATGTTTAAGGCTCATTCATTATAGGTCCACGGTTAGTTATTATAACAGGTCTTTAACACAAAAATCTTCATATATTCTGATTCTTATGGTAATGTTAAGACTTCAGAGAAACCCTTAAAGGAACAATCACTTGACAAAACAGACAAGTTTTATTACTAGATTACAATCTTCCCAAGTATGGCTCATGCTCTGAAAATAGCCAATTCAGCAACCACTCAATATTTTTGGAGACAAAATGTTTAGGTTTAGAGGAGGAAGACACGAGAAGAGCCCGAAGAGTTAGTGGTCATCATGTTGCCCTTCATCCAGCTGCAAAGAAGTTGTGATCACAATTATGAATGCGTTGGGACTGAAAACAGATTTGGTAAAATTCCATCAGCGCCACAACATCCTCAAAAACACTGAAGTCGTGATAAAACCGGGGTACAATTTTTCAGAGGGTCAACCTCAACATAACTGAGGCAGCTTAATTGCACGGAGTCTTGTTTATTTTGAAGTCGCATAAGGGGAAAAAAGAACAAAATGAAGATTGATGATAATATTTCAGGGAGCAGATTGAAATAATTCACCGAATTCCCTTTCATGTGGTGACTTCACCAAAACTTCGTTCTGCTGCGATGAATTCTGAGAAACACAAACAATTGACTTGTTTTATGTATGATTTTGGTGTTTACTTCAATATTTGAGTGTTTTGTATAAATTAACACATAGCTGCGAAACTTTCCTGTCAGATACTAGTGGGTATCTGTGAATGGAGTATGACTTAACTTTTTGTCAAATCATTAGTACCAGTGACTAAAAGTATATTTCAACACCAAAATAGAACCAAACTGGACACTGGACGCACCAGGTTTTTTTGAGCTTCAGTTTATTTAATGAACATAAACAGGTTTTTGTTATTTTTACATCCAGTAAATGGCTGGTAGACGATGTGAAACCGTTACTTCTTCTTCCCACCCTTTGGAGCTTTGTCTATTCCTTGGATGTACTTGCGAGGAATTTGATAATTATCTGCAAATGAAATAATGGATAAAACAATCCAAAAGGTCATTTTCACAAACAAGGTAATGACAGAAAACATGGACAACCACTATGAGACACTTCAAATGACATTAAACCACAAACCTAGCAGCAAATTGCCGACTTGTTGAATCTGGTTTCCTTGGATCTGGACCAGGACTTTGTCCTTGGTCCCGGGGATGGGCTGTAAAACAGAGCTGGCCTGGACTCTGTGCTGCAGAGCTACAGACACGACGGTGGGATCCAAACCGTACACTTCCAGGTTCTTTATTAAAGTCACCTACAGGCACAGAATGAACCCAGGTTAGAAACAGTAGATGGAAGGTAATGTAGAAGGATACTGCGATCGAACATGTCACCTTTTTATTGGAGCCTCGTGAGGCCACGGAGATGTCAATGGGCTCAATGTGACCCTTCTTTATTATGGGCGCTTGTCCAGGGAAAACAACTTGATAGCACTCCTGCATTTTTCCCAATGTTCTGCAAAAACAAAGTGTATTTTTTTAACTGAGGTCAGCATTCTACAGACAACAGCGGCAGTGAGATATACTAAGTAATCTTATGATCTGTCTTCTGCCTTGGACATCATTTTTTGCAAGAGACATGAAGGATTGCATTGTAAATGGCTTCACAAGCTGTAGTAAAATACACAAATTATTCAGCAAGCTTTGGAAATAATTCTTGTGTTTGTGGTTTTTCTCACTGCCCTGAATAAAGGCCAAATCCTAAATATAAAATGAATCAAGTGTTATCCAAAAGAAAGAGACAGTTATGTTTTCTTTGCCTTTCTCCCTGTAGTCTTTACACCGAACACTCTCAACAGGCCAAGTTGGAAATTTAACACAAAAAGATTAAATATACAGCATCTCCTCTGCAGCTGCTCCAACATTTAATTTACATCCATAAAACACCCTTCATGCGGACAGAGTTACATCTGTAAATTTGACGACTGTGAGCCATGAAATCAATCAACCTGATAAGGAGACCACTAACACTATAATATCCCCTGTGGTAGAAAAAGGCAGTGCAACAGAAGGTCTGAATGGGACTATTTTTCCCATGAGTACCACCGCCTCCTGCTGAGCGTATAATCATTCCCACCAACAGCATTTGTTAACGACTGTGTCTGTGCCCCAGCTACAGTATCTCCGAGTGGGATTTTACTACAGGCAAGTAACGACAGAATGAATAAAACATCGCAGATTGTGTGTCTCCTTCTTTGTTTTTCACAACAACAGATACAAACCAGATGCTGGAATGTCAGACTTCAGAGCGTTGGCGATATTTGTTGTTTACAGATTCGATATAGATTAGCCAGAACATTAGGATTAGTTCTTCCTGGATCTATACTGGAGTGATCACACTGGCTGATGGTGAACACCTGCCCACGGTGGGTCCACATGTTGACTCTGGTTGATGCTGCACTGATAGATGTGTCAGCTCTACCACACAAATACAGTATATTCAGAATTTCAAAATAAACACATATACTGTGTATATCGCAAATATTTTTTCCTTTATATCCTCCCATATTGTCTATTGTACATTTTTTAGACTTTTCTCCATACTCCACTCATTGACTCTATAATTATTTTTGTTATCATAATCATTATTATCATTAATAATAATAATAGTAATAATAATAATAACTTAAATTTTCTTTGCGTATTTTTTACTTTAGTGAGAACAATATCTGGCAATTGACCATTGACTAAGCCCCTCGCAAAAACAGCTACAATCCAATCCTACGTTTCTAACCATAAATGGCCATAATTAACATTTAGCTGCTTGATGCTTTCCAGTGGTTAATGTACGCTACTTATCAGCTGGAAACATTACACCATTGTTTTATCACTAGTTAAAGTCAGAATTTAATATATTTTATTTTTACTGGTTTTATAAAATATCTTTCACAGAACCAACAGCAGATATATTTTGGCTTTAGAGGAAGGCGTCGTAATTTTTCTTTTCTGAAGCCAAAAGCCACTCACAGCTTACATAGAGACTGAGAATTCAGGAGATTCATAAGTGATCATGAACACCCATAAACAGACTGAAAGGAATATGTTGTGTGCATTTAAAGATGTTTAAACACTTGTAAAGGAATTTCCCCACTGTTTTATGACGATATAGTAACTATATAAAGAATAAGCTACAGATGAGATATTCTCAAGAAAACTACATCAAATTTCTCTAATAATATTCTCAAGTTTCAGTGGGACATAGATGAGCTACTTTCATTGGCCATACAAACCCCTTTGGCTCCTAAGGTAGGACATTAGCTAAAGTTAAGTAGTGCAGCACACAGTTGTAAAGAAACCGCAAAAACCATGTCTAAAACCACTCTTTATGGTGTTTCTTTTATGTTGTGTATATTATTTGTTCAGCCTCAAATAACATAAAACCACCAGACTTAAACCCAACAAGACTGACATAAAACAATGCTCGACCATCTTTGTTTGCTATGCATGTGCATGCTAAAAGAGGGAACATTAGTTGATAAAGGTATCTTTATATTATGAAGACAGCTCCTCTAGTCTGTTCTGTTCACCTCTGTCTGCGATTTCATAACTGCTGATGCAGAAGTTTCTGATGGATTAAAGCTATCTTTCTGATAACCCTGAAAACTTCGACAGACATCACAACAGTAACTACGGTTACTGTTGAAATGACAACATACCATCAATAACATGACAACATGACAACATACCATCAATAAATATTACTGTGGTACTCCTGTTCATTGTTACTATATCTCTGAAAAATAAGGTTTTTATACATATTCTTACATTTTATGATGTTTTCACACATTTTATGATGTTTTCACACTGTTTGATATTTCTATTATGGTGATGGGAGGTGGGACGTTTCCCACATCCAATTAGGTACAATGCATTGGAATGCCTGTCGAGGCTGACCTCACCGCGAACTACAACGTGACGTCAACACAACGATGGTGGTGGACAGTTTGCAAATTCGCAATGAAAAAAAAACTTCACCATGTATAATTAGCTCATTCGTCGTTTCCCCTCTTCCGTGTCGTCTACGTATATGAGAACACTGTACTGTTGACAGTCAAAATGCCTCTTCAGCAAGAAAGCAAATAGGAGCTTAGATCTGCGGTTGTTGTTTATGTTCAACACGGATTGTCTGGAATGCTTTGAGGTGGGATGTAGTTAACTCCAGGTGGGATATATTCTACCTCCCAGCACTTTGGAACATGCCATTAGGGTACATAAACCCCATTCTTATTCTACACTTCTAAAATCAAACCCAATTAAATGAAACTTCTCACCAATGAAGGTTCTGACTCGATACGATCGGCCTGTTTTTATTTACACCCGGGTGTTGTGTTCATTTTAGTAACATTGTGAAATAGTCCATTTTATCCCAAATCATTTTAACTAATTTTAACTGTAAACATAAACTTTCCAGTATAATTATGGTGTCTGAACTGAACCAAATGGTTTCTGTTCCAAAACCTAAACAAGTAATTATAGAAAGTGGAATGAAAAGCAACAAACTCAATATGCAACAGGCAGAAAGTGAACTCCATCAGAAGACCAGATCTGTGTCCATTCATCCAGAAGACTGTTGGAGTGGGAGACACTGAAATCATGTGTACATACATGTATCTCGTATTGGTGATGACTTCCACAGTATGTACTTGGCATGTACATGTTCTAGATTCTTCCATTGTAATATTCCAAACCTGGTATAACTGTGGACTGCATGTAAGGGCTGGAATGGTTAATATACTACGTATTTTATTTTGTAAAATAAGACTTTACCTGCTGAAGAGGTCATCCCACTTAAGACACTCTATGTCCTGGTACTCAGATTTCTCCAGCAGGCAGTCGCATAGAGTAGGGTTTATGGTCACGTAACTGGCGGAGAGGCAAAAAACACACACTGAAAAAACAGATGCAGCAGATGAATGGGTTTCAAATGAGGACACGCCGCCTTGCAAAGCTATGCCAGTTCCATGACACTTTTTTTTTCCAATTCATTCCATCATTTTATCATCAATTTGCTTCATGCCAGAAGACGAACGCAAATCTTAATTACCTAAAATAGAAACACGAGATGTCTTTTTATATTCAGGTTGCATTTAAGCATTTTAGTAGATTATAATAGCATCACATGGCCTTTGGGCAAGTGAGCATTCGCTCTGTGCTCTTTAAAAGCTGACCTTTTATCACTGCGCCAAGTAATGAAATCTGGCACAGAAGGTATGTGCGCTTTCAGCATCTTCCATCCAAATGTAATCTGTTAATAAAGATCTTTACAGGCAATGATGGAATCATTACTATAAACTCTGTTAGTCAAGTTATAATAAAATATTTTCTATTGTGTTGCTTGGGGTATTTAATCACCAATTTCCCTACACAACAAACTCTACTTACTTTTTATTATTTTCAGCCACTAATTCATTCCTCTTGACATATTCAGTGACAATACTTCTCACTTCAGCGGGCTGGAGTATTGTTCCTTTCCTATAGGGGTGTGAAGGCAAAAGAAATCAGCTCAGGAGCATGTAAATGTAAGAAAACACATCTTCAGTTTCAATTTAGGCATATAGGCTTTGTAGAATACAAAGAATGTAACGAATATTCTGAGAAGTCAATGAGATACAGAAGAGAGAAAGAGTCATTTAAAGGCTGTGGTGTATTTACAAGTGAAGCTTTAATAAAGTGAAATCAGACCTCTTATAATTACAGATTGAACGTTAGTGGATTTTTAAAGATCAATATACTGTACATACCTTCCCTCTGCAGCTCTATCCTCTCACTCCAAATCAAAAAACTAAAAATAAATATAGATTAAGCTGATGTCATTTCATGCCATTATGGAAAAATAAGCCTTTTCCAGGCTTTCATGTTGAGATATAGAGCAAAAGGAGCAGAGCCGCATTCACGTCCCATCTAACAGAATGTGATCAGTGAGTGGTAATTACAGCTGCCAATCATGTATTCCACTTCACCTCCCTTCTATGATGTCACGGGGTAAACTTTCTACAGCCAGAAGACAGGAGTAGACGCAGAAGTCTCATGTCTTCTCAGACCATGTGAATTACAATACATTGAAAGGTTGATTGTGGAATTATTACCTCGTGATACTAAAAAACAAACAAACTATGACATATTGTAGCTTTAACAGTAGCTTAAAGTAATAAAAAGCTGACAAATGATTTTTAGGCCAATATCATCTGTAGCCCTTGCTTGAAAAAGCTTTATGCATGTCTCAAATGAACTCTCTTTCACTTTATAATGGAGATATTCAACTAAAATCACTAGAGGGCCACTAAGTCAGTTCTCATATTCAGGTCTGATCTTTTACATACATAAGTAAAAAAATTAATTGATGAAAAAAAATGTAGATTTATGCTTTTTGACAGATTAAAGCACAACTTTATTGAATGATATAAAAATGTTACAGTACAGTAACATGTTTTGATGGGACATAATTAAACCTTAATAAATGGCATCTGGTTTTAAGTAGTCCACTCTTTGATATGGTTAATTTGGCAAAAGCACATCATTCAAAAAGTCAATAACTCCAAAAACAATGAGGATAAAATTAAAAGAAAGTGTGATAAATATTTGAGTTTATGAATCATGAATAACAGAGTCCTTTAGAAAAAGAACAGATGATCCAAGTCAGATACATGTATGAAAATGTAGATTAAACACATGAGAATGAACACATGAATGTGATTGGAGGCTGCAATTTTGGGACCGTGTTGTCATCAAATATATGTATGAGCAAGCAGCTACAACCCATAGTCCAGGATGGGGATAGTTTTACCTGTTAAAAAGTCTCAAATGACTGTGTGAGTGAATGAATACTGGATTCATTGTACGCGCTTTGAGTATGCGTTAATAGAAAAGCACTATATAAATCTAATCCATTATTATTATTATTATTATTATTATTATTATTATTGTTATTATAGAAGGAATAGCCAAATAGTGTTTTGGTTTTTTGTCAAAAGGTTTCATGGTTTAATGAAAGAATAATCTAGCAGTACAAATTAAGTGGGAGTCATTTTCTTCTCTTGAGCCATTGTTTTCCTCAACATCAGTCAATATTACAATAACAAAAGCTGGTAAAAGATCTTACAGGTGTCGAATAAGCCATCTGTCTTCACTGAAATATCTCAAAATGCACATTAAGACACTGTACTCTTTTGGCCTGAGCTGTAATAATGGATGGACAGTGTAAACGGTGTTGTAGAGATGTTATTGTACACTCTAAGAAATCAGTGGTTGAGGTCAGTTACGAGACAGCCCTGCTGGAACCCGAGGGACTCAATATCTCACTTCAGTAGACTTGAAACTTGAGGACACATCATCGGTGAGGGTTATGAAAGCACAAGTGTTACACACAAACCTCTTGTTCGCATCAAGGAAAAGAGGTTCCACACGAGCTGACACCGAGTATAAATTTGTTATCTCAGGGGGACGGTACTGAACCTCTGCCTCCCCTCCGTCCTGCGCTGGAACAGCTTCACAAGCCGTGTCCTCAGGAACGTTAAAGGAACGCAGTCTAAAACATAATGCAAAGGAGGGATAAAAAAAAAACACACAAAGATAGTTACTCAGTGTGTGGGTGTGCCAAGAGTATGAACTTCTTTAAGTTGACGTGGGATTTGACTCACTCGGGATTTTTCCAGTCCACCTCCACAATGCTCTCCACACCCTTAGTCAGTTCTTTGATTCGTACCAGGTTATACTGCTGTTGCATGGTGTGCAAAAACTTAGACAGCTGTGGGAAAAACAGATATTAATTAATCATCAATGATTTTTGAGTGTTTCAGTGTGGAAAATATTAATTCAAATCTAATTTACCTTCTTGTAACTAGATTTCTTGATATCCAGCTGCTTTCCACTTGGGCTAAAAATAAAGACAAAGGAGTAATTCAATGATACACTTAAATCCTCCTCAAAACCTTCTTATAAGAAACATGGACTAGTACGTTACCAGCAGGAAAACATGTGGTTGCCGAGAAATGTACTGGTCAGCAGAGGGAGCTCTGACTTCTTCACCTTGCACTTGAGAGCGTGGAGGAAACACTGAAACAGCAGGGCGTTCATGATCTCTGTGAAATCAGAGGTTGACCTGGGTCACACCGTTTCCTCTCTGAACACGTTCCCATTCTGCTACATCTCCACATGTATCAAGAACCACCCAACAGTCGCAAAATTAATCTAAAAGCCATCATTTAGTAGAGCAGGTCTCAATTTGATTTAAGTCTGGGATTAAGTTGTCGTTGAGTTATGAAAAGCAGATTTCAGTACAGCTAATACGTTCAACACTTCCCTGCCAAAAGCCTGAAATAATTGTACTGAACGCATGAAATATGTTCTTTGAGCAGTTAACTGAATTAATCGCTGAAATTTTCACATTTAAGCCATTTTCAGACTCATAAAAACCTGTCCATGTGTTAAATAAACCACAGGCCCTAATGATGCTGGCATAGACTTAAGCACTCTACACCATGAATGTTAACTCACACCAGACATTTGTCTGTGAACCTATGCTGACTTTCTGACTGAGGACTGTAGCTATTACACTGCTCTATTCACAACCACAAGACCCCCCTCGAAAAAAAATGGCCAAGTCGATTGGTTTTTCCCACAGTCTGGTTGTGGTGTGTGTCTGGTCTTTACTTCTCTGTCAAAAACTGATGTATGATGGCAAGGTAAAGCAGTGAATATATAAAAACATAGTGTACACCTGAACTGCTATTGATTTTTTTTCCTATAGTACAGCACACAAAAAAAAATCCATTTTAACCCTTTCAGGGCCCCATATGGTTCTGCAGAGATAGCTTATGATTATTAATTGGGTTTTTTATGTATATTAATTGCACATGTGGTTTTCACAATCTTTGTTGGAAAATATATTCAGAAGAAAGAAAAGTGAAGAAAGAATAACATTTTCATTTCAAAATCCACACATTTTGGAATCAGAAATAGCAAAAGCAACACTTAACGTCTTACCTTTGTACACCCCCAGAAGAAGAAGAAAGAGGAGAAGAAGAAGGAAAAGAAGGAGAAGAAGAAGGAGGAGAAGAAGAAGAAGGAGGAGAAGAAGAAGAAGGAGGAGAAGAAGAAGAAGGAGGAGAAGAAGAAGAAGGAGAAGAAGAAGAAGAAGAAGCAGGAGAAGAAGAAGAAGAAGAAGAAGAAGAAGAAGAAGAAGAAGAAGAAGAAGAAGAAGAAGAAGAAGAAGAAGAAGAAGTGAAAAAACTGAACTTTCTTCAAAACCAGAAGCGAAGACATTTCACACACCGACTGTGCCAAACCACTGTACTTGAGAAGATGTTACTAATATGGTACCTTGAGGTGTTTTCTGGTCGCCCTGGTTCTCCTCCTCTTCCTCATCTCGCTGTTCACCCTTTTCAGCCAGGTTCAGCTCTTCGACGCCGGAGAAGACTTCATCTGTGACCGTTTGATCTGGACTCTGTTCTTCTTCCACACTCTTCTCAACATCCTCCTCCACTTTCTCCTCTGTCTCACTTTCCTGTCCATTTGGCCCTTGTTCTTCACTCTCTGAATCTGGCAGAGAAGGGGGACCTGACTTATCCCCAAAAGCCCTAGAAAAGGAGAAGAAAAACACAAAAAGGAAACAGAGATTCAGGTTACTAAAAAAAAAAAGGGTAGGTTAGTCAGTATTACGTCTACTGATGTATTAACTGTGTAATACATTGACAATAATGTAGAAAACATAAATACCACCTTTTTAAATGCAAGGTTTTCCTCCTTTTAATTTCACCTATAAAATGATCACCTTTGAGAGCTTACCGTTGGTTGTAAAAAAGACTGTGTGGTTCTACAAAAGTCACCAGGTTTCACTGAATAACTGCCTCATGCGGTTTCCTTTTGGACTTGTTTATATGCTGACATGCAGGTGAGAGTGATTACAAACGAATACTCCTCCCCCACTAACTCCACACAGGTACTTTTGCATGCATGCTAATATTCTACTATTATTCTGATAATGACAATGTTCTGGCAGTATGTGTCATACTTTGATTTTAATTTTCCAATGATTCCTTCTTTTTCTGAATGGGTCACTTTCAAATCAAAT
>JAPQRQ010000026.1:13428746-13470988 GCA_037367365.1 Apogon talboti | reverse complement strand
ACAGAGACTCCAGGGAAGAAGTCAAGTCAGTAACATGTATTTGCTGGGGCGTGAATAGAGAAGATTAGGAGAGAGGGGTCAGAGAGGAGGAGGAGTAGGAGGAGGAGGAGAGAGGAGGTCAGACAGGGCAAGGAGCAGAGAAGAACTTGGTGCAAAAAAAACAAACTTTAGGACAGAGAAGGTCAGAGAGGGGTAGGAGCAGAGAGGAGATCAGACAGGTCAGAGAGGGAGAGGAGCAGAGAGGAGATCAGGCAGGTCAGAGAGGGAGAGGAGCAGAGAGGAGATCAGGCAGGTCAGAGAGGGGTAGGAGCAGAGAGGAGATCAGGCAGGTCAGAGAGGGGTAGGAGCAGAGAGGAGATCAGACAGGAGGAGGAGGAGCAAAGAAGAACTTGGTGTAACAGAGCCAAAGATTAGGAGAGAGAAGATCAGGCAGGAGGAGGAGCAGAGAAGAGCTCAGTGCACTATGATGAGTCTCCCAGCAGTCTAAGCCTATAGCAGCATAACTAAGAGCAGCCTGAGCCACCCTAACTACAAGCTTCATCAAAAAGGAAAGTTTTAAGCCTACTCTTAAATAAAGAGAGGGTGTCTGCCTCCTGGACCGAGGTAGGGAGGTGGTTCCACAGCAGGGGGGCTTGATAGCTGAAGGCTCTAGCTCCTGTCCTACTTTTGGAGATTCTAGTAACTACCAATAAGCCTGCATGTTGAGAGCGTAGTGCTCTAGATGGATTGTATGGAACTAAAAGCTGTTTCAAATAGGTAGGTAACAGGCCATGAAGGGCTTTGTAAGTGAGGAGGAGTATTTTAAAGTCTATTCTAGCTTCCCCACTGGATATATCCCACTGAGATATAGAATCTGATATTGTTGTGGTTTATGAGAATTCTTTCCCATGTATAGAGTACAGTGTCACAGTATGTGCCTCATTTGTGGGTTTCATTGCAGACTGCAACATATGGCCCTTGTTTGGGATCAAGTGGACTCAAAGCAAAGATCTAGTAGGAATGTGGAACAAACTCAAAGAGCCCTATTATAGTAATGTTCTACTATAGAGATTATCAATAGGTTATAGAAGCATATGCAGATTCAGAAATGCTGATATGTTCCATAGGGTGTTTGAAGGAATAAAAGAGGGAGTTTGTGTTCACATAGTGGAACATCTGCCACCAGTGGAAGTCTTAAAAGGACTACTTTCTATTAGGGAATGCACAGCTGAATGTAAACAGTAACAGTTTGCCTAAACATATGTTGGAAGAAAGGATGGCTCACTCATGAAAGTGAATTAAATTATCTATTTGGATCCCTACAGCTTGCAGAGTACTACATTCTTGTGTACTGTATTTTTTTAACCTTGTACCACATTACTTGGATGACACTTTGCATACCTTGATGTATGCACTTTTGATTTATTTTTTACACTTCACTGAATAAATGATTGAATAATTAGGGAAATAATGGACTGAGAGTGAATAATAATTAACTAGAATGTAATTAACCTCTAATTACAGCCCTGCAACAATATATAAAAGGCATCTGTATGTGACTGGATACCACTCACCACAAGTTATCCATGTATGTGTGGAGAACACACACTCCTCTCCCCTTCATGCCCAAATTGTGCATCTCTGCGGTGGAAACAGCAGCTGTGCCCACAGCAACAGGAGCTCTGCAATCAACCAGGAGAACAGAATCACCAATCAACAGTTGATTTCTTGAAAAAGTCTTTAAATTTCTTTTTTTTCCCTTTTTAAAAAAATATAGCTTACCTATTGTTTACAACTGTAACAGTACAGCAACCCCCCCGATTCACATCTGGGAGGCCATTTGAAGGCACCACCACACCTGGCAGCATCAGATCTTTGGAAAATAAAGAGTTTGAATGATTAAAACCTTTTGAATGATTATTATTCTAATTTATAATACAAGATTTTATTTGACAAAAAAAGATGCAAACCTGCCCCTCCTATCAGCTTCTGAAGCACAGGAGGCCATGTTGTAAATGTTGGCAGGAGACCAGGGAAGCGCCAAAGCAAATACACTGAAAAAATATGACAATGTACAAATTAAAGATGTTATTCAAACACCATCTTCCAAGTATTTCAATGTTCTTTGAAGGCACCAGCTTAGAACCAGTTAAGCACTGGCTCTAGCACCAGCACCGAACTAGCACCAGGTTCTTTTTGCTGGAAAAGGGGTATGAGCGATTTACTACCTGTAGGATAGAGCTGTTTTTCCAGTTCAAAGAAAAGAGGATTTTTATGAAGGACATAAAGTGTCACAGCATCTCCCTTGTGTGCATAAATCTTCACTACATTTAATTCCTCTTTGTTGGGAATCAGCTCCGACAACTCCTCAGCAGAAAGTGAAGGAAAGGCTGCAGATATGTCAGCTTTTAGCTTTCTCCTAAGGACAATAATAGAAACAAAGAAAACACAAGTCATGTTGGGACAATGTAATAGACTCATTAATGTCTTCAAGTTCTGCTTAATCAGTAGAATCTAACACATGCATATTGCTTGCTTTAACTGGGTCCCCCCCATTTTAAGATTCCTCTGATACTTAACTCCAATGAATAAGTCTGCATTTGTAATCGTTCTAAAACTACAGCTGTATTTAATTAAATTTTTTAAATCATTCTGAATAAGGATTTTGGTCCAAAATCTGGAACTTGTTGCCCCTTTCATAAAGCATCTACAGCTGTGAAAATGTTGTGACTCTGGCTATTTTTTACCCAGGTAGAAATTAAAAAATGAAACCAGATAAGATCAGTATCATGTTCTTTTTCTCTTACAAAGCTCTAAAATAGCTGAGAAACAAAACATAAGGGGCTGGCCAAGGGAAGGTTAGCATCTAGATCAAACAATTAATTTAGAATCACCTTTTGAAGACTTATATATTTTGAAAGTACATTATTTCTAGTGTCCAGCACAAGTTTTATTTTTTAGAAAAATCTTTTAAAAATACTTAGATGGCATTATATTCAGCAAAAAATGATGTTTGTATTCTTTGTCCATCAGTGCAATTCAAAGCATAACTTTGATCCTCTTCTATTGACCTATATTATACTTATCATAAGTTCTAAGGTCAATTTAAAACCTTTTGCTACTCTTTTTACAGTGGTTACAAATATCTAAAAAAACTGAGATAAATATATGTTAAAATGTATTGAATTAGTTTATTAAGGTATTTGACTCTGTAGATATAATGTACAAATATGCTGAATAAACAATTGAAACTTGTATTTATTCTCTCTTGTCCATCCGTTACCAAAACACTTAGCAAAACTCTTGCTATGAACCTTATATATTGAAAAAATACAACTGTTTACTGTTTTGCAAAATAGACACCCTAGAGGACCAACAGTAAAGACTTTATAATTTTCATGGCAATTGGAACTTTCCTTTAAGGCAGGTTTTATAAAGTGGTCAAAAACAGATGTTAATTTTCATCCCTTAACAAGGGTTTTTAAATGAGGTTTTTTCAATAACTCATCTAAAAGTGCTCATTATTGTAGTGCTCAAAAATGTAGTAAGGCTGTCCTGTTTGGCCAGCACCATAACAAATTACACTTTTTTCAGAGCTTCTCACACAAACAGCGGACAGATATAGAACTCTGAGTTTTTTGTAATAGGGGATATTTATGCAGTAACCACACTTATTATTGTTTTGGAGTGTCTGAATATTTTGTGGAAATGTGCATAATTTCCAGATTTGTCCTCAAAATGTCCTGCTGTCCTCATTTGACCATGAACTAATATGTAAAAAATCTATTGCAGTCTTTTAAATAAAGAACTTGTGTGTTATTCTATTGAACTGTTATGTATTTCAATATTTAAGACTTTATATGGTCGGTGTGTATTCTACCTCGGTTCACTGAAATGTGCTGGCAGCTATAAACAGAAATGATCTCCATTTGTGGCTAGGACCTGACTTGATGTTAATTTTGCGGTGTTATTCAAGAAAGCAAAAACGGTCAAATAACAGATTTGGTACAATAATAAACATTCAAGCCAAACACTTCTATTAAACCGGTTGGATCATTAGGATAAGTCTAAATCCTGAAACTGCAACACTAATGGGGTCTAATACTTCGTGGAGTGACATTAAACGTAACGATCACTTTGTTTTCGGGTTTTTTTGACAATGTAAATTAAGCTGACGTCGAGCAATAACCCTGAAATTTGAAAACATGCCAAAAAGCTTGACTTAAGCAACGAACTGGCAGCAGAAAACACAGCACTGACTCACCTGTCTGATCCTTTGATTACGGTGTTGGACTTGACACGAAACGGTTTGACGAACATGTTGAAAATAAGCTAACACTGCCACGAATCCAACATATCCGTAATCTTTCTGAAATTGATCACCACATGATCTCTAAACAGGTTATTACACAACAAAATGTTTCTTTAATAGACGATATTCCTCATTGGGTATGGTGGTCCGACAACTTTTTACCACCGACTAGAAAACAACGCAGCGCGAGTTAGTTCCGTCTTGAATATGGCAAACATATACACCATTTTTGCTGTCATATTTCTTCTAATGAAGCTGCTTGTTACATAAATCATACTTTTTACTGTAAGCCAATCATATTTGTCGATATTGAGTTATTAAAGCACATGTGTGACATGTGCCTGCTGTTCCCAGGAGAGACTGGAAAAAAATTCAGTGGTTTAAGTGCCCTCAGAAAAAACGTTTTTTTGTCCCCATTTCTATTGCTGCTTTTGGTAAGTACTCATTTCTTATAAAAAATTAAGAGATTAGTGCTTTGAATAAAACATATGTTAGAATATTACTCGAATTACAAATATTTTTTTTCTTTTGAAGTTAAAATATGCCTTTTTGCGTGCTATAAAACAGCCCACATGAGGCACCAATACAGTTGCTCCATAGCATTGTTCATTGCAGTGACATGATAACCATGTATAGTTTATATTTTTGTATGCAAAATATAATACTATACTGTTAAATATACACATTTATCATTTATTTATCTTTATAAACTTAGAAATTAATATTTTATCAAGTGGGCTTAAAGGGGACACAAGCAAAAAAAATCAGACCATTCAGGATGGATGTAAATGAGTATAGCTAATTACTTCAGTGCATGATCAACTGATGCTTTTCATGTTATGTTAGTGCAGCCTATATAGATTCATTTCACGTAGTTGTTTTTTTTTAATGTTATGTGTGCAGAATAAAATATTCTGACTTCTAACCAGAAATTCACTGACGCTCCCTTTAAGCCCACCTGCTCCCATTAAGCCCACTTAAATGTGTTTCAATGGAGATTTTCTCCCCTTTGACTTTTGAATCATTTTCCTCCCTAACTTTGACCTCAATTAATCAATCAGCTCCATAATTCAGATAATTAAATTTGTGGCTCAGTTGATAAAGCAGGTCGTCCAATGACCGAAGGATCGGCGGTTCAATTCCTGACTCTGACTCTCCACATGTCAAAGTGTCCATGGGCAAGACATTGAACCCTAAATTGCTCTGAGTGGGGCATGGCAGCAGCCGCCCATTGCGGGAATGGGTGAATCTGAAGCTTTGTAAAGCATTTTGGGCACCATGAAGGTGTGGGAAAGCACTATATAAGTGCAGTCCATTTACCATAAATATTGAACCTGAAAACTGTTTTTCTTCCAGTTCTTAGGTCTTCAGAAATCAGAAATTCATAAGATTAGGCTATCATTTTAACTAAAATGTTCTCACTTAAATTGGGGTGGTATATATAATAAATGTCTGAAAAGCAGATTTGGTGGGCCTAATAGGGATGTTTACCCTACAACTAGATCTGCCAGGAAAAAATCATCATAGAGAGAAAATCCCCATGTCAGATCACATTCATTCCACATTAGCTCAAAACATTGACTTCATAAGATCCCATTATGAGACTTTGTTAAATCTGAACTGAACTCTGAAGTCTGCTCTTTATGTTTATATCCAAAAGGTCTACTTAATTCTAACTGCATGGATTTCCAACCCACAGTAAGACATACTAAGAACTCTTGCTGTATTTACAGTTTACTCAAGCTGGTTTTATTGGGTAACAGCCAGCTGTATAACTGATCAGCGGATGGCACACCAGCATGACCATGTTGGAGTACCTGGTCTAAAGGCTTAAATCAAATCACCTAATCAACTTTAACAAAATGAATTATAAAATTAAATTCACCAGACAACTGCTGAACTGTAATTGAGACTGAATAGTGCCTGCCAGCAGATGATGTTAGATAAACCCCAGCAGTTTGCATTTTACCAATTTCATGCTTCATGCTTCATTTGATGGGTCTCCCCTTTCTCCATTCACTTGGCTGAAATTTCACAAACAAAAACATAAAAAAGGATAAAAACCACTTTGTAACTGACACATTTCTAATGTTGTGTGAACTGTGGTTGTCTGCCTTTGCTCAAATTGTCAGCGTCAGGAAAAGAAAGTGATGTTGAGGCTTAACTCAGAGTTGGGCACTGAGCTGAAAGTGCTCATCTTGTAGTTTTAAGAAAATCTGCTTTCCATACACTGTTACCTCCTTCCAGTGTTTGTCCCTGCCAGATTTCAACTACAGGGACAAACAGGAGATAAATAAATGTAGACAGTGCCTTGAGGCCCAAGTTAGTCACAGCCAAGGCACGTGTTGTGAGTAACAACAGAGAACCGGTTCTTATTGGTTCATTACAAGTGACAGACAGTATTTAGGATCCCTACTATCCTGAGGTCAACAACTGGAGTCACTGTTTGCTTCTTTTTTGCTCATGACTGCTTCTATTTCTAAATAATTGTCAGCTGTGAAACATGCTTCTAATTATAGTTCAACAGTAATATGTGAGAAATCAGTCAGAGAATGCATGAAAAAAAAACTACACTCACTAACACGCAACATGGATTCCATGTCAGTTTTATTGGTTCTGCTCACGGGGATGCACAGCAAGAAAATAAGAGCAGACCATAATTTATACAGGTCGTTTTACACATTCCACAACAAAGATGGAACAGGAAGAAGTAAAATAAGATTTTATTTTACCTACCTTATTATGTATTTAGATATAAATCATGGATAGTCTGTCAGTTTACAACTAACACTTATAGTTACATCGAAAAAGGAAAATCAAACACCACATATGCGCCCACATAACACACTGTTGGAATAAAGTTGGAGTAATTCAGTTTATAGATGCATCCCTCTCTATATTCCTATTTATAAACATCAGTAATCACCTTTGACTTGGTGCAATGATGACATACTGAGTCACAATTAGACTTCATCTATGACGGATAAATAACAACAACAATAATAATAATAATAATAATACTTTATTTGTATAGCACCTTTAAAAACTGAGTTTACAAAGTGCTTTGACAGACAAAGCAGAGCAGGAGGGCACAACAATAGAAGTCAAAATACCAACAGAGGGCCAAAGAGGAATACAGAATTGAGCTGAAATTGAATTAAATCACATTGTCAAAATCATTTCATGGGAAGATGTAAAAATATTCCATGCTGGTTTTGTGGTCAACAGTGTACATGTTAACTCAATCCATCGAAATATATACTGACTTTAATGTAAATTATCCTTATTATTCATGTACATGTACATCACCCACAATCTTCTCCCTTTTGGTGCCAAAATTATGCCTCTCCATGTGCCACACAGCAGTGGGATCTCAACCATAAAACACTTAATATACACTATATAGGGAGAAATATTGGGCCACTGACACACTACAGATACAGGGGCTTTTTATCCCTTAATGCATTAATATGAAAGCTGTTCTCCTTTTGCTGCTCTAACAGTTTCTATTCTTCTGAGAAGGCTGTCAGTGAGATTTTGAAATGTGTTGGTGTATATTTTCCCATTCATGCAGAAGAGCGTTTGTGAGGTCAGACATTGATGTTGGACGAGAGGGTCTGGCGTGCAATCTGCATTCTAATTCATCCCAAAGATTTTCAAAGGGTTTGAGGTTCTTCCACACTAAATTTATTTACCATTTTATAGACCTTGCTTTGTGCACTGGGGCATAACGCAAAGTTCCCACAAAGCAGGAAGCATGGGGATGTCCAAAATGCCTTGGCAGGGCTCAATATTGGCACTGGTCCGATGGCCTGACGCAGTTTTTACAGCCTACGGGCCAGTACGGTCCACAAGAATTCAAAATTAACTGGCCCGTTCAGGCCACCGCCGATACGAAATGTTGACGACAAGAAACTATACCTTATCTCGCATTGATGAATTTCAGCATATTAGCGACTGAATGTCAAACGATCATTGCCATCTTGCCATTGCTCGCGCTACGGGTGTTTTCAGCAGCCTGACTTCCGGTTTAGTTTCAACTTCGTTAATTTTCGTAGGGACAGCAGCTGATTACACGCCAATATACATTAACATCGTTGGCTCGCATTGATGACTGCGAATTTGGTATTGAAAGAGACAAAATCTTAAGATGAACTTTGTAAGGCCCCAAAACCAAATGAAAAGCCTGGGAAGGCATCATCTACAAAGACAAGAAGAACAGCAGCACAAAAGAGGAAGTCTGAGTGTGAGTATTGTTGTCAAAGGCCTGCTATCACCTCACAAAGCTGCGTTTCATGCGCACATTTTCAAAATCAAATGATTATATGACCAAGCAAGCTGACTAGACCAGTAAGTCTACCATCACCAAATTATATATAGTTTATCACACAGGAAAAGGTGCATAGACACAATACTACACACAGGGTGGGTGAAGGCAAAGGAGATGTCTATGCTAAAGTCACTGTGCAAAGAGGAGGTGGTATAAGGTGCATACCAAGCAGGTACATGCAACCTGAAATTAGAAAAAGGCAGGTTATGAATAATGCATATTTTTTTATATATATATAAAAGCTGAATAAAAACAAACCATTCACCATGTCAGTTGCTTTCTTTTTTTCATGGTTAATGACGCCGAAATTTGTGTATAAGCATTAACGATGCCTCATCCCCTGTATATGCCCAAACCAAAACTAGTAGGCTGGATATGTGGGCCAGTAACTCATGGCTAAACAGTTGAAAGTCACTGGCCCTGTTTAGCCAGTGGGTTGAAAAGGTTAATGTCAAGCCCTGCTCGGTTTGCTGCAGTATTGAGATTCTCCTTCACTAGAGCTGAGCCACCCTCAGAGGAACAACCCCAAACCGTTATACCATTCCAGTCAGGAACGTAGCTTCGTCTTTGCATTTACCGGGTCCATCAGATGGCCCCCATACAGAAGTGTGACTCACCACTCAACAAAACACATTTCCACTCCCTCGAGTCCTTGGCATGGTGTTCAGTGATGTAAGGCTTGCATGCAGCTGCTTGCTCCAATTCTTCCACAAATATTTGTAAAGACAGACTGCATGACTAGGTGCTTGATTTTATTGCCCTGTGGCAATTGGACTGAATGAAAGAAGTGAATTTAATGATTAAGAGGTGTGGCCCAATACTTTTGTCCATTGGCTGACAGCATTTGGAGAACTCTAACAAACACCATAGACTCAGAGCCACAGGACAATGAGTTGCAAAATCTGGGAAAGAAACTTGACCCGGACAGAGCGTTTGTCCTTTATGATCAGTGAAATGTCAGAAAATAAGTGTTGTCATGAGTAAAAGAAAAGACCTGTAACTCATGTCTGATGCCAACAAAAAAATCCACCTCTTGAACTCATGAATAGTGTGCTTTAACGATTGCCTGTCACTTCAGAACAGGTACTCTGTAGTTTGGTACAAATCACACATGCCTTGGTTATGACTGAGGACATAAGACTGTACACAAGTATTTTTCTGACGCCCGAAACAAAAATATAACACAGACACTCGCCTTTCTTTGAGAAATGGAAAAGCAAGCAACATATGAAAAGCATTTTCTAAAACATAAAAGATAACATGAGCTCATTTTCCTAACTTTCAACACTTTTTTATACTGGTTGTGAGAATTTGACATATGATGGACAATCTCATTGCACAAACCGTGTGACATTTGTTAACCACAAAGAACGGTTTTGATCTTGTTTATACATCTCACACAAAATTTCAGCCAAGTGACTGGAGTAAGAAGAGGCGCTTTCCCTGGAGTATGATGCATCAAAACCACTGTGTGTGTTTTGATCCAACCCAACCCACATGCAGATGATATTTAGACTCGATGTTAGAATTTTAATAATTAGGTTTTCAATAATTTACACTGAGTTTAGAAGGAGCTCATACAGCCAGATGTTGTGATGGTCTCTCAGATATGAATCAGAGGGCCAACAATGAGTAAGTTCCTATACATTTATCTTTATTGTGCAATAATTCCACCTGTTACTGTGTAATATGAGCAAAGCCTGTTACAATAACACCCCATCTGTGTATTATAAACTGTATTCTCAAATCTTTATCTGTTTAGTTTCACAAATTTTAATACTTGTTTTTATTATCAACTATATATTTTTGTTTTTGTTAATTTCTTTTTTTAAAAAATATTTTTCTTATGTCTGATTTTTAAGTTTTCTTATGTGTCTTGCAGATCCCTGACAAAAAAAGACATTGGATTTATTTATACTAGCTGATATTCATTAGTTTAACAAATAATGGGAATTATCTCTGCAGTTTTTTTTGCCTTTATTAGCTACTGTGTGTACATGGGTTATTATAGTAAATTAATAAAGCTAAAACTAGCAGTGAAATAATAATTGTTTTAGGTGAAATAAAGGCATAAACAAACTATATAATACAAAATAAAATTTTCCCTTCATTTTCCTCTTTAATTTGCTCTGTAGTTGCTATAACACTTTGCGACTACAACTACTCCCAATAAAAGAAGATATAAAGCTGGCATAGGTAACAGACTTTAGTCTGCTTTTGTAATGAATCATAGTTTCATTTTTTTTATTTCTTTAAACCTAGGCTTTTGACAAAACTAACCCTGTAACTAGTCTGTATATTCTACTCTAGCACTCGTAAATTATATAAAACAATAATGAAACACATCAGTCTGAAATAAAAATCTGTCATTTACAAAATATCATGTACATATGATATGTCCGGACACCACAGATTGATTTAATTATATTTAGCTTTAATTTTATGTAACTTTAGATCTTTTTGTTACACCATGCTTACCTTTATGGAATCACTTTATATATAGGTCACCAGTTCAATTCCCCAGACCAGCAGAGATTGTGGCTGATGTACCCTTGAGCAAGGCACTTAAGCCGCTCGTAGTCTGCAGTGTGTGTTGTGTTGTAGGGAGTTAAATGCAGAGGGTCAGTTTGAGGGTGTGGTGCATGTCCATATGTAAGCTATATACTGACAAATAAACAGTCTTAGTTCTCCCAATATAACACCATATGCAAAACACACTTTAAACAACGCCATCACTCTGCTGTTGAGCCAGTTTAACATCGTGTTGTGTTTTTTCGTGGCAAAATCCTGGTGGTCTCTGCCACTTGAGATAAATAGAGGTCATTCTTGGACAAACATACATAATGTGTGGTCCTAAAAAGTGATTGCATATGTGGACAGTGGATTTCCTTCCCCGGATACTCTTCATCTTTGAACTGCTCCTGGGGGTTGTGGTTTGTGTTAGTCGCTCTGTGCGCTTGTTGAGCCAGCTTTGTTATGCACCAACTGAGGTGAGCAGTTTCCAGATCACCTCCAAACACAACAATATCTAACACATGGACACAAAGAGCAACAGCAACAGTAAAGCAGGCGTCCGTCTGACCTGCAGCCACTCGTGGGGAACATTTCATGATTGATTTACCACATTAAGTATAAATACCTGACAGTATAATAAGCACTTTTAAGTCTGTGGTTTGACCTGAAGTGTATTATAATATGTGATTGGTTTTCCTTCAAAGAACTAATTAGATTTTGTGTCCAGGAAATCTGTTTAGTGTGGATTGCATTAGCTGGGGATCGTCACTCAATAATTGACTTTGTACATATTTCTTGTGCAGCCTTCTAAACTAAAATCAAGTTAAAGTTGTAATAATAGGCTGCTAAGTTGATAGTTCATGTGTTTACCTGCATTATCAGCATCTTGTTAGTATAATTTCCTATAATTCAGGGACTGGATGAAGGGTACAGCCGAACATTCCTTATATTCCGTCAACATTGCTCACTGGGACGTTAAAATAAAAACCATAGTCTATTTGAGTCTAAGGAAAAAAGAACTTTTACCAGATATTTGTGAATGAAAGGACTTTTAGAAGTTGTATTTAAGAATTTTAATTGTCATAACACCATTTTTTTCAGGTTTAATTGTCATTCTGTATATGTTCAAGGGAAAGTGGTAAAATGAAAAAAAAAAACATTATAAAAGGAAACTGGCTTCTGACAACCTTAAACACGAAATAGTTTCCATATGTACAGTAAGGAAACAATGATGACTTGCACACCCCCTTTGGAGACGTACTTAGGTAAGACAATTTGTTCCATGCACAAGTCCAAGAGTGGAAGTTCTGCTTAAAGTTATAGATTTGGCTCATGCATGCTACGACTTGCTTTTGTTTTTCCTTTGTATCATAACAACATAAATAAAAGTCTTTATAGAATGAAAATAATAGACTATTTGCTGAAATAATAAAATGACTAAAGTGTTAAATGTAGATATTTTTGCTTTCGATTACATATATCCAACTCAGTGGTGGCTTATTAGAATCACCGAATGTATAACTAATCATTTATGTACTATCAGGTCCATAAGTATTTGGACATTAAGATATGGATTTTTTTTATTTTTAATTTTCCCCTGTAGACCACCATAGGGAATTAGAAATTAAGCAACCAAGATGTGATCGAAGTATGGACTTTCAGCTGTAATTCAAGGTTTTTTACAGAAAATATTTAGGAATTTCAACCTTTTTAAATGAACCCCCCCCCCATCATTTTTAGAGAAATTCATTGGACAAACTAAGACATTTTCATTTTCAATACTTGGATGAAAATGTCTTCAGTCTGGATCCCATAGACATCACCAAACCCTGAATTTCCTACCTGGAGATGTTTGCCAGGTCTTTACTACCGCCACCTTCAGTTGCTTCTTGTTTGTGACTCTTTGTGCTTTCAGTTTAATTTTCAGTGGCTGAAAAGCTGTTGAGATCAGGTGACTGACTCCACCACTGAACATCCCATTTCTTTACCTTAAAAAGCTCTTGTATTTCTCTTGCAGTATGTTTTGGGTCATTATCCACCTGCACATTGAAGACCCGTCCTGTCAGTTTTGCAGTATTTGTCTGAATCTGAGCAGAGAGGATAACCCTGTATACTTCAGAATTCATCCTGTTACTTCCATCAACAGTCACATCATCAGTAAACAAAATGACCCACAAAATGACACATGTTGCTTTCCTTCACGATGCTTTTCTCTCACCATTATTCTGATACAGGTTTATATTGGTCAGAAAATGGGAGAATCTATTTCCAGAAATATATATATATATATTTTTTTAGATATTTTCTGACAAATCGTAATCCAACCTCAAATTGACAATTCCAGTGAACAGTTACCAAATGCAAATTCATTATTTGGAATCAAATCCAGACCTTTTATCGGCTTCATTTGGCAAAGAATACGCGGAAAGGTCACACCTGGATATTGAGACACTTTTCAGTCAGTTTGTCCAATGTCTTTTGATCATCTGAATGGAAGGATTACCTTTAAAATGTTTGTAAATGGGTTATTTTGGATGAACCCATTCTATTAAAGCTGAAGTTCAATAATGTTTTTGTCATTATGTGCGCATAACAAAATTTTGCTTACAGGTAGTTCTTGGCTACATAAAAAAAAAAAAAAATTAAAACACTAAGAATATGTGCATCGAGACTATGTACATCATATACATAAAGAAGTATAAAAACACAGTATGTACAGTGCAGTAAAACAGTATGTGCAGTAGACTGCTTCATTTCTAATTCTCTGTGGTGGTGTGCAGAGGGGACTGTATATTTATGAACATTTACCTTCAGTTGATACTTAAGAGCAAACATGTGCTAAAGAAAGAGTTAACATGTGGTTCTAGTCTAAAAGTGGTATCCATGTATCAAATCTGGATATCCTCTGATATTTTGTCACCATTCACAACCACAAATCCATGCTTTTGTAAGTCATAAAAATATTATTTAACCAGACAAATATGCATATTGTGCAATGCTTCTTTATTTTGTAACCAAAACAGGGCGGCCAATTTTTGCGTGATGGGAACGCTGTCGTCCACAGTATGCCAGTATCCCTGTGAGGAGTTGTCATCCCCTCGCTCTGCCTTTGGTTCCTGTTTCCTCTCCGCTGTCATCAAATAATGGCACGGAAAAGTCAACAAAGATAGGAAAAAAAAAGTGAATTACTATCAAGTAGAGAATTTTCCTTAAGTTTCATCTGCTCTTTATTTCATTGATTTCTTCTTTGTTGTGACTAATTCTTTGAACTTAAGTCACTTACTCATTTTCTGCTTCTCATTATTGGTCAAAAGTTTATGGTTCTACTTTTATTTTTGGGTTAACATCCCACAACGGTATTCATGAATTCTGGTTCATTCTTTCTTGAGATAAAAATGTGTAAAAATGAGTTGCAACAAATTGTCCTCAGGTCTTTTTAATTCCAACAAATTACCTATGATGCATCAGTTTTTGTTTTTTTTTTCCCCATTGTATCAAAGTAGTGGACATCTCTGATCAACGTACAATGGGTAGGGGGAGACAAAGATATATTGGCCAAATAACAACCATGATTCCAAAGCAAAGCAGAAATAAAGGTTAAATCTTCTCTGCTGTCATTCTGAAACTTCACACCAAAACTACAAGTACATAGACATCTCCTGCAGCCAATTCTGCTCTATTTTCTTCCACGTTGTTGTTACACCAGATAATTATGACTTCATTATTATCATTTAAGCTGTTGTGAGTTGTAAGATGTGAAGGGAAAACAGTTTTTTGGAAAAAGGTGTCATTTTAGCAGATCATTTGACTTTATTTATCTATTTATCTATCTATTTATTTATTTATTTATTTGACAGGGAAAATGCAGTCAGACATAGTTACAAAACTGCAGCTGATGTGATACATATAAGTTTGTAGCTAGTGCTAATTTACAACTCCTGTCTCTGGTTGGGCCTTTCTAAAACACCATATTATAATACAATACAATAAAAAGAAAAAAACAAAACCAAACAGGACGTAATAAAGAAAAAAAAAACAAAACACAGTGCATATTATTTACAACTGGGTACAGTTTTGTTTTGTCTTTAGCCAAGCAGTGGTGGTTGCAGTGGTGAACATTTTAAACTCTGAAATGTTTTTTTTAACTTAATTTTAAGGTAAATATCTTTTGCACTTTTGCACTATCTGGATGTTATCAAGTTATTGCAGCTATTTTTTTTTACATATTGATAATGTGGGTTGTACAGGCGTGAGAACTGTAAATACTTCCATACTGTAAATTGCTGATCTGCCTCTTATTGGAAAGTGATTCCACCCAGAAAATGAGAATCACAGAATCCATCTGTCAAGTAAGCAGCTCCCTTTTGGCTTGCATGTGTTGGACCATCTGCAGATTTACAAAGATGATTGCAGTATTTCTTTTTATACAGATCACATTCATCCTTGAATACAGAAACGCCTCCTCACACCAGCCATGAACTGCGCGATGAACAAGATATCTGAGACAAGGTAAGCTGGAAGCACAGTCACAACATTTTAACTAATTCTTGTAGATTTAATGATCATGCAGAAGTTTAATGCACACTTTTGGAACAATGTGATTGTTTATATAAATATTTTACGCAGGGTGTTGCATGAATCTTGAATGAAATAACTGCATGATGCATATTCAAAGTGATATTTTTTGATAATATTAGAAGGACATGACCTGCAAACAACGATCGCATTAATATCAAAACACACACTGAGCTTTTTTAAGAAATAGAATAGTCCCATTCTCAGTCATACACATAAATACATCATGGAATTTTTAATATTTTTTATACAAATGAAATAATACAGCTAGGAATTTTGGTAAATTT
Source organism: Apogon talboti (assembly GCA_037367365.1). Classification (NCBI taxonomy): domain Eukaryota; kingdom Metazoa; phylum Chordata; class Actinopteri; order Kurtiformes; family Apogonidae; genus Apogon; species Apogon talboti. The sequence continues at coordinate 13,454,991 of JAPQRQ010000026.1, read as the reverse complement.
ACTGTTAGATTTCTTCTTTGCGTATGCAGTGTAAAGTATCCATTTGATAGAGGTTTTGTCTTTCTGCACTAAAACCTTGAAGCGAGTGACACCAGCATTAGCTCGTAAATTGCTTTAAGGATTTTTTTTTCCTGAAAGTCTGTTCTCAGCTCTCAGAGTCATTAAAAGAGACTCCTGTCTTGTGTCTTGAGGGTGTTGCTGAGAATGTTTACCATGTGCCCTTTCAGTTTTTTTTTCAGCTGATCGTTACCAGAGAAGGCTTGTTTTTTTTTGGTTTTTTTTGTCTTGCTCACATTATTTCAGAAAGCAACCTCTACTTTCATTGAAACATCCCAGTGTGTGAAGATGTGAAAGTAAAGGAGTTTTGGGAGCAGTCATGGGAGCAGTGATGAGATGCGTAATAAAAATGTAGCATCTTAATACCTGCATGTTTTGTTTTGTATGATATTTGTTGATTTAGACATTCATCAATTCTCTGTTGGTTTTATGATCTCTCCATGTTTCACCAAAACTTTTATGTGGATTTGTGAATTAAACAAATAATACTTGATCATTGAAGAACTGGTAGATTGTGCCACTAAGACAACAGCATTGTCAGAGTTTTTTTGTTATTTTGAACCAAAAGCCTTGAAACCAAGACCTCAAAAAAATTTCAAAGTAACCTTTACATGAAACTTTATGAGAGATAAAGTTGGTTGTTCTTGTCGACTGCTTTGCTCCGGACATTTATGGATAAGTAAAGATCCTCCTGAAATCCCAACTGACATATGCTGCAGCCGCGTCAGGTCAAGATGTATACTGTATACATGTGTATTTATCGACAGCAAATGTGTCCACATTGTTCCGATACTCAGTATTAATCAGTTAAGTATGATTAACATTTAGTCTACAGCGCCATGGTTTGAGGTTCACGTGGATGATTTTCTGAGAAATGCTTCTATTCTTATTAGATTGGATACGCTACCATGAAATTTAGCACAGGGACTCATGTTTTCCTGTTGTATGAATTTTAATGACTACTACCATTAGCCTCTGTGCTCCTATTATGAAGTGCCGTTAGGCAATAAACTAAACTAAAATAGGGGAAATAATAGAGCCCCTCATTTTATTTTTTTTTTAGTTTCTCAAATGTGGTTCTTCAGATGAAACATATAGGAGTCACCTCTTTGATATCCCCCTTTCTTGAAAAATATTTCACAAAAAAATACACAAATATGTTCTGAATTAGCATTACCTTCTCTACATACCTCTGTCTAGCCTTTAGTTTCTTATTCAATTAATTTGTGATAAGAAAAAGTCTTTGAACTTACTTTGTATGTTACAGCAGCTGAAGAGCTCCAGGCTGATTTTTATGGCGTTCTCTCCAGTCCAATCTTGCAGAAATGACACTCAGAGAACCATGCTTTGGATTAAGCATGATGTTTTAATTAAATATTCTCTGTTTTCATATCCTGGTTTAATACATTCTTTGTCACATACAGAAAACCTGGCATACTAGATATAAAATATGAACATGAATAATAACATTTATGATTGAGTGATGTCTTGTGACCCTAACTGAATTATAAATCAAACAATAACATTTTTAAAGGGTAATTTTTCCTCATGGAAACTTCCTCCACTGACTATTACTTCTTAGATTTACAGAAAAAGCTAATGCTGACAGCACATGAATAACACCACAGTCTCATTAACATAGGAATATGTACGGTAGCATTAGATGGAAGAAAGATCATATTCTTCATTCATCTTCTGAACCCGCTTTATCCTCATTAGTGTCTTGGGGGTCACTGGAGCCTATCCCAGCTTCTTAAGGGCGAAGGCGGGGTACACCCTGGACGAGTCGCCAGTTCATCACAGAGACAAACACTGTCACATTCACAATTCCATTATAGATTAAACAAATTTACCTATCAGTGCATGTCTTTGCACCACCGTGTTGCCCTGGAAGAAATTCGTATTACAATAATTTATACAGTTTTTGTTACTTGTTTGGTCATATTTTTCAGACTAAAGATGTATTTTGTGCAAAGAATGCAGTGTTGTGACTAAATATGTGCCAAGTACTTTGTGCAAAAGAGTCCCATCTGTGTATCCTCAGGTTCCCTCTCTTCACCAATGGGAAGCAATTGTTTGGCTATTAAGGTCCATTTCTCCTTGAACAGCATCCATTTCTGAGTAAGCATGTTGTCATTTTTGTCTTCAAAGGGAAAAGTGAAACAGATAGGAAAAAAAAGATCCTTCAAGCTCTGCATTCAATTTATTCTCCGTTGCGGAAGACATGAATGGCAAGGCCCATCGCAAAGACGATCTGCACGTTTCTGACAGAAAGCATCGTTGGCGCCAGCACAAGTAAATGGCAACTTTCTCCACAGGCTGAACACTGTAATTGGCCGTAGTTAGCGCCTAGAGCGTGCAGGAACAGAGAACGCAAAGAGCAAACGCTTTAGGAGACTGATTGTTCACAAATAACAGGGTTAGTGACGGAGTTCATGTTAAATATTCCATACATCACATACCAAAGGCATGCAGCAGCTTTAACATAACTGCACTGTTTTATAAGCGACATGCCATCAATTACAGTATCTTGTACAATTCATAAATGCTTAATAACACAACCCCCCCCCCCCATGCTCTATAACGTCCACATTATAGCAATAAACACTGTGCTAGACTTGGAGCAGGTTGGCTAATGATAAGGCACGACATAGCAAAGGAAAACAGGGTTGTTAAAAAACAGATGTGTGCACTGGTTTACAGATGGGATTGATACTGACATGGCTGGAGGTGATGTTACAGTGCAGGTTCAAGTGGAAAATGTATGTGCTCTAATGAGCCTCTGTGGCTGGAGCTGTGTCTGCACAGAGAGAGGGGTATTTACCATATACCAACAACATATCCCACTCAGTTTGAGAGGGATACAGGCAGGCGTAAGCAAGGGAGGAGATATCAGCTCTGATCAACCAACTAGCAGGCGTATGGTACCTGTTGGACACTGAGGTTGTATTGTGTTTTGAGCACAGTAGATCTGTCTCCAATTAATTGAATTAGCATTGGCTCAAAAGTATTTTCACAAGGACTCATTGCTCATCTGTTTTATTGCCGGGATTTCCAACCTGTGATCATGCGGACAGTGGTGCTCTTCCTCATAATGGGATTAGTGGATCTGAGTATTGGACAGCGTTACAGTAACTTCCAGTGGTTGTCCCATCTGCGAGGACGTTGGCGGAGCGGTGGCTGGTGGGCCGAGGACGTGGACTGCCCCCTGGAGTGTGACTGCCCATCAGCCTACCCTACAGCTATGTACTGTCATAACCGCAACCTTCAACACGTTCCTTATGTCCCCTCACATATAAAGTACGTCTACTTACAGCGTAACCAGATCACGGGCATCCAGGATGGGGTGTTTGACAATGCTACAAGCCTGGTCTGGGTCGTTTTGTTCCACAACCAGCTCAGCTCGGACAAGATCGGCAAGAATGTTTTCAGCAAGCTCAAAAATCTGGATCGACTCTACTTGAACCACAATGATCTTACCCGTGTGCCTCCTAACTTGCCTAAGTCCATCACAGACCTGCGACTTGGTCACAACAAGATCTCAAAGGTCTCTGGCTCATTTGAGGGAATGACCAACCTCACCAACCTTCAGCTTCACGCCAATTTAATTGAAGATGTCGGAGGTGCCTTCAAGGGACTGAAGTCACTCATAATGCTGGATATGAGAAAAAACAAGCTAAAAAAAGTCCCTGAAAACCTGCCAGGGCGGCTGCAGCAGCTGTACCTGGAGTTCAACAACATAGAGGCTGTACCAGCAGACTTTCTGAGCATGTGCCCCAAGCTGCAGTTTGTCCGGTTGGCCCATAATAAGCTGACAGATAAAGGACTTCCAGCCAATGTCTTCAATATCAGCACAATAGTTGAGCTTGACCTTTCCCACAATAAACTGGAGAGGATCCCCACTGTCAATCGGAACCTGGAGAACCTTTACTTGCAAGCTAATAAAATCAAAGGTATGGGCACACTTCTATTCCTTAAAGTCACATATGTCTTAAAATATTAGTGTTATGATATTATAATCTTGCTGTGATACAAAAGTAACCTTCAAAATGTTAGTATTTAATGCCATTTGAAATAGAATAGTAATGTTTAAAAATGCTGTTAAGAGTAATTTAAACTTTTCCCTCAGACATACTCTCATAAATTTACATGATCTTTATGTTCCAGCAATTCTATAAAACCATGTCCATATAAATCTGCTTAATTTGGATGTAAAGAATAGCACAAGTTCTCCCAAATCATTACTGGCACTAAATTACTTTTACATTACCCTCCAAAAGTAACATTATTTACTTAAACTAGAATAACAGAGACGATTTAGTACTTTCAAACCCAATTTTGTTATCTTTTTTCACTTACTACACAGTTCTACATTCATTTGAGTATTTAACGTCCTTACATCTATTTTATTTCTCAAGTCTCACTTCTGACCACACCCAAGAGTGATGTATCAGTGCACATCACTTTTAGGGCAGGAGTAAACTATTAAAATCAAGAAATTTGTAACCACTAGATGTCAGTAGAAGGAGGAACTTTTAAGAATGTTCACCACTTTAGAAGGATTCTCATAAACGGTTGTCCTGCTCATATATTCACATATTTTATAATGGAAAAACTTGGAAATCATTAAACAGTGTCTTCAAAACCACACAGAGGAGGCCATTTTCTTAATATAAGTATGAGTCTCAGGAGGAGGTGACTAATAGCTTGGTTTGATATTGTACAAACTGTGAAAACAGTGGTTATTGCTTGTCATGACTCACAGTATGACACACTCATACAGAACTTGCCTTCATATGTATCTGCTCACCCCCTGTGTTGTTTTTCTCGCAGAGTTCTCCTTGGGCAGCTTCTGCAGCACAGTAGACATGAAAACCTTCTCCATGCTGAAAATGCTCCGCTTGGACGCCAATCACATCAGTGCCAAAGACATTCCTGCTGAAGCCGCCTACTGTTTGCGACGTGTTGCTTTTATTGATGTTTAGCGTAGGGATGGGAATTGATAAAAATGTAACGATTCCGGTTCCATTATCGATTTTGCTTATCGATCCGATTCCTTATCAATTCTCATATGGTGAGGGAATAAAAGAGTACAAACGGGTTTGTTTGCATTAACTGTCTTTTACATTTTCGTCTCTGGATAGAAAATATAACATAAATGTAACAGTATGTACCAATAATAATAACAGATGATGCTGGATGTTAAGGGGGCACATGCTGTGATGGAAGCGCCGACGGCGGGGGGGGGCACCATATGACCGTACAAGTGAAAGTGAAACTTAAGACGCTTTACAAATTCCTCTATGTCTCCCTGCTGTGCACCTCGTTTTTCTTTTACCTACCTTCATAAACTTTTTTTTGACGGGGCAGGACATTTGTTGCCCCCCCCCCCGAAGCGGGTCCGGATGACGCCCTGGTGTTTGCTTTGCCACTAGATTCACAAGCGTCGCCAAGCAGCGTATCAAACACGTGACATTCCTACAAATGAATTGCATGCTGTGTGGACAAATGTTTTAGCATTTTGGAAGTTTTTCCCCCCTTTGAAGAAATGGAAGCTTTGCAAGTGTTCCAAGTGGCCCTGGTGTCATCTTTACCCATTAAATATAGCCATACTTCGGAGCGTTTCTGCCTCGACGCCATGTTGGCTACGTTCTAAACCAAAACAATGCAGTGTGCGTGTGACGCCATCACGCATGTGCACCGAAGGCGGAACCGATAAGCAGAATCGTTAGGCAGGCCGGCAAACGATTCCAAGGCATCGAGCTTCCAGGAACCGTTTTTTTTTTTTGAGAACCGGTTTTCGATTCCCATCCCTAGTTTAGCGCTTACTTGTGTTTCTTACTCATATAGGGTGCTGCTTTTTCCGTAGCAGCTTCAGTTATTTCTTAATTTCCTTCTATTCATTTACAGATCACTGTCCTTTTAACATTACTGGCCTTATAATATCATTATATTGTCATTGCAAATGATTAAACAGTTCCAGGATTAGTCAAAAGGAAATACCACTTGTGAACCAGACTGTTTCCAGATGGACATATGTGACCACTCACTACCCCAACTAATCATCATATTAGTTGCAGGTTATTGGCTGAATAATATGTTCAGTATAAATCAGTTGAAACTAATGACTCTGCTGCAAGCATCATGTTTGGCAATGTCTAACCTGTGTACAACAGCTAATCATTAACAAGATTCAGTTTGGACCTTTGTCTCTACCATGTGGTTTAAGGTGATACAACAGTAGCTTGAGTTCAACAGCAGGATTCATCCTCTTTATTATTCCCATTAAGGTCACTTACGAAACCATTTAACTCACTTCTTGACTCTGGTGGTTACAAAATCACTCCAATGGGATTCATTTAGACGTTCTGTGTGTATTTTTTCAACAGTTAAACTTCACTCAACTTAATTTTTTTCTGTGTCTGTAATTAATAAATTGCCTGTATTCTTTTTCAAGGCCTCTTTAGACTTTGAATTACATTTTTATGTGTTTTTTCTGGACTGCTGGTCTAATCTGATTATTTTGCGTATTTATAATCTTGTTGAGTAATGATAACCCCTCCTATCTCTTTCTTTTAAAGATGTAATTTCCAAATGAAAATGTTTTACATATTATATCACTGTTTGACAGAGTAAACCAGTGAAATTGTTACAAGTGAGCTAATATAATTCAGTCTGTAACCATTTACAAAAAAAAGCTATTAATCATGTAATTTCTGTGTGGTGTCACTCTCTATTTCATACTCTGTTTTTTTCATGTTATATACGACAAAGATAATTGTCTTCCTTATGACAGCAACATAATTTTAGTAACAACAGTGAATTCCAGTGGCTCTAATTTAGAGGTTAAAGGGATGTTTGGGAATGAGAAAAGGGCGTCTGCCCTCTTGACAGTTCTGACTGGAGTTAAGCAGGTTTCCACATATTTGTTGTTGAAGACAACTTGCCTTTTCATCTTGCACAGCTGTCTTTAATCCTCTGCAGAAAGGCACTAAATTGAATTATAGAAATACTTTCCTTGTTTTGTAATGGTGAAGTGTCTTGGGATAAAGAATGAATGGATTACTGCCAGGTCAACAGTGGTTTGCACAGTGATAAGCAGTAGCCTGTAAATTTAACTATGTTATAGATCATTTTATGTTTCAGGCAACACATGGTTTTGCAGAGTATGTGAGTGTGTGTGTCTTTGTTTTTTCTTCCTCCTTCACTTCCTGCCAGCACACATGCACATAATCACATATGGGAATCTTCTGACAAGATTTACCGATGTTGTCCTCTCAGAGACATTCAAATGTTATTCAGACCATCTCTCAGATATTGTGCAATTCATTATGATCAAACATTAGACTGGACCATCCCTTAGTAAACACGACCAAAAGTCATTACAACATCTCTCACCCTCTAATTTGCCTAAATCAGGCAGAAATGTTAAACATGTCATACATGCATTTCTGTCAGGTGCAGTAGCATGATATTCCCATAATATTGCCTGTCACACCCTTTGTAAAGAATACTTGTAAAGCTGCAGCAGCGGCTGGTGTGCACTGTTTTCCACATCTCTGCCAGTTGCAACAGTTCAAAGTGTTTGACTAACAACTGAATATCTTCCAGAGTTCATATTGAAACGTTTCACATTGTTTTGCATTGAAACTGGATGTGCAAACTTTTGCTTATAACCTTTAAATATTGGCTCAAAACATTTAAACTGTAAAACTGCATTGATACCCCGTGCAGGCTGATAATAAAAGAAAATAAGCAACAAAGCAGTGAGAAAGACTATTCTGGCATGGATTAAACCATTTTCGGCTCCTCATAAAGCACTACCTTTAATGAGATATTTACCTTCTCTGTTTGATTTTATTGTTTTGATGCCAGAGAAAAATATATTTTCATTTTGATACTGATTGATAAATTTTATTGTACAATATGTGATTGAGTAGAATCAACTAATAAATAACTTGTGGACATTTTTGGCAAACAACATTACAAACGCAGGGTTAAGTGGTAGCCAAAAGAGACACATTATTCAATATAACATAAAAGTGTAAAAATAGAACTTTTTAGTGAACTTGAAAAGATATCTGCACTATATAATGCATAAACACAATATACATAGCATATCATTCCAAATAAGGTCCATCTTTGCTCTCAGTCAAAGCAAAGCCTCAGATTAAATAAGTGGCCATGATACATTACACACACAATACTGATATGAAAGATTTTACACGATGGATCAAATGTACAGCTTCTCAAGTGCTTTGCTGCTGCAGTGATGTGCTCTTTGGCGCCTGAGAAGAGAGAATAATGAAACAAAGACGTCTTTAAAGTACGACTACGGTCATACTTCAAAATTACAATTCATAATATTTCAGGCCTCTAAATCTGTGGCAGCTCCAAATGTTCAATTTCCTTTGAAGTTGTTGAGAAGACCACCTACATTACTGCTCCTGCAGCTCTATGTCCTGCAGATCTCTGTATGGAAGCAGACAGGAAAGTTTCAATAAACAATAAGACACAGACTATTTCAATTATATGGCAATTCATGTTCTCACCTCAGGCTTGTGAATGATCTTGATCTGTGAGGGGGCTGGGGTTTCTGTGTTTGGGAAGAAAAGACTTTGGTGAATATGCAGATGTGAGTCATTTCAGTCAACAGACACACCTCACTTTGTAAAGTATCTTAAGTGAAGCACAAAGAGCAAGAATGGTGCAAATCAAGGATCACAAGGCAGACACTTGACAAGGTCATGTGTAGATAGTGAAATCCAGACAATCTATTTAGTCATCCTTCACCAATAAATTATAAAGCAGGGAGTTTATAAAAGGGCATTTAAGATCCAACTTTTGCTCTAGGGATAAGTTTAAGTGTCTCCGTGTTTGGATATATATTAGTATTATTCTATGATCGGTGGAATTTTCTTTGATGACCCGCTGTGCAGTCTAAACATTTTAAGAGCTACCTTTCCCATCCACAGCAGGTTTGCATTTCACAATCAAACAATAACTTTTTGATGCAATGTTTATGTTATTTCGGCTCGCCCCTGTAGACAAAGCAAAGCTCGATCTTGATTCTCATCAGGCGGGAGGTCATTTAAGGACGGTCACGGGTCAGTTGGAAGTGAATTGCCGCCAAAAGTACAGGGTGACCCAAAAAACGGGAATTTTTGAAGTGCGTATTGGCAGACAGCAGCACTACGAGACAGTGACCTTGAGCAAGTAAACACACCCCCATTTTAGTAACCATGGATCAGTGGACAGTTAGCCATAACGGTGTGCTTTAGCCATAACGGTCAATGAGCGGTCAATGAGGAATCTCAACAGCAGATTTCAAGAATACATTCGTACAGGAGGACGCCATCTACAGGAAGTAATTTTTTAAAAATGAAAATTCAATCATTGTTTCTTAAATGGCATGTTTTAAGGTTTCAATTACTATGAATAAAATATTTTTCTTCCATCACTCTTGGTTTTATTGGATTGTTAAAAAGTTCCTGTTTTTTTGTGTCACCCTGTATTTGTGTCTTGAAGTCTTATGTGTTTCTTAAGTTGCATGTTATAATTTTGACACGGCATGCTGCTATCTGCTGCATGGAAATTGTGCTGTGATGATGGGATTACCAGGCTTTCTCAAAGACCTAGTTTGTTTAGCTGTGATGGCGAAAAAGTGTCTTTGGCTTCTGCTCAGGCCTTTGTGCAGCTACTAGTTTGCTCCCAGGTTGTCTTTAAAAAACACCCATAAAGCTCCATAAAGCACTAAAATATAATGTTTCCATACTCTCCAAAACGTGTTCAGATGGACAATTAATCAGCAATAACATCCAAGGAATCCTTGTTTAATGTTTAACAGGGAGCTCTTTTCCTCAACCTACACATTTTTAACACAGAAAACAACTATTTGGTTCATGAGGTTCCTTTTGTTTCACTCATGGACTGAAAATTAAAAAAAATATAAAATAAAAAAAGATCCACGCTGCCATTATACAGTTATTAAAGATGGCAGCCAGGGCAGGATAATATTTTCATAATTACGGTTTATTATTTAATGTAATGTAATATAATGTAAATGGCATTTTACTGTTTAGAGAAATCCATCTGTTCCATGTAAAAAAGATATTTTTGATTGTGGCAGCATGCCCAGGCAGTGTTTAGGTCAGGGATTCTGTCTAGTCATATGTTTTCAGTAAGTATCCAGGTGATTCAGTTATCTTCACATGCAGTGCTGACAGACGTACCATTGCTCACATGCTATTGTTTATTTTAGTGCTTGACAAAGGTTTATCATAATACTATGCCCATGTGGTTTTATCAGATAAAGATGACTTGATGTTTTGTCATCTGAGGGATCAGATATCATAGACATTCAGCATAGGTACAATCCACATTCCTTGTATGTCTACTTATATTATGCACCGTAGCATCTGAAATAGCCAAATCCCTTCCTATCTTTTAGCAATTGTAAATGCAGCTTTTGTTCTAAATCATGTTAACAATCACCAGGTTGCATCTTCCGTTATGAATCACATGCTTGTTTCATTATTTTAATTAAACATTAGTCATAAATTGCCCCTGTTTAAACGTATTGTTTTCTGTGTTGCTGCCTAAATGACAGGAACAGATGTATATTTATAAACCCAACGAAGGTGACCAGAGTATGAGAAAAAACACTATTTCAATATCACTGATTTCTCTTTTTCTATCATCTTTTCTAATCTTGGTTTGAACATATACACTCATGACAAAAAAAAAATCACACCCACTTTTAATTCCATAGTTTCACACATCTGGACATAATGGTTTTAAATTTATGCAAATCTAACTCCAACTTCCACTTGTTGGTGTGTTGCATGACCCATTTTCAGCCAAGATTTAGCAGATGGTCTCACATTTGACTCTGGAATACTCTGGTATACAGAGGAGTGCATGTGGATTCAATGACTGCAGGGTGCCAGGGTCCTGTGTCTGCTCAACAAACCCCAAATCCCCACCCCTCCTACACTGTGTTTGACATCTAGTATGAGATTCATGTGAACAAATCACTTTGCTGTGGTTGGTTCAGATGCAGCTTTCCAAACTGCCATGTTGTTTTTAGAAAGAAGAGGCTTTTTCCTGACAGCCCATCCAAACAAGACTATTTCAAGAGTTTTTCTACATGTACTGTCATGAACTTTAACAGGTAACATGCTAACTTATACCTGTAGAGTCTGGGAAGTAGCTATTGGACTTTTTTACAGTTTTGCGGCTGGACCATGGGGTGAATTTACGGAGACATCTACTCCTGGGAAGGTTTCCAACTGTTTTGAATGTCTTCTACTCGTGAATAATCTCTCTCACCATAGTATGATTTACTTCAAATAGTTGAGAAATGGCCTTAAAACCCTTCAAAGATTGAAAGGCAGCAAGTATTTCAAAGTATTTCCTGAATACCCCATATCAGCAAACTGCTAAAACTTCTGCTTTTGATAGAGGTGGTCTGGGGTGATCAATAAATAAAGGGCAAGTAGGGGGTAAGAGGGTAAATAGTACTAAGGTGCTGCTACTTACCCTTTTAATCCTTATGCTACTAGCAACAGTATATTTACACAATGCTTCACCATTTTGACCTTATTTTATTGAATAAATAATGACAGTGGAATCGGTTTTACACTTGAAGTTAGATTTAATAATAGAACCTGGCAAAGATGACAAGAGTTTGTTTTTTATTATGTCCTGATAAATAACACCACAAAGAGGGTCTATGCTTCTTCTTATTGCTGTTTATAGGTTGGGAGGTAGAAAAGTTGAAACCCTCTCTAATATGTAGTTAATGTTGCAATAATATCAGTTTTAACCCATATCTCTTTTCCCAAACTGGTCTTTTCCAAGCAAGTGCTTTTGTTGTTTATATACAATCAAATAATTTTGGCCAAACCAAACTGTGACCAAGCAAACAGTAAAGTCAGTGTTGTATATAGGAATCAAACCTGTGTCCCATATTAAAGTCCTGTGTCTGACAATTTCATCCACCATCAATGTCCTTGTTGGGACATACACTGTATTGCTTTAAGGATATTTTCACCAGGATACAAATAGATGGTGAAACATATACTGAAGTGCAAAGACATGCAGCTGAAAGCCTGATTAGCAAGATAACATGGCCAGAAATCTACATTTAAGAATCATCCACCCATTTATGTGACACTCACTCTGTCCTTTTTTTGATGTAATATACTGTCTGAAAAACAAACAAATGATGTGTGAATCCCACCTTCACTTTGCAGCTGTCTGACAAAGGTAGGTTTGGTATTTGGGAATACAAATCTCAGTGGTAAGATTTTGTGTGTTTTTTATTGTTTCTGCAAGCACTCAAGACACAACCAAAATCATAGCTTGTGCACCATTTATTTCTCATCTTCTACCTCGGTTTGTATGAAATCTGTCAACCTGTTAAACATTTAGAAGTCTGCATAACACCTGACAGTCAGATCTGAACCCTAATCAAAACCAGTCTCTGACAAACCTGATCTGTTCCTGTTATGTGTAGTTTTAGCTAATTATAGGATTACGGAACACATCCCCATAAAACTGCTTGTTCAGGAAGACAATGGAAAAAGAACAAGAGAAAAAAAATTACAAGATAAGTCTCATAGTTGTCTAAAAGATCTACTAAAAAAAATTATTTTTCGCTTTGGTTGTCGCTCTAATGTGACGTACATTGTACGTTGACAGATGCTAATGTAACCTGTGTGGGTGGATGAGTCAGTGTGATGCATCCGTGCTGCCTCTCTGATGATCACTCATCGTGCCATTCAACTTAATACATCATTCTGTCCACTCATCAGCAGCATTTGCAAGTCATCATTGCATACTGTTTTTTTTTTCTTTTTTGGAATTGGGGTTATAAAAGCCCAGAGCGATTATCACCCTCAGCTGCAAAAGGATGGCTGTGAATTTATGCATTACACTTAAAATACTCAATATCTTAAATTAATATTTCATACATGTGCCTTATTTTCTATTATATTTTTTAATGTACCTCCTATGCATGTGCAAATCAATATTTTCATACATCACCATCTTTCAGTGAAAAATGACTGAGTCCATCAATGTTAATTATTTTTAACTGATTGCACTTTTGCAAGTGATTCTTACATATTGACATGTCCAGGTTAATTATTAAATTGAAGTGGCTATTGCCACAGTACTGTGGGACTAACTTTCTCATTTGTCTATTACCACAGAGCCAATCAGCGCCCTCATTATCATGTGTAGAGGTAACCTGTCACCCTGCTGCCACAGTACTGTGGCAATAAGCATTGCACATGCCATGTGCCTATCCGGTTACAGGAAAAGGCTAGGGTGCCAGTTAGGTACCACCAGGGTTGTTGTTGTCCAGATGACAACGCTTATGGTATTTTTCTTTTGCGGATTCTAAAAGTGTCGCGTCTATACACATATTGTTTCAAGAAATATCTGTGTCCAGGTGGAAACGGGAAAAATGGGTTAAAACGGTGTAATACATATGTCACACCTATATGTGGCACTGTACACAAACACAAAGAGCTGCAGGATACACTAAAATCACAGAAGACTGTGGTGAGCATGTGCATGAGGTTATGTCCGGGATTTTCTTCTTCTCGTCAGGTGGTACAATGGCGTCATCGTTTCCAAAAAGCGGTGTTTTTCCTATCCATACAGCAACACGAGGGCGGCGTTGTGAGATTTTTCCGCTATGGGACCCATTTTCCAAAAATTGCACAACTGTTTTCTCATTATACTCATTAACAGGTCTATGAACACATCATTAGCTTTTATGGAACAACCAAAAATATTCTGCATCTAGTACATTCAGTGGGTCCTTACTATCGTGTGAAGTTTTTGGCTGCATTGTGTCTTGACTTTGTATTAAAGCACTGTGGTTTCTGTTTAATTTATATTGTGAAAATTATTCAAGTTTCTTGAATTGTAAATTGCCAAAGTCACAGTTTGGGTTTAATAAATAAGGACAAAAGTGGATTCTGAGCAATAGCCAGCTCAAAACCACTGTTCTGAGTCAAGCACGATATTATGTCTAATGGCAGCTGATGGTGCCAAAGTAGCCTCAAATGTCAGAAAGAGCAGAAACAGTTTGCAGTTAGATGCTTATGCTGGTACAAAATGCCACAGAAATGTGAACAGTCCAGCCTCCACCATGTTTTGTTATGCTCAGTATTTACTAGGGAGAATGGGCTGGTACTTCTACAAAAGGGAGTGCCCCAGAGAGTACAGCCAAACTACCAAGAGCTACTTTATTGCCATATGACTGGAATGCACTGGTCAACTTTTCTAGGGCACATGCGAATTCTGAATTAACAAAACAGAAGCTCTGGTACCTTTTGTGTGATGAGACAGTAGAGAGTAATTATCAACAGCAGTCCGCCGCAGATGGAGGTGATAATGAAGCCGAGCTTGTACATGTTTTTGACTGTTCTCCTCTGAGAAGCCTTCACTGAGTTCCTATCATAACTCTCTGTGGAGAAGGGGACATGTGACCCATTATCTCAATAGCCCCAGACATAACTGACGAACTGTCTGATTCACCAGGGTTTTTCCGGACAGAGATTCTCACCTGTGAAATGTTGTGAGGGAGAATCTGTCTGGAACTCTGTGGAAGAGCCAAATGTTTCTATGTATTCATGCTGACATGTCCAGTCGACTGGTGCATTGCTCATCGTCACCAGCTCCCAGTAAACCGACAGCACCTCTGAAGCCCTCTGCAGAGCCTCAGAAGGAGACCCTCTGTAGAGCATCTCAAAGCTCTCAGGTTTATCCTACAGCAGGTTCAAATAAAAAGAACAAAAGGTGAACTTTAACAGACCATTCTTTTCAAACATATGTTGCCTTTTCTTGATTTATCTCTTTAGTCCAGTCCCTCACATCACATATTTCTGTGTCATGTTTTGAATTATAGAAAATCCAACCTTTTTGTCTGGTAAAATAAAAACCTTGTGCCTACTTCGAAAAAAAAAAAAACCCACTCACCTCAACCTCTTCATTTATCTGCGGCACACATTTCTGAGAATAGATGTTAAGTATGAGGGCCCTCAGGGACTGAACGTAGCCATCATTGACTGAACCCCTGTTATATTTGAAGTGGGTGGTGAGAAGCTCCAGTATCCAGGGTAAAGCAGCTTTTACAAAGCAGCATTTGCTCTGTGGGAAGTCAGAGCGCGAGGTAATAAGCAAGAAAATACAAAGCAGCAAATGGAAAGTTTGAATCAAACATTTCAAGAGGAAACAGACCTCATAAAAACAAAAGTTACCTTACCAAACTTCTCCGTTCTATGAATGTGTAGGTTATTGAGCAGCCACTTCTCAACTGGTTATCCATCTGCAAAGGCATCAGGGTGCATCAGCTGCGACCGTGTTAACTAACAGACACTTTCTAATGTCTATCGTTGCATCGACACCTACCAGATGTCTAACTGTTAGCAGGTGCTCCCTCGTGATAGAGTGTCTGCATGGACCAGGGATCTCAGCCATAGTCAGAGGGAAGCTCAGGAACATGAGCACACACAGACACTTAACCTGCAACTGACATAAGGCATAACCTCACATCACTCAGCTGTCTGACACATGTGGACCACTTATATGCTAAGATTTGGAAAAACAAGAAAATATGGGTGTATGTGATAAAAGCATGAATGTCTTTACTTGACTCACTCAGGATGAATAATTTTACAAAATATCTCCTTTTCTATTCAGTGATGAAAACAGCATTAAAACAAAGTAATCACTCCCACATTAAATTGCCATTCCTACGATGCAATATTACAAATGTAAGCTTTCCTGCAAAGAGACCTTCTAATAAACTATTTTACTAGAGAAACAAGCTTTCCCAAAAAGCCAGAGTGAAACATGATCCAGGGTTTTTTTTCTTTTATTTTACCATGTGTTGCAGAATCAACAGATACATGAAAAAGTTGCGGGTTACTGCAGTGACAATTCCTAAGGATTTTTTTTTTCCCACGCATTTCCCATTCCCATTTTCCACATTTATGTGTTAGAATTCTGCTTCTTGACTCTGATCCCGACCAAAGATCATGTTTCATGTACAGCGCTGCATAGGGTGATGTTAAAATGTGCAAGGAACCTGGCTTGAAGTTTGATTAGTTCCAGTTACTGTTGATATGACGCTTCACCATGAAGAGAGGCCTGGTAAAGCAACAAGGAAGGTTGTGAATGATACCAGCTGCTACCATGTACCTTTTGGCAAGTACTAAAGTAAAATCACATCCAGATGGAGTTAATGCTTTGACGCTGGATTCAAATGTGAGGGTACTGCAGGTAAAATGTGCACATTGGGAGGTACAGCTCCCTTGACCTTTACATCCAATTGAACATTTACAAATGGTTCTCAATATTAAGAGAGGTGCCTACGACACACGGGACTGAAGCAATAAAACATGATTGATTTGTTGCTTAGCAAGTTCTGAGATGCATGAAAACACAAAAGACAATTCTTTGAAAACCTCTGGGGAAATGAAATATGGTTTTGTTATGCCGGCGTCTGTTCCTCATATAATGCTGAGTTGCACAGTTAACTCTTGTTTAGGTTCATGAATTGCCTAGTCACTGTGATGTAAACTGGACTTATGCGAACATATGATGTGAAGGAAAGCAATTTGTTTAAGTTCAAAGACTATCGCTGGTCTTTGATTGTTATTGGGAATCCACTTAGTGACTGATGATGACTTACAATCAAATTAGCGTAATCTAATATCTATTGATTGGTATGTGGCAGAAGATGGAGCACATGATACTAATGCCACTTATCACATGATTTGCTTTCTAGACCAGATCTATGATGTTTGTATATAGGTCAGCAAAGTGTCCAACCACGCAACAAATTTCAGACTTCAACTAATGCAAGCATGTTCTGCTGTTTGCATGCACTGAACCGTGAGCCTTTATCTGAATTTGCACCGTGGTTACTTTAGAAAAGTTCACTCTTACCTTTGCTTTGCTCTGGATCAGGGTTGACACAAAGATGGTCATCTGGTACGTGTTTGACAATGGAAAAGCCCAGACTCCTCTGTCACACACATTGAAGCAAAGAGATCCTTTTCATGTATTCAGTCCCACTCCACAGACAGGAATTTTCTAAGCAAATTTGTCACTTTGTCATGTTGCACTGCTCTTCAAAGTATTGCCTGATGTACTCCTCCAGCACAGAGTGAGTTCAAACCAAGACTAACTGTCTCCACTGACAGACAGCCCTTATAAAGACCTCCCACCTCTCCTCTATTTGACGAGCCACAACGTCCTGGACATTGCAGACACGTGTTGATGAATTTGTTTCGAGCAGCACATAGTGTGGAAATTGCATTCTTGCTCAATATGAGTGGAAACAAAGTCTAAGTGCAGCTGAAGTGTTGAAAACAGAAGGAATGAGTTTCTTAGGCTGATGACAGCAAGATCTGTTCTTGTACCTGAAATGTTATGCTTTGAAAGCACTCTGGCGTTAAAAGACGGTCCACTTCTGAACTCTCAGAATAACAATTTTGATCGCAGGCCTCGCACCCATGCTGTCCATAGGAGATTGAAAACTGCGGTAGAGTTGACCCACCTCTGTCTCAAACTGAGCAAGGAAAATAAAATACAATCTTTGGTTGTGATCGCTGTGGGGGATCTGCAGAGGCTGTCAGAGGCAGGTGTTGCTTCATGCTGCTCGTGGAATACTGTTCTTTATATTTTTTTAACGTCACATTACACCAGAGAGGAGTGAGGTTTGTTGGGTGAGTGGGTGTGTACTACTACAGGCTTAAGTGAACACAACAGAGAGAGAGAGAGAGGGAAAGAGAGCGAGAGAGAGAGAGAGAGAGAGAGAGAGAGAGAGGCTACCACAAACATGCAAATGCACACACTTCCAAGCTATTTTACACAACAGATCAACAAACCCCAACAGAGGGAAAAAATACAAAAAAAAACACCAATGGCCTGGAATCTATTAACTCAGGAAGTTAAAGTCATCACTTCGTATAAGGATAAAATTCCTACAGACATGTGTTGATAAGTCACCTACGGGTGTCATACTGTAAGGTATTTTCTTAATTCAAGGAGCAATATGCATATATACATATATAAACAAGTCCAGGATTCCTAAAATGTTTATTTTCCAGTACTTTAGGTCACACACGAGTACAAATAATAGAGGCACTATTCCACTTTATATTTATCTGACTCATAGTTAATATAATTGCTTTGCAGATTAACGTTTTCATGTAAAAATTACATTAAACACAAATATATTAATGAAGAAATGTAGAACTGATGTAGACATTCAACAGTTCAATATTATTTATATATTGATCACTGATCACAACACAGTTATCTTAGACCATTAAAGTCAAGTCCCTGAAATGTCATACAGAAAGGAAACCCCAAAAAATCCTGAGAGCTAGCCTGAAGAGACAGCGGGAAGGAAAAACTTCTTTCAAGGGGAAAAACAAAACTCTGAAAAAACTGGGCTCCAGAGGACAATTCAGTGGCATCTATTAAAATTCATAATGATTTACATAAGTCATAAATTCACAAACAATAAACCAAATGAGGCACATTGGCATGGAAGACGTTTACATGGAGATTAATGTATAAAGGAGAGTAAAAAAAATGATTTATCATGGATAAAAGAATAAAAAGAAGAAGAAATTGAACAATAACATTTAATAAAATCAATACAATTAGGCTGGCTCATTCACTGATGGAATAATCTGTGTATCATTACCCAAAATCACATTTGATGTTTAGTATATTTCTTCATCAGCCTCTATGCAAATATTTGACACAACCCTGACAAAAAGTAGTTTTGTAGTTTTTGCTTTATGTCGTTTCCCGGAAAACAATAAGAAACAGATAGGTGACTCATCCTGTACTCATGGGTATCCAATATTTTAACCGGATCCAAAAAACAGGCCTGTTTCATTAAGTCACAGACCCTGGGCACAAATGTTTGATGGGCCCCTGTGGTCAACATCATCTGGTGGTTGGTCCTTAATAAATAAACCGTGGCCAACAGCCTTTACATGGAACAGTCTGGATTCATCATGGAGTATATTGGACCTTACTGGAGAATAGTAACACAGTATTTTCAAGGGGTTTCACGTATGGCTACCAAAACCACCAACAAATCAGCACTATGTATCCACAGACTGTGTCACTCACTGAACACAGTATAAAGCTCACTGTTTACACACATCTGTGTGTTATGGAATCAAGTTTTCTTCTTTAAACAAGAGCTCACAGCCAATACACAGTATTGACAGTTGTCTCATAGTCTTCACACGATACCTTGTCTGATAGTTTACATTAGAGCTCTGTTAGCTTAGTTCTGTTTTTAGATGCAAAACAGCCACAGTAAATCCACAAATCACTCCAATTTTCCATATGGTTTATATTGTCAGTAGCTGCACTAAGGATCTGTTTTTAATTGTCCAAATACATCAAAACTGTCACAGTTTAGTCTGAACCATGGATCAACAAGCAGTGAAAAGTAAGAATAATAACATCATGTAATAACTTTATACCTTCATAAGCCTTATAATCACATTCACCCCTATAGAAGACACACTACAATTTCACTATCAAACTCCATTCTTTCAATGGTGGTGTTAATTTTTTTCACCATGGGAGACCGGCAGAGTGACTCACTACTCCCTCTAGTGGCCACTGAGATCTGCTGCATCATAGCTATGCATATATTTACTGTAGTTCATAGCTCTATGATCCAGTACATTGACATATTTAATGTAAACTTTAGAGGTCTTTTTTGAATTAAACAAATTAATTTCTGTAATATTTTACATCAGCAATACCACATGTAAACCCTTTAAAGCAGGGGTCATCGAGGAGATTTGTCTGAAGGCAAGCATTTCATGGGAGCCAGATTCGATTGTACAATTAAATTGCTGAAAATATTATATATACATGTAGACCAGTAGTCTAACAATATTGTTTTGTTGGTGAAATAATGTGAAATATTACAAGGCTAAAAATTTGCAGTAAACAGTATGTATTCTATTAAGGTAAAAATGAATGTGGTTTTGATTATAACACTGAAACTGTTTGCACATACAGTACCTGGTACATGACTCCTCTGCTCAGTACTTTACGTGTTATGCCATTTATCATGTGTCATGTCATGTCACTTATTATGTTTAGTATTTTTAGCTTAGTAATGTATATATTGTCTTTTTTTTACCTTACCTTTTTTTCTTGTTGTTTTTTTTATATATTAATTTTTTTAACTACCTGTTGTTATTATTGTTTTTGCTCTATTTTATTTAGTGTCACCCACTGGTCTAAAGCAGGGATCTCAGAAAACACATTTTGTTCTGTTCTCAAGTATGTGTAAAACTGAGTGACAATAAAATCCCTTAAACCTTTTGACTGGTTGTTTGTCTATTTCTTTGGTGTCTTTAACTTGGTCCCGGGAGTGCCTGAGAATTCCCACTGGATAATCTAGCCTGACCAACAACACCAAGCACACCCACATAAAATACACTGCCTCCTCACCCAAAGACCTCAACCATAAAACCATCACAAATGACCTCATGCTAAGGTCACTGAGTTGTAAACGTACACCAGAGAAGACATCATAATGATCTGCTCATGTGCAGAAGTGTGTTCACATCTCAATTCCCTGTTTGCTTGTGTTCCTGTCTGCCTGTGTGTTTATTTTTTTATCTCTATGTTTTCATGAGGTACTGGGATGATTGTGGCAACAAATTGCCCGGTTCAACAATAAAGATTATGTATTTAGGAAATTCTTCTGTGAAGTTTTATCGTCTCCTGCAGAGAACCTACGGGCTAGTTAGCAGCTATGGGATGAAGGGGCTGTTATGGATCGCTGCTGTGCAGGTGGAACTGACCAATCACAGCAAACTGGGCCTTTTGGGAGGGCAGGGGAACCTCTCCAGATTCCTGTATTGACAGGAAACACATAAATATGTGTTAGGGGTCCAAAGGCTCCAGGACCACAATAACAAAAAGCTATGTTGTCAGTGCACTTCAATTCTGAAAAACACCGGTAAAATGCTCTTAGGAGTGAGGACACGGACCATGTATCTCTTCCCAGATTGTCTTTTTTTATTACACAAACTTATCAAACATATGTGTAAACTTCATTCTTTGTGTAAATATCTCTGTTTCAAGTCCAATGCAGCTACAATATATATATATATATATATATATTTTTATAATTCATACATTTAAGGGTTAAGTGAGTTTCCCCCACATTGTTTTTGTTGTCCCAAACCCCTACACCACTTGGGTGGGGCAGCGACCATCCAACAGTGGTTACATAGCTGGTTTCACTAACCAGTTGGAGCTAAGAAGGCTCTTTGATGTGAAGTGAACCGTCTTCAAGAACTTCCTTCTACTAAAATGCTTAAAATGACTATGACCTACCAGACTAAGAATTTACTTGACTTGTGGGAAAGAACATTTCCAAAAAACTCCATCCTGCACCAATAAAATCTAATAGACTGTGGGTATCTGACTATATCCTGCTCTGTTGAGTATTTTGGATGTGATCAGAGTGGTTTAAGGCTTCAAAAGAGACATAAAAAATAAGTCTGGTTGTAAGTCTTGTTTTTGGTTTGTAAAAAGTTATACTGTGTTTTTTACATCGTTTGACTCTGCCTTGAACACACGTGTGCAACTCAGCCAAATCACAGAATAAAAGATTGCAGCTCATACTTGTACTATCATGGTTAGGAAAACACTGAGAACATTTTTCATTCAACAGTAGCCCACATCTGTTCCAAATAATACCATTTAGCATTTTAGCGTTGCTACTTTTGTCTCAGTTTTCCAGTTTTCAGATCTTTCGCCATCATTTCAACAGGAAAGGAAGGTGTGGGATTATTTATAAATCCTGATGTAAAATACAACCATGTAAATTCATTAACTTCATAGTAAAATATTTGATTTTACAACTGTTATGGCTGCACAGTTCCATGCATGCAGACATTTAACTTTAATAGTGAGCTACAGGATATTAAGCAGAAATGACGAACAGGATTGTAACAGAAAAACAGGGTGTGTAATATTCCAGCAGGCATAAAAGCGACGTGTATAGCATCCCCCCCAGCCCATGGGAAAATTAGAAAAAACAGACCTAAAATGCTGCATTCTAGTGCATTTTGGTATGTTAAGTGTTATATTGTGACATGGAAAGTTTAGAATTTGATTCAATATATTTTCTTTTCTGTCATTTTTGCTAATTTATTCTATCAAGTTAACCTAATTTCCTGCTTTGTTAATGTTAATTTTTAGTTTCAGCTAATGGCTTTGTGTGCTTACCTTTTGTGATGGTTTCCATGAACGACTACCTGTACCTGCCTCACTCTAATCTTCTCTGCACTTGCTTGTCTAAACTCTCTGTAGTTGGCACATTGCTGCTACTATCTGCAGCCTTATACTATCACCTGTATTAGTTTCTATTATCCTCTTACCTGCATGTAACCACCAAATGGATATCACCTTTATTCTTTATGAAATGTTGCATGTGCCAACTATAGCTAGGTCCCAAGGCCTTAGTATGTCTGTGTCAATATCATACAAAAAGTGGTGAGGGGACAAACTTGAATGTCATTAAAATGAAAATTCCATGTCAATACACAAACAACATTTTAACAACTTAGAACATTTATTCAACCATGTGCAAACGTGCAAAAATAGTTTAGAAATAAATAATTAAAATAATAGGGGGAAAATTATACATTTCTAGTCACTTTTCAGTGACTAGAATTACAAATTGAGTTGAAATTTTTATAAGGTGGAAATGACTAGGTATAAAAGTTATATTAGATCACACACGGCACAGTATGGACATCTCTGATTGGTCCATGTGATGCATTTTTCCAACAATAGAAACATGATGTGTTTTATTTTTGGTTTTTTTTTTCAGATTCACAAAAAATCTGAAATGTTGAATCTTTGTTTTAGAAACTCATTACAAGAATAAATAGCATTTAAGCTTTTAAAGTGTGTTTTGTTTTGCTTTTGGTGATATGGGTAGAGTAAGGTATCTGGTTCTGATCCTGACTATAATCTCTTTAGGATAATCCTTTAACAGATTTTTCCTTTTTAAACACGGTGATATATTTTCTTTCATGCAAGCACTTCCTGCTTGCAAGAAATACACTTAGAAGCCTGTTTTTACTGCCTCTACCTGCAACAAACTATCGCCAAAAATGACGTTTTTAGTGTGTCCATAACTTTGGTTTTATATGTGCTTTCAACACAATTGACTATTAGTTTGACATCTGCACTTTCCCCCAAATTGAAATGGAGTTTCAGTCAGGTTCCATCTTATTGCCACGTCATCTTAAATCACACATCATCAGGACGCGTTGACACATCCAGGGACAATCTAGAGTTAATTAAAAATTTTGTAATATTTTTTATTTCATTTTATTTTGTAAAAAAAAATAGATGGATTTGGCCAAAATTTGGCCATGACAAGGTAAAAGAAAAATATATTGATAATTAGCTTTGAGCCAGCCGTGCACCATTTTTCTGGCCATGCTTTTCAAAAATTAACTGTGCAGAACACAGGTGCACGCCCTGCTGCCTAAATCTATGGTGAGCTACTCAATTTTGTGAATACTGGGAAAATGGCTCATGAATAAAATATGCCCAAGAAGAAGAAAATAAAATATTTTAAATATTTGGAAAGCAAAGCAAGGCAAGGTTTTCCTTTTATGTGTAAGAATACTTCAGTACAGTGAAACAATAGTTACTACATCTGTACTTAAGGACAGGAAATGTGGTTTTAAAGGAAATTGTACTGTTGTTATAAAAGGTCATAAGTCACAGTTACACATCAGGTAGAAATAATAATATGTTAAACAAAAGTAACTCAAGAAAAACTCACGTAACACAACACTATTATTTGATGTCAACTTGGATCCAAACCCATAGTTATGCAAACATTTTAATTTCAGCTACTGACAAATAGTTGTCAAAAATAATGCAGATTATGTATTTTGTAATGTCTGCTTGTGGTTTTTGGCATTTGCCTGATTTGTGGTTTGGAATGAACTCCAGGCTGAATATTTCTGTTGACTCATAGTGAGTGAAATGTTTATTCTGTTGATGAAATGCCAGCAAAGACAGAGCCACCCTCACTCCCTGTATATTGTAAAAAGGTAAAATCCAAAAAAGACAATTCATGGATGTGAGAGCAAGGACACGTGACTTCCTCAGAGACTATTACTGTCACCCCATGGTAATGTGGCCAAACCCTCCTGACCCACTCAAACAAAGCAAGACAAAAAGGTCTGACAAGACCATCTGATGGATTTATCCTATTGTGTTTCTTATCTGTATATCTCTTCTGCAGATGCTGAATATGCTGAGTCAGTCCTTAAATCCCTCTGAATATGCATGTTAAGTCTAAATAGATAGGGGATATCTTAGGATGAGCCTCAATCATGAAACTAAACACAAATACAGGAGTTTAGAGAGACAGATCTCATGAAATATATGTCACACCAGTTCTTATGGAATGTGGCGTGCTATACATACGGATTTGCTACCTTTCGCGTGTTATTCAATGCCATTTGACCACGTGTCAATTTACGCCAAGATCTCTGGTTCACATAGCCGTAACCCCTAACCCTAACGGTAACCCTAACCGTATCCCTAACCCAAACCCCTAACCCTTACCCTAACCCCTAACCATAACCCTAACCATAACTGTAACCCTAATCCTCAGTGTGTGATGTTTGACGTGGCGTGAACATTCATATGGAAAGCTTATAATGCATACAGATAACATGGCAGTTAGAAGTGGTGTGTATATTTACAGGATTTCATGATATCACATTGAAGTGGGAAGTATTTTCAAGCCAAGCATGACAAACATTACCCAGAACTTTCTTCCACTGAAAAAGAACACTGTTAGAGTCTAGACACAAAACCAGGTCATCTGATGTCTGTGACATTATATCATGTATTCACACGTACTATAGGCGCCGGTTTCTTACTGGTCAGCCGAAGACTGTGGAGAAGCAGTGTGCATGACTTTCACACATCACACAAATGTGAGTCAAATTGCTTTACTTATTATCTCAGAATCGAAATGTTCCACAGTGAGATTCATAAACACTGTCAAATATTTGTGTGGCCAATGTGCTGGTGTTCATTTAAAAAAATGCTACAGCAATCTGATTTAACTTTTATCTGGCATGGTGGGAAAATGCATTCGATAACGACATCCAGTTTGTGGACAATTTTTTTGGGGAAAACTTGGTCTTATTAGGAGAGACAGCATACGTCCCATTTGGAATGGCGCTGCTCTTTTATCCAAAAATCTGGCCACGTTTATTACTGATGCAGAGTCACAGTCTTACACACTTCTCTGCGCTTCTAGAGCAGTTACCTACTGTGAACCATATAGAGACTGTGTCTGTCCCCTGAGCATGTAAAGTTAATACATTTCAAGTACAACCGAACATCAAAATCTAATAAAAATCAACACCAGTACTCCAACAGTTCCAAAGCACAAGAAAATAAAATATGGCCTTCTGAATATTAGATCTCTGCCTTCCAAACCCGTTTTAATCAATGATATTATATTAGACTATCATATAGATTTATTCCGTTTAACAGAAACATGGCTCTGTGAGGATGAGTATGTGTCCTTAAATGAAGCTACTCCTCCTAGTCACCTAAATAATCAGATTCCTCCAGACTCAGGCCGAGGAGGAGGAGTCGCAGCTATTTTTAATTCATATCTACAATTAAATCCTAAACCTAAGCTGAGTTTTAACTCATTTGAAAGTCTTAGTCTGAGCCTCTCAAACACAACCTATAAACCACTCCAGCCTATGCTGTTTATTATAGTGTATCATCCTCCTGGTCCATACACTGATTTTTTATCAGAGTTCGCTGAGTTCCTAGCTAGTCTAATCCTTCAAACAAATAAAGTCATTATTGTTGGAGACTTCAATATTCATGTGGACGACGTCAATGATAGTCTCAGTAATGCATTTATGTCATTACTAGGCTCAATAGGCTTTAGTCAGTGCGTACATAAACCCACTCACTGGTTTAACCACACCCTTGACTTAGTCCTGACATATGAGGTGGAACTTGAAAACTTATTAGTCTTTCCACAAAATCCCCTCCTCTCTGACCACTGCCTGATAACCTTTGATTTTCT
>JAPQRQ010000026.1:13405008-13416728 GCA_037367365.1 Apogon talboti | reverse complement strand
TATAACACAAGACACATATTCAGACACTTACTATACAATTAAGAGAGAATAGGACATCACAACATATCACAACATAAACAACAGAACAGTCATGCAGTGTATTGATTTAGGGCATTATATAGCAATAAAAAAAGTATTTTTGTGGATCTTTTATTGAAATCATGTATACAGTATATGGTGAGTCCCACATACACACGCCTCGTTCCAATACCTGCTCCTGCCACTTTGCCACCCCATGAAAACGTTTCTAGATGTGACTGCTTCAGCGTGAACAGCAGAGACAGAGGATTGAAATATCAGATATTTACTTTTGTCAGTACAGTTACATATGGTTATAAAAGTTGTTATTAAAAACGTGTTAAAATATCAGCTGACATCAAATCTTGAAAGAAAAGGAGTCATATCTGTCATTTTTTGTCTTTTCTTTTCCTCACATCTTTAGATGCGGTTCATCTTAAAACACATGCTGATTACATTCACTCTACTTTTAGCTCAAAGATAGTACTTTGCTTTTAAGCATTCTGACTTTGTTTCTGTTATGTGGGCAGTTGTATGTTATTCTGCTCTTCCTGGAAAACCACAGGATCAGCCACTTAACAAACAGCTTCAAGTCCATTCAGTGTAACCAGGTGTTAACATCTGCACCACAAATGAACCTCATGAAGCGCTTATACTAACTACAAATTCACCCATGAAGACCTAGTGCTTCTTTTGTGACAGTTCCCAAATAAATTTTTCTCTCTATTGAACCTTTCTCAAGTGATTTACCTCCATTTATTATAATATAATCCTCTGTGTTTTGCATTTGCCTCAGTGAGAATCAGGTATTTTCTGATGTTTAATCCTATGATTCTTAATGAATCTCAGATTAAAGTTAGTTGATAGTGGATGTTTGGGTCTTTATGGGTTAAATCAGTGTGTGAATGAATCATCATTAGTTCAATAATGTACAAATAATACACATGACAAATGCTAAACCTCAAAAAAGCACATAAAAACATACAAAAGTAAACTGCTAAGACAATAGGTGCTCCTCTGGATGAAGTGTAAATAACAAACCAATCAGATGATGATATAAAGAACACATCCTTGTCTTGTATTTCTTCCTGTCTAGTCATATTGTCAACCTGAGGATAATATTTAATTACATTGTTGTGTGTCTCAAGGGGATGTGAGACGGTTGGGAAGACGTGATGTTTGATGAGAGGGAGCTGCAGCAGCTTCAGAGAAGAATGAACAACTCTTTCATGCAAAACATCTCAGGAATTGATCTCAGATGCAACTGCACCCATATATAGATAAAAACACAGCAGTCTGAGTAATAACTTATAAGTCAGTAATATTTCTATATAGTAAATCCCCTCCACAATCAGTTAAATTCTACTTCTTTTCTTTTATGTCTTTGTAAAATTTCATCTCTTTGTACATCTTTGTCCCATAATAAAATCCCCTCAGTTACTAGACAGATGGTGCTTGTCAGGTTGATTGTTTGGAAGCAGAAATGTTGCTTATTTGTTATTCACACAACATGAGATAAGAGATAAAATGCATAACGGTGGAACTTGGTTTACTGCAGAACGGAGTGTATTAATATCAAAAACTGAGACACTGTTTGACAGAAGAAACAAAGTAAAACCTGAACTCACATCAACTGAAGGAAGTAGATAGTGATAATAACAGCATGTATTTCTGAGGGTTTTATTTTTGCTAACAAGCAGTAAGAGTGAAATTCACATTAAAGACCATTTACTCCTGAACTCATAATGTCTAAACAAATTGTCTCCTGTTTGGAACTGTGACGAACTGGGACAAAGCTTCATTACCTCATTTGGGGAAATATTTTTAAACCTTGCATGAGGTCTGTCAGTGATGTGAATCCCATGGCTGGTAATAAAATAAATGAGGATTGGATCTGTGTTTATGTTCACTGGTGTAACAGTAGAGGTATGCACACCAGTGGGAAACAAAAATTTAAGAGGCTTTTGTTACTAAACAGTTTTCAGCAGCAAAATGTTTTTGAGAAGTACTTATTATAAATGAAGTAGTAACATGTAGATTGTGTCATGTACTGTAATAGCTCACCTTTTATATACCATGAGTTATTAGTTCTACAACATACAGAATATCCATCCATCCACCCATCCACCCATCCATCCATTCATCCATCCATCCACCCATCCATCCATCCACCCATCCATCCACCCATCCATCCATCCATCCATCCTTTTATCCTTTTCATCTGATATCCAACTATCACCATTAGTAATGTTAGCTAGGAACTATCATTCAATACTAATTTTAGCTTGTTTCACATATGTTGTTTTACTTTAAAATGTGGTTTGACATCCCATGACATTTTCATCTTCCATTGTCTCTTCAGATGTTAAGTAGAGGGGATTTGTCAGTTCCCTGATTATAATGTTATCATTTTGTTAGCAAAAGTCCTGCTTGTTCTTGTGTACCCCACGGGATCTAACTTCAAGTATGTGACAAGAGATAAATAATGTTTTTGATCCTGTATAAATTGTGCCGCTATTTGTCTATTTAAAGAATAATTATACAAAGCAAGAAAGTCTCAGTTTGTGGTGAAGTTGGTGTAGTATCTAGTCTTGTGTGAAACGGCTCAGTGAGCTGTCTCTCTCATCTCGTGTGATATGAGTCACCAATACAAATATCACTGTTAACCGGTCCTATTTCACCTCATTCTAATAGAGTTAGGTGAAAAAAGCATTAAAAGAATTGAAAATCACTACATATCTGGACATATTAAAGTTGCAGAGAAATCTTCAGTGCCTCAGAACAGGTCGTAGAGATAGACAGTGACAATAAAGCCACCCCCATGCCTTTCGGGTGTGTAGTCTTTCTGTTTACATGTTTTCTCAATATGATTCTTCAACAGTCACAACAATATGACAACAAACTATGACTTTCTTGACTTATAAAATTATCTTTTAAGCTGACAAACATCATATGTGATTCATAACTCAAATGAGATTAAAAACACAGTAAAGTAACAGTAATGGTAATTTGAATAGCAGATACTCTTTAATTTCCTGTTTTTACTCTTAAATGTTCTGCCTGTTTTCTGCATTTTGTTTCCTGTATTTTTGCTGCTGTAAACACTGCAATTCCCCACAGTGGGATCAGTAAAGTCAAATTTGATCTTATCTTATCTTATCTTATCTTATCTTATCTTATCTTATCTTATCTTGCCACTGACAGTAATACATTTTTTACCTTAAATACAATCCCATGGATTACCAGTGGAAGGGATGGGATTTTGGATGTTCATATAACTGACCGTCTCCATGATATCAGAGAAAAAGAATGTGTGAACATGGTCGTTTTGGGAATGACAGAAGTGGATTTGTCCCCATAAATAGAATGTAAATAGACACATAGAATCCTTTGCAGAGTCAGATGGGGAAGTGTTTATGCACTCTTCTCAATATTATGGTTATCAAATAAATTACATACCTAAAAAAAATTATAGAATAAAAGTATTAACCATGGAAGACAAATTATGCAAGTGGATGTTCATTAGGCCACACATTGTCTGGTGAATATAAATAAATGTACTATTTAATTACTGTTCATATTATTCACATGCAGAATGATTTACAAGTGAATAATAATACAAACAGTGCCACTCGGGGAGAAGTCATAGCTTTGGATTTACATTTACAAATACTCAGTGCTTTGCTTTCCAGATTAAAGTCAACACAGCCCTGCTCCCTCCATCGCTGCAATGTTCTCTGTGCCTGAATAATTCAATATTGCTCACAGTCTGCTCCTGTTGTGTACTGCATGGTGAAGAATCAGTGAAGGGGAAGGCTCAATGCATGGGGACAGGCCTTGTTTTCTACGCCCGCAGCCAAGCGTGCGTCTTATGTAAGCAAAGGGGGTTGGATGGCCAGAGTACAACATCCACCGCATGAAAACTCCTGTCGCTTTGTCATCGTATGCTTCCCCCCACCCTCGCTCTTGTTTTCGGCGTCACTAACGCACCAATTGTTACTAACAGTGTACATCACAAACAGTTCACTATTGCGGTGTCTTGTTTCCTGCCAGTCTAAAGGCTGTCTTTGCGTCCCCATATCTGCCTGAGCTCTTTATCTTTATCTCCGTGGCCCCCACCCCCCACAGTCTCCTCGTGTTTCTCTAAACAGGCAGACATTTTGACAGGACACTGACGATAACCATTTTAGACTCATTAACAATCACTTTACTTTTGGAATTATGCTTTTCTGTTTTTGAATTTAGCTTTTTTGTGCTAGCAAGTAAGCCATTTTCTTGCACAGAAAGTGAAAATTACACTCATTAACATGTAAATGCTGCTCACTGCATCATTACAAAACTTGGACCTTGAATCCTATGAGACATCTGGAAAATGAGGATTCAGCTGGTAACTCCTGCATTATTTAATAAACCCTCCAGTCCTCTGATCTTTCACAGGTGTACTGTACATTAGTGTTTTTTCCCATATTTTCACTCCATACATGCATTAGGACTCTCAGATGTTTCTCTGTAGTCACATCGACGTGTCAATTCACTTTATCTTACACACCTTTTTGAGATTTTTGTTGGTTTTTGCAGTAAATACAAAACTCTACAAGCTATAGCACTTTTTTTTCTTCATTTCCTCATTACATTTAAAACAATAGGGGTGAATATTTGCAATTCGCAGAGAGCATGTGGTCATTTTTTCACGAGGAACAGAAATAAATCTTGCTAAACTCTACTGACCAGCTGTTCATCTGTTACACACTAATCTCTCTCACATGAAGGTAACTGAAGGCATCAGACGGTCCAGTGCACTGGTTGTTGACTAACTGGATGACATGCAGACATAAACCACACTTTGTGAGAATTGAATTATGGACTTAATGAAACACATTCAGCTCTGACTGTGTGGACTTCTGGTGCTATTTTGACCCATTTGAAGCTTTGACGCAGTGTCCTTTTACTCCACCGCATCCATGACCGATCCCTGCAATGTTTGATTTGCGGGTTAATATGTAATCACGTTACACTGATCGGGTAGATGTGGCATTCCCGAGGTTTGGACAACCAATTGCTGTCACTCATTAAACTAAACACAGTCCCTGTTATATATTACCAGACTCTTTTCCTACTGTCACTCAAAGACACATTTTTTTCATTTTTTCCTAAACAAAGCAAGTCTTATGTGTATAGGTTTGTTAAATTACTAAAGAATCACTGAAGAGTCATAAAGCATGAGACATAGTGTGTGTCAATTATCTCATTTACTCAAGAATGAAACCAGGCTGAGTCACTGGTATTTACAGTAAAGACTCTACATACCTATGGTTAACCCACACTAGTGTTTTCATTTATTTTCTCTGTTTACATTTCATATAACAATCTTATCTTATTCTCCTCAGGCTGTTCTTTTTCTTCTTACCACTACATTATGTTCGGTTGCTCCGTTACTTGTCGACGTTCCTCTTTTTGACTAAAATGACTAAAAGGAAGTGTGACCAGCTAGAAAAACTGATAAAACTGAGCTGGAATTTTGCTCGGAGTCAGTGTGGATAACGATAAAGACAGTGGCAATGTAAATAGACCTGTTTTTGAGGGATTTATATGAAGCAGGAATGTCCATGTATTCACCTTGCCGGTTTAAGTGCATTACATGTGTGTCGCGTTCTTCGGCCTGCAGCAACGTCATGTCACATGTCAGTGAACACTTTATAACAAAGCGGGATATAATGGAAATGTCATTCATTGTTGCCTCTGTGTTCAAAGTGACACAGATCTACAGAAGCCAATGAATGCAGGACAAACCAATCTAAAATAACAGAGAATATCAGCCATATTTTATTTGTTTGAGACAAATGACTCTATTGACAAGCAAAAAAGGTAAATGTTAAGACACCAGGAATGCTGCGGCGCTCAATATTGAGGTGAAATGGGATGGAAAGCTGCCTTTCATGCGTTGCTATCCAGGCCACTGCCCTCGAAGCCTGTGGTCCAGTGCCAGTTACTGAACTTTATCCGAACAGGCAGGAAACACAGAGAGCCTGTTTTCCCTTGCAGTGGCATGTGTTTCTCACCTGATCCCTTCACACAGACAGATACTCCATAAATCTGTGTTTTTGTTTGACATTCATACATTCTTTTCTCAGTCATTTAAGAAGGCTCTCTCTGCATCTAGGAACACTGTTGGGTTTGTTGGAGTGAAACCATAAAAGTGTCAACTTTTGAAGAACCAAGACTGACATAATATAATTTTTAGGCTGCATGTGTACATTTTGCTTCACCAAATAATTACCACCAGCAAAATATCACTGACTGCCATCAATAATAGAAAAGTTAGAATCCTATTATTGATGGAGAGCACAAACGACAAAACAGTCAGCACAGTTTTAGCCCCAAATGCATCATATAATATTTTCTCACTTCTTTCTAAACAGATATTTTGTGACCTCCAGAGCTTCATTTGTACTCTTGCTCCTGTCTACTTTGGTCTGGGTGTGCACACTTTAGTTTTTTTTTTCTTTTAATTTCCTGCACAGACCATTGAAATGAAATATATGTTGTGCACAAGGAGACAAAAATTGGAGGATTGTATGTGCCCCAACTCTTGAGAGCATCGGTTTCGGTGATTTTCTCATATTGTTAATTTGGCAGAAGATTTACAGGAAGATGTTAATAGGTTTGTAGAGTACGTTGAGTTGTATGTGTCCATGTAGTGCAGGAATAACAATAAAAACTGTGCTGGATCTTGCCTTGAATGTGACTAAAATAATGCACAGCAAAGTTAGATGTTTTGTTCTGAACTTTTCTCTAAACTTAATGTAGGTGACACATGCTTCAAAAATCAAGTAAATTAAATGCTGATTTGGTGTCAATTAATGTTTTGCAATTAAATTTTAATAAACCCACAGCCTTAGAATTACATCCAGCTAGTTTTGCGCGTTGGTTTTAGATTATTAATGAATAAAAAAAAAGTACAGGCTGAAGCTCCTGAGGGGATTAGACAACAGATGAGATAGCTGTAATCGCTTTGTAGACGCGTGCGGGCCGGCGGGTTGGGTGGAGCTTCAGCCTCGGCAAGTGTGGGGTCTGGTAGGATTTTCTCTCGTGGAGTGGCAGCCGGACGCATGCGCCTCCCTTTACCGTTTCTCCATCCAGAGCGCAGGAGCAAATAGGATGAACTTGTCATGTTACCTGCTTAAAGGCGCCGCCGGTTGCGTGTGGAAAGCTCAGTCTGGTGTCATTCACAGGTAAATGTTGGCTGCTTTATCTGCTGTAAAGTTAAAAGAAAAGTGTAAACAGACAGATTAATGAGGAGAGGAGTGTTTGGATGTGAAGCGAGCAATCAGAGGGTGGATTAGATCCTCTACCCAGGAATCAGAGCGCTCATTGTTGTTGAAGATGCGGAAACAGCAACACAAGCAACAACAACAATCTGGATTGTAACCAAACGGGATATTTACATGCATTGGAAGCGGCATGCATTGGCTCAGGAGAAGGGTGACAATGTTCCAACTTGGATTGACACCCAAGCACCCTGAACTTTTCTTCTTGTTGGGACAATCTCTGTGCGATGTGTCGGCTGATTATTACACCGCTCTGCAGAACTAACGGGTTTGGTTTGCACCTGATTCATCATGTCCAAAGTCATTCAGAAGAAGAACCACTGGATCACAAAAGTGACCGAGTGCGCAGTCGTCCGGGACGCGTGTGGGGAGCTGAACGTGGAGCTCCGCGGAGGAGCGGAGAACGGGGAGTTTGCATACGTCGGTCAAGTTAGGGAGGATGCTGTGGTTTACCAGGACGGGAAAGTGTGCGAAGGGGAACTGCTACTGGAAGTGGAGGGGCTGTCTGTGTCTGGATTACCCCTCTATGATATTTTAACTGTGATGAAATGCTGCAAAGATCCAATCAGGTTAAAAACAGTGCGCCAAGGTAAGCAAAGTAAAAACAAAACAGATACAAATATGTGGAAACTAAATATCAAATCCATCAGTATGTGTGTGCGTGTGTGTGTGTGTGTATGTGAGAGAGAGAGAGTTAGAGAGTGTGTGGGAGATTAACATTCATGCACACATGCCCCAAACTACTGAAATCCCACTGGAAGTAGTTTTATAATTGCCATGTGACACATTATTCTAATCAAATAATAACAAAATGGTGATCTACATGTGTGTGTTGAAGTAGGACAGAGGAGTGGTGATGCTGCTGCTGCTGCTGCTGTTCATCTTCCCTGTTGACATGAAGCTGCCTTGACAGTCCTCCTGCCCCCGTTTGTCTAACATTGCTAAAGCCACTGTGGGTCAGACCTGCAGGGTCACAGATTAGTCCACATAGAGTCACTCTAGCTTCATAAACTCATGCACATCACACACTCTCCACTGGCGGTTTTCCCTGCTGTCATGTAAAAATGAAGTAAAAATGACAAAGTTGTGATATCTTTGCCAACTTATGGTGGTTCACTTTCTGTTGTGTCAGCATTTGCATTTTAAAACTTACAAAGAAGTGTGTTCTATTGTACAAATGACTTTTTCCTCAAGTGAGGGATGCTTTGTTTTGGACACACTCATGGGCAGCTGAGGTTATTTCTGGAAGTGTGTGTTAGATGAGCTCGACCCATTGCCCACGGTCTGTTGCGCATCTGTCTATGGATGCAGCCATGGATTTAAACTGGTCTCCTGTGTATTGTGCATTGCTTTGTGTTTTTTCCCCAATCTCTGCGGTGTTTTCTGGGCCTCTAGTGAAATGAGTCATTTTTTAAAAGTTTTACTATTAGATTAAGGCATTCGTATGTCTCATCTTAAATAACTGTCATCGGCCTGCCATTCTGATTTCCACTCTCTTACTAGCGCAATACTTTACAAAGCTTGTACGTCTGTCTCTCTGGGGAAATCATTAACTGTGTTATATAACAGTAGTTTAGTTTCAGTGTAGCATCATAGCCTTCCTAGTGTACTGTATGTCCATTAGTGGCAGTGTAGTGAATGCTTGACTTCTGAGCCTGAAGTCATGACCCCTGGGACACAAGCTCAGCACTAACCCAGCTGTATGTTTGCAGAACAGGCATTTGGACGCCCTCAATTTGACATATGAACAGACAACGCTTGCATTACTGTAAAACTACCAGAAGAAGACCTTAAATATTCATAATCAGTGATAAAACTGTTTCAAACTCACACCGAGACACTGTTATTCTCATTAATGCTGTGCTCCATTTACACTATATGAGAGATGGGGATTGTTAAAGACAAAGAGCCGGTGTAATGATATCCTGAGCTATCTTCATGGCTTTATCATTAAGTTTTTTATGAGTCAGCAGATTCCCTTTGACTCTAATTAAACTAAAGGGATATTCTTTGACTTTCTATACTCACAAAACCTTCATTGTGCCTCGGCCTGTTGGGTTACCATGCAGAACCGGTCAGTGACTGCGATCCAAGGCGTTCCAGACCAGATGACAGACTGTGGGGACGGATCAGATCTCTTTTCCTCTGCTCTCCAAAGGGCTGTGGGTCAGGTTACAGGGGCCACATCACCTCAGTACTGTAGCTGGAAACCCTATCGCTTTGTGCAGGTAGGCATGTCGTTGTTGGTGTGGTATGCTGCAGCCCCACAGGTGTGTTGCTCCCACTGAGGAATGCAGCACGAAACCACTTGAATGTCTGAGCATTCCTGTGGAGAGGGTGGAATATTACACTCCTGTGGTCCTGACATTGGGGTTTTTTTATTAATCTTTGTAAATAACACTTCAGGAGGGAAAGAGTCGTGGGACAGGATTTTCCACAGACTTCAAACATTGGTTATTTACACAACACGTGTATAATGATACACTAGGAAATTTCCCTGAGATTTCTTTGCGAATGTTTTTGTCTTTTTATTCCATAGAGTCGGTGAAGAACATGTCATTTATTCAAAAGTCAAACTAAAGTACACACTTACACAAAGTACACATTAAATGCAAATGTACTCTGTGACTTTGCAACGTCTTCTTTTCTCTCCCTCAATAACCTCAAGTTTACCTTGTTGACAGATACTCAGGTGTATGATGAATAGTATTACTGTATGGAGCAGTTATGAGGTTAAAGTACAAAGAGTGAGTCGTTTAAGACTCATGATGACTTTGACCTAGGTGGAGGCCTGTTATCATCAGCTGAATCTGTCTCAGGTGAAAGGTTTAGTTTTATATTAGTGTCATAGTGGATTTTTAAAGCTTGAGGTATTACCAATAGTTTGAGGCAAGTAAAAGCCATGATATCAGCTGATATTGTCAAACTCAGAAACAGTCTTTGACTATAACTGTTTAACTACATATCTAAAAGTAATAAATCATCATTGCACGTCAAGTCAAATGAAACTGGCACCGAATATGAAACTAACTGCAAAAAGTAGGTGATTCTAGCTGCAGCTTTTTAGACGTTTTAATAAACCTAAGTCAATAATTCCACTCGCTTAGGCTAATATTAACCATATATCCACTGGAGTGAAGTTCTGAATGTACTGATGCCCTGTCAGTGCTGATAAATCAGTCTATGTCAAATCCCTCCTCATGCATATTAATTGTATGCATGTATTTATGTGCAGGTCATGTATTGGAATTGTATTAACAGGTGTTGGTTTAATCTGATACATTTACACTCACTGTAAGTTATTCTATGACTTGGTCATTTTTCTCTCTATTTAAGCAGTTTATTTGTGCAAGTGCACCATAAGCCCCTCCAGCATCTGAAGGGTCTGGGGGTATATGGTGCTCTGATCTCAGGAGTGTTTGTCTCGCTGTTTGTCTGTTCTCCAGGACAAATGGTCCTTAGTCCCTCAGATCTTATCCCTCTATTTAACCCAGTCAGGGAGAATCATGACGGCCTGCTGGATGTCAGGCATTCCTAAGAAGTGGGGCCAAGAGTTCACTGGTTCACTGAAATATCTAATTTACTTCTGTACTCAAAACTTCAGCCTTAACCCTACTCTCAGGTCACCACATCAGTAGACTTAGTCTTTTAGTAGCATGGTGGTCTCGCCATGAGGGAGAAGACCATCTGTTTATTGAATTAAAACTTCAGCCTAGTAAGCATCTGCCCTGCTGA
This sequence comes from Apogon talboti, assembly GCA_037367365.1. Classification (NCBI taxonomy): domain Eukaryota; kingdom Metazoa; phylum Chordata; class Actinopteri; order Kurtiformes; family Apogonidae; genus Apogon; species Apogon talboti. The sequence continues at coordinate 13,405,647 of JAPQRQ010000026.1, read as the reverse complement.
AGTGTCCTTTAGCAAGGCTCTGTGTAGTGAATAGAGTAGGCAACAGAACCATAATATACTGTATCATCAAAAAGTGTCATGTTGAAGATTAGAAAAAGCCAGTCAGTCATTTGTTTAATTTCTGTGTTTCTGTTGATTTGGATGTGTAAAGACAGCGCCAAATTATATAGTTGAAATTGTACCTGTGGTTTTTCGGAGTTCTTACACACACCAGGAGAATGTGAGGCACTTTTCAGACACTGATGTTTTCTGTGTCCCTTATTTTCTGAACTGCAAAGACTTTGTCAGCCTTGATTAACTACATAAGTATATCTCCGCAAGGCTCATCCAGTGATTATGACATGAATCCTGGGGTCATATCTCCTCCTCCTCTTCCTCCTCCTCCTCCTCCTCTCCCTTCTCACACCCCTGTTCCCTATGAGCGCTTTGTTTTAGGCAGACAGTCTGATGGTATTTTTGGGACTTGTTATTATATATGATGATTTTTTTTTAAGCATTACATACAGGAATGTCCATGTAGGTTCTCATTTGCCCAGGTCATCGTCCTTCATGGTAGTTCTTCTGGGTTCAACTGGGCTGGTTTTAGCTCTTGAAAACGTTTCGTCTCTCATCCAAGAGACTTCTTCAGTTCTAATAACT
>JAPQRQ010000026.1:13345072-13394358 GCA_037367365.1 Apogon talboti | reverse complement strand
TAATGGTCTGTATGGCGTCTGTTTAATCAGTAAACTGTCACTGCAGATGCCATAATGTGACCAAAATGTCACTGGATATAGTTTTTAAGTGAAAAGTGTGTTTTTAAAACCCCCATAATAGTATCTGTTTCTGCTGTTTTCCCGGGGCTAAAATGAAGATAGATGCATAGATACACATAGTATCCTTCAACTCAAACTGTGGACTTGTTCGTTACCGCCTGGGACTGTTTGCAGGTTTCTGTCTGTCCGAGGGAGGGAGTGACCTTGGGTTGCAGCTGTTTATCAGAAGTTGGCAGCATCTGGCTGTACTGAGGGGTGAGTTGTGGTGGCGCGAGATCTCAACGCACAGAAATACGTTCTGGTGAGCAGGTCAGGCAGGGTTATGTAGAGGACGGGGCTATAATATGCACGTAGTTGGTTTTATGTAGAATCAAAAGGGGAGTGATGACATTGTAAGCAATAATAAAGTCTCATTAAACAGTTTTAGGTGGAGCAATTTTCTGCAGTGCAGTACATTTATATACTGTATAGTCCTTTTGTACTCAGGTTATATCATCATATTCTGGTTCTGGTATGCAAGAGATAACTAAATGCTGCTTTGAAGTAATCATCATTGGTTGATTATTTCACAGCAACAGCACAATAGTATTTTGCAAGGCTTTTAAATAAATAAAATGAATACAAATACATGTGTGGTGCAGACAGTGTGACTGCTGTCAAACAATGTTAGTACTCCTTATTTTTTAATTCACAATAAATGCAGTAGAGACAGAGTGCAGAATAAATGGCATAAATAAATCAATGCAGACATAACAGTGTCAAATAAATGTTTGTTTAGTGAAGATTGTGTAAAGAAGTAGACAGGGCCACCGTGACATCACCCACTGGTTATTGGACTGAAGTTTTGATGCCAGGAGTTTGTGCTTTGGCCATGTTGGTGCCAAAATGCATCATATTTAGACAAATGTATTAGTAGGATGAGTGTAAACGGTAATGGGTGAATTAATGTTAACAGTAGCTAACACTAACACAGTAAAATGAGTCAGTATGCTGCATAACAAAGTCATATGACAGTCTTGTTAATGTAACTTAGTACAGTCGGGTTCAATATCAAGAAAATAATATGTCTTATTCAATAAATACAGGCTCGACTTAGCAGGAAAGTAGCCATTCATACATACCAAGCCTTCTATTAGCCATACAGTCTTATTAATGGAGCAATAATTCAAAGACAATCTACATCTACCCACAGCACCCTACAGCAAGTGTGAATAGAGGTCTGGCTCTGTGATGCTAAAATAACCAGGACAATGAACAGCAAAAAATATACTATTCATATAAGGAGTGGAAAAAGCATAATGCTATTTTTCCACAAAGTGCACGTATTTTCTTTGTGGTACAAATATGTCGGTCAGTAAAGATGTTGCACACCACTTTATGAGTCTGTTTATATGAGTCTGTTTATTCACTTTATATAACTTTTCACAGGCCTTTCTGGTTGGTAGCAATCTAGATGTCATCATACAGTACAACGTGATTATTTTACATCAACATTTCACAAATATTCACACAACAGGCTTTTATTTGGCTCATGTGAGTAATAATATTTAGAGACACGCACAGGTAAAAAATTGATGACATCTTTTTTTTGAGAGCAAATTATTGTGTTTGGTGGGAGTGGGAGGAGATTTAAGTTAATAGAGTTAGGGAATTAAGGGTATACTTGTAGTTTACTCATACCATGATTGGTCAGTTTTTATTTATCAGTTTATTTATGTTTCAATTTTATTCTTATTCTTTTTTCGGTTTGGGTTGAGGGTGCATGCTAAATATTGACTGGATTTGACTGGAAATTGTAATTAAAAAAAATTAAATAAATAAAATGCCCCATTTGTTGATTGGCCAAGTTAGCTCTCAGGCGAAAAAAAAATGTTTGAACCCCTTGTATGAACCCCTTCTATGAATTCAAATAAATAAATGAGACCAGAATGACGCTTGGAGAATAAATATTGACTTATTGCCTTTTCATAGCCAGCATTTAGTGGCCGTTGGTGGTATTACACTTTAAGATACTTTTATTTTTGTTTCACTTTGAGATGCAGCCCATACCTCATACTCTGTTGTTGCTGTTGTTATTAAAAAAATATTATTTTATGAGTATTTTATGAGATGTAAAAAAATACAACCACAACAACAGCATATCAGCACTAACTGTTGTCCTTCACCTGCCCTGTTCTGTAAAAAAACCCATATTAGTTGACATATTGATCTGTTACTGATTTGTAAGCAGGTGCTGTTTAGAAACCTAAGAATGTGTTAAGAATTTACAACCTAAGATCATTATTTGGGTAAAGTGAGTGTTTGTTTCTTTGATTTTTTTTAGGCCATACCTTCTGGATGTAATGCTTCTTGGCAGCCAGCTCTCAAGTATTGAATTTCAGAGCCTCGCACCATCCTTGAACTCCTTGCAAACAAGATTGAAAAGTTTTAAAGAGAAGTATGAAAAGCAACATCCCACGGGGTATTTGCAGCTGCAGGAAAAAAAAAAAAAAATCCAAAGTTATAGATTAACAAGTTGATTCTCACAGTCAGATCAATCCAGATCTCAGTGTGTGTTTTAAATGATCATCAAGACCCTCAATTATATTAAACTGCAAAAATTTGTAGACACACAGTGATTGAATTTCATGGATTTGGGTACAGAATATGAAGGTATGTTAGACGACAGCAGCTTTGACCTTTTGAGGAACTCGAGTGGTTTGTGTACATAATCTTGTGCATCACATTATCTGTTCTATTAGAAGTTAAGTTTTTCTTTACAATTACATGTGGTTTCTAGGGTTGTTTCCGGGGTAAGAATAACTTTTTCAGGGTTCTGCTGTTTTGCCAGTTGTTGACAAGGAATAATTGAAGCTTTGCAATGATATACAGTAAATTTAGAGTAAGTTATAGTATAAGTTTTCACATATGCTCCACTAAGGGAGAAATGCATAATTTAGACACTCTTCGGACTCCTTTCTTTAATTATTCACAAGCTTGATATCATTGCAGTGTCAAGGCTTCAGCAACCCAGCATACATTTGAATAGTCCATAACATAATGAAGTGGATAGTGAAGATGATAAAAACACAATGCAGAATAGAATAGAATAGAATAGAACACAAGTAGTACTGTGCAACAAGACTGTTTTCATCTCTGTAAAATTCCATACATAAAAACAGTTACCAATATACACATTTAATTAGAACTAAGGGATCTAAGGGTAATTAATGTTCAGTGTGGATAGAAATATGTACAAAAATATGGCTATGAGTTGAAAACATAGAGAAATGTGCATTATTTCACTAATGTCATCTCAGATATGTAGACTCTTGGGCATTTGCAGCTGAACATGGTACAAACATGTTTTGATGTTATGTTCCAACATCATGACTTTACACCATCAGCAAACACTTCAGATGGAGTTCTGCAGGTTACAGAGAACAAACCAAACATTTTTAGTGCTGACAGAGTGTAAAAATCACTGGAAAATAAACATGCAAGCCTAGTTAGAGTAATGCTGGACTAGTGGGCCAACAAAGATGACAGGATGCATCATTTTTGTTCTTTTTCTACAGGATTACTTTATTGTTCACCACTGCACAATTAAAAAAGTGAGTGTTTGATTATTAAAATTGAAAAAATGATGTCCACCCTTTGAATGAGTGTTCAAATAGTCAAATATTCAAGTCCAGCTTTAGTTACTGTATTTCAGTGAGTAGCAGGTACAGTGCAAACACTGGGGCATATTCCTGCTGTTGATTATGTGTATTTAAAAATAAGGCGTGCATTTCCTTAGGTGTTTTCCACAAAAAATTGGAACAGAAATAAGATCACCTAAATAAGTGTAAAGAACCATCATCATGTAAAAGGGAGCTGTTTCTATGAAAACCATGCAAGTGACTATGAGGGAAAGAGAGGGAGTCCGAATTAGTCACGTGGATTAGACTTTTCTGGTGTCTTGCATGATTTTACCAGGAAAAGGTATAAAAGGCACAAGGTCTTTGCTGTGTTTGTCTATGCTTAAAACGCATCCTTCCTTTCCTTATAGACCTTGAACACATCACTGGTTTAAATATGCCTGGGTAAGCACTGGAAAGTGTCCAGTCCTATTGTCATCACCTCTTCGGCTCTGGTGGATTTCTTGCCATTAATATGAAGGACGAAGGAAGGAAGGGATTACTAATCGGCTTTTACTATTTGTCTGACAGTAGCCTTGAACGTAAAAAAACGACATTGGCTGAGTACAAATGAAGATATCATAAATATTCACGTGACAAAACACACATAACATTATCCTGTTTGTCACCACAAACCAACTACTCAGCGGATGACGTGATAGCTCTATTTCTTAGTTACAGTGAAGTACAGTATTTCCTTATAAAGTGATTTAATTGATTCATGCCATGCATCCCTTTTATTTTGTAAAAACAATTTAGACTGATTACATTTTCAATAAACTGAATTTTTTTCAGTCTCAAACCCCCAAAAGATGAAAATTAACGAAATAAGAAACTATTTAACTATTTAAAAATATAGTAATGGCAACATATTAAAATATAGATATATTATATATTAAATATATTAACAGATACCCTGTAAATAAGCAATATTTTACAAATGCAAAAAGTTTTTATTGAGATAAGTCAAAAAATAAAATGAAATTCTCACATGTCAAGTGGCACAATCACATGCTGTGATTTATTTGGAAATAAAAAAGTAATAGCAACAAAAACAGAGAGGATAAGTGACTTTTATGACTTAGTGAAAAGGTAAAACTATAAGACCTGGAGTACTGGTTGGTCTGAGTACAATCCTCTTTTCCAGAACACTTCTACACACAGTTAACACGAGGCTTCCTTTTTGGTTCAGGACAGTGGGAACTGGCATTTGTCGCTGTAACTATGTATCGTAGAGCTGGACAGATGTTCCATCAGATCTAGATGAATGATTGTTCTTGGTTGGGGTTTACAGTGTTCAGCCCTTTACATAAATAATGCATAGATTCCATAGCCCAACCCCTGTGTTTTAATAATGTTCTCAATTATCTGGTGATTCTCTTTGCTCCTAGACCTTTTTTGGATGTTCACCTCACCTATTACAAATCACATTTAAATTATTATTATCTTAACTCATCATTGCATCGTCCTTGGTCCAGCTTTTTCTTGAATGTGCTGCAGCCACATGACATAAAGCTGACAAGGCAAACTGCATTTGTCCCGAGGGCTTTTGTTTTTGAGCAATAGTGTTTTGGTGAATAAAAAACATTTCATGGCTTAATGGAGCATTTTTTGTGTAAACGTCGCATTCGTGTGTCGCTTGTAAGTTTCGACAAATGACACACACACACAGTGACTCTAATTGGACACTAACACTTAAGATGACTGAATGTATCAAATCAAACTTGTAGAAATGTACATTGTGCAGACACTAGAGGTTTATCCATGTTATTGTGTTTTTACTCGGCCTGTGTTTGAGGGACTAGAAAGGAAAACAGTTTGGACATTTAGCGTCAAAAACTGATAAAACCAAGTAAGTTGTGAATTGATATCATTAATATTTTTTTAGTTTATTGTTTGCTTGCTTGCTAACTAGTCTTACCAGCCCATAAATGTTTGTTAACTGGTTAAAAAGCAGATAAACTTGCAACATGAGCTGCAGCAGCTGTGATTTATTGACAGTGTGAGAATTAGACTTCTTCAGTTGGTATTTATTCAGGCTATGTATAGAAATAAATATATAAAATAGGTCAATGTGAACACCAGGTGCAATATAGAACTTTAAAAAAATGTTATTTAGGTTATTAAAGTTAGAGACTTAGAGCTATATCTGTGGATTTTTTTTTTTAACTGATACTAAATTAATAAGAATGATATGTGTAGATGTTTTTTGTGGCTGTACTTTAGACATTTTTAGGACAGATAGGGTGTGAGAGAATAAATATATGAATATATTAAAAAATATATCTAAAAGGACTGTATATTTCATATTGTGTTTTCCTTTACATAAATGCACGACTGGCCTAAATTGGTTACAATTTTGTGAAACATTATGTAACCTGAGAGCAATTTGGGTAGAAATAGAGTAAATTAAGAGAGGACACTTGACACATTGCGTCACATGAAACCCAATGAATCAGAGCGTCATTAAAGTAATACTCAGAGACACAATTAAACGCTGCAGAGGCTGAACCGCAGCGAGTGGGAAGCAGCACTTGATCTCAAATTATTAATGTTCTCCTCTCCTTATTTCTGATCCAGTGAAATGTTTATTGCGCTGTATTTATTTTTAAACTCTGAGCGTTTTCATGTCCATCTCCTCGCTCATCAAACTGTCAACATCAGTGGTTCCCGGTCCTTTTTAATGTTTCAAAGATACAGCTCATACCACGGGATGCTATTATATAAGATTCCGTCTGAGCGCTTTGTGTTTGGTGCCGAAGTGGAAGCAGTTGAAGCTGGAGGTAGGGAGATAACAGTGCACAGATTAGGAGCTTTGATCAAAATACTGCAGATGTTCCTTTATCGTCCTCTGGCTTTGTCTGTTCTCGTTTCTCTCAACTTGAAATGATTCCGGCGAAGGTCAAACTGAATTCCTCTTCCCATTGGTGGAAGCACCGAGTGATCTTGGAAACCCTTGGATTGCTTGGAATCACCGGTCTTGGGTGTTAGTGACTTGGTTTAACAGCATAATGACACATCTCCCCCGCAGGCTCTGTTTTTCCATTTGAGGCCTCACAACCAATCTTTTCCCTCATTTTATCGTCTGTGTCGGTCGGTCGTTTATCTACTGTCATACTTCAATCTCTATTATCTTGCAGTCGTCTCTCTGTTTGCTGAATTCCAGCTGTGAGGAAGTATCTGTGATATTTTCTAATCTGAAGGTCAGATATTTCATAGTTTGAAAGTGCAAGCTTTATAAAGTGTGCACTGTGTGTAACTAGAGTCAGATATAGAGACATATTTTTAACCCCGAGCTTTCTGTTTGAGGCAGAGACGAGCCAGTGATTTAATGAACGCTCTAGTTTTATCCCATCGTTACATGGAGATCCTGTACACTTGAAATGTCTTTTCGTTGGCGCAGTGAACCTTTTGCAGAAAACGCCATAATTTGTTTGGCAACAGATCCATCTTTCTGTTTTTTTCAGATTGAAGTCGGTCCATTTTTCATGTTTCTGTTTACACACAGTGCTACAGAAAGGGACAGACTCTTCTGTTCTCCAGACCATCTGTTATATCTTCACCCAGGGGGATACTCACCCAACGAATCAATTGTGTTGTTTCACCAGAAGCCAGAAACAGTGCATCACAGTTTAGTTTGGGAAGGAGGAGCTCAAATCATAACCACACTGGCTGCCTTATGCCTCTGTACTCATCTGATCTGAACTTAAATATGATGGCTTCACATATCGTTAGCCTCTTAGTATAATTGCCTATGTCATGCATTATATGGACAAAAGTACTGGGACACTGAATTCAGGTGTTTTTTTTTCTAATGGGCCTGGGCTACAACACAATAATGACAAACGTATTAATACAGTTTTATATTGGGATAAATGTCATTGCATTGGTTAGTTTGGTTTAAATTGTTATTTTTGCTTCCAAAATGCCTCAGAGATGGTTATTACTTAGTTTCTGTCAACATTGATTTTTTAAAATTGATTTTACTTTTTATCCATGATTAGGATGTTAAATGTTCTACCTTTAAATTTCCAAAATATTTTTCGTGCTCTGACTAATTAATCATTTTCTACCACAACTAACCATCTATGTTCTTCACATCTTACTTAGGAAGAAAAATCTCCCATTAAATTTTAAGAAAATATTGATGTTTATAAACTATGTGGACAAAAATATTGGGACACATCATAGCTACAGCTTGTAAGATATAAAGATCAACATTAATAATCAATATGATATTTATCACAGTATAAATCTATATTATGATATTTGTCATTATTGTTTTGTAGCCCAGACCCCTGTTAGAAAAGGAACACCGTAATTCAACGTGTCCCAATACTTTTGTCCATTTGTGTATGAGTTAGGTAATTATGCTATGAGGCTAATGATGTGAATTAATTAAAAGAGTGAATGACCTTTATAAAGGCCAGGATTAATTAATGTGTAGTAATTGTTTTTTTATTATCCATTAATGACTTTATTATGATAATTTGTCAATAAATTGTTTTCATATAAGGGTAAATTAACAGCTATAATTTCACTTCCTCTTTGTTTCTTTCATCCCCTCATCTGTCTGTTTGCAATCAATTTGTTTCTGGAGGATAATGGAAAATCGTTTAACATTTTTCCAGTAAACTTGCTAAAATTATGTGGTGATATAGGTGCTTTTGCTACTCTGTCTTCTTCTCTACAGTTCTCTACATATGTCGTTCACTGATTTAAGAGACATTTTCTGAAACTATTCAAACTCTTTTAGTTTTACTGCACAAAGTCAATGAAACTAAGCTATTATTAGGAACCTGTGACATTTTTTAGGTTTGCAGAGGCTGAGGGATATACCATCCTCTGACAGACCTTCCTTTATTTGACCAACATTTAAAATCTCATCAATATTGATCTTCATTTCAGACCAATTGAAAAAGTAAAGTACATTTCTAATTAGGCAAGGCAAGGCAAATTTATTTATATAGCACTATTCATACACAAGGCAATTCAAAGTGCTTTACAAAGGCATAAAATTACATTAAAATCATAGAGAATAAACCATTAAACAAAATGAGAGTGCAGAAAAGATAAAAAGATAAATATAAAGAAACAGTCTTGACTAAAATTGAGAAAATGCAGTGCAGGTCAAAGGTCAGATTAAATTAATTAAAAGTGACATGTTGTAACAAAGTTACACGTTTCTCTCGATTAACCAGTTGGTGTGTAATTTCTTCTTAGTATCACACGTTTTTATGATATTCTGCCGTATACTTTTCTCCTTTTTTCTTTTTTTTTTCTTTCATTGTCCCCGTCCATGACTCATGAAATCTGAGGATAAGCCTATATCAGGTGTACACAACCCACGGCTCCAGGGCCTCATGCAGTTCTTTAGCCCATCTCCTGTGGATTCCTGTGGTTTTGTCCAGGGACAGAAGCACCAAATTACAAATAGCCTCCCCCACTTTTACCTAAGTATTTTATTTTTAGCTACTTTACTTCAGTGTGGTCTAAAAAAAAAGGCATCATGGAATAATACAGTCTCCGATACTAAGGCAGCTTATTGAGTGCCAGTTAATTGAATTCTAAATCAAAATGAAATGGCACAGAAGTGGACTGGATATGAACAGACACAAACGCAGACTTACACAAATCACAACAGGTAAAGCTCAAGCTGAACGTATAGGAAATATTTTACGGGACCAGTTGATCTTAAAGTTTGAGAGAGGTGACAGTACAATACAGGGAAATGTTTTCCAAATGATTAGCTGATCATTACTTTAGGCCATTTTGTCAACTAAAATGTGCATCATATCATCTGTTAGCTCAAATACTATTTTTAGCTTCAGGTAGATGATTTTTTTTCTCTTTCCAGCTAAAACTGGTTCTTTAGATAGTAAAGGCCGCTGGTCTTTAGCCTATATTAATTTCAAACTTACTTATAATATAAAACTTAAATACAAACTCGTAAATATAATGAACATAATAATGTAATAAGATATGAATAAGGCCCAAATAAAGCACATAATGTGTGCGTGTGCTGCTCCATGTAGAGGATAATTTGATTTGAACAGGCAGGACTGGCATTTACTCATAAAGGTTTGCAGCATCATACCAACAATTCAGTCTACTGAGATCTGAGGCCTTTCTTTAATCTCATTCCAGCTGGTGATCTCCAGCTGTCAGCCTGCTGTGTGTTATCTCCGCTGTCAGACAGTTTTGATAAAGACTCAGGCATGTGACTCACCTAAAGTTGTTTCCTTGAACAACACTTGAAAAACTGTAATTCTCTGCTATGTTGCCTCAGTTTCTGTTCATAAATGCTTTTTAGCATATTAGCTAAATCCTCTGACAAACATGTCCAGCTGGCATTTCTGAGATAGTGCTTCCCCTCAGCACAAAATTCTGGTACTAGCATCCATTGGGTAACTAACTGAAGAAATTCACATGACAGATTAATTTAATGAATCTCCCCGTGGGGCCTCTTGTCTGTCAGCTATCTCCCGACACACAGCTCTGTATATGTGATGGATAGTCCCACAGTTAGAGCAGCTATTTTTATAAAAGTGGGTGTTCCATATATGTTAATTAATATTAGGTTCAACACTGTGGAGTTTCCAGATATATAGGTCATTAAATGTCCCCTCCACTAGTCTCCCTTTTAGCTCAACCCCACTGGTTTGTTTGCTAAAACATAGCTGGTGAGCCACATCAACTGCACTAGCAGCCCCTTCAATTACAACCCTCAAGTTACAAATTAGTAGTTATTATGCTCAGTGCAGAGTCTCCTTCTTTTCCACTCCTTCATCCCGATGCATATAAACTATAATTCAAGCCTAATGTGGTAATTTCTTGTCTTGTGTTTTATTGTTTTGAGTTTCATCATATTATCTGGCTGGTGATGACACACTTGTCCCTGTGGTGTGATGCGTTCCAGTCTGCTGCAGCAGTGGAAGGAGGGAGGACGGGGATGTGTATCTCATCTCCGTCTCATTGCCTGTGGTCACGGGCTCCTGTGAAAGAGGGGACTTTAATGACAGGAGGGCCCTTTGTGTGTGACGGCTAGGCAGGCAATGACATTTAACAGAGGCAGCCAGTTAGAACTGATGGCATGCTCACATAGCTTGATGTTTCTTATCAGCGGCAGGGAGGATTCAGCCCACTCCAAGCCTCAGTGTATTCACATGTGTAGCCCATGGGAGGAAAAAAAAAACATACAGCACAGACATAAAAATAACTGCCTTGTGTGCATTTTTACAACATGAAACAAAGAAGTGTTTACTTTAAGGAGCATGACAAGGTATCGTGCCATGTGGGTAATGTTGAGTTGATTTTCCAGTATTTGACAGGAGGAGGTGTGCATGTTTAGTCTGACTTCACATATTTTTGGACTGAGATTTTATACGCAAAGTCTATGTTTATCTGGGCTGATGCAACAACTGTCTCCCTGCACACTGCTTTTTCTTTTTCTTTTTCTTTTACAATACGACCAACCTTTCTTTCATTTCATGGCTGTTTTTTCACTCTCCATTCTTTGGCCTACTCAGCTACTAACGCTCAGCTCAGAGAGCGCGGTAGGCTTGGGTTCCTCTGGTTATATTTAGCAATGAACAGATGCAGCGCACTGGAGCGGAACATACTGCCTCTGCTCGCCTCAGTGTGTGCGTCTGTGTGTGTGCGTGTCTTTTGTCTGTGACTCTTCCTTCATACCAGTTCTCCCATCATGCACTGCTGACTCTGACTCAGCAGCACAGCTTAGGAGAACTGGGTCAGAACTGACCCGTCTGCATCAAACCATCATTACTTGGTTGTCCAACAGACTGAACCACAGGATCAGAATAATGTCACATATAATAATGTGACATATTTATGGAATAGACCGCTGGAAAAAGACTGTTTAATTGTTGATCAGCAGATACAGTGATAATCTATTTATTTAAATATAGACACTGTGACTTTGGTTACATCACAATACACACAGTTGCGTATAAAGTTGGAATAATTTTATTTAAAAACACATCCCTCTTTTTATTCCTATTTATATACATCAGTAATCACCTTTGACAAGGTACAATGATTACATGCTGAGTTCCAGTTACACTTTATCTATCAAGAATAAATCACATTTCATGAGAAGAGGTAATAAAAATATTTTTCTTTCAACTTTATGGCCAACAATATATGTAATGTACATTTCAAATGTCCAGAGGTGGCCTCTTTAAGCATTTTGTTTGTGACAAATAAATATAATCTGTGACAATTTGTCACATTGGAAAACATAGTGACTGGTTATTATATAAATTTTCTCATCTTTTTCAGTGTTTGTTGCAACAAATTAAATAAATACAGTTTTTTCCAACAGTGAACTTTGGAGTTTAACGCATGATAGGTAACCCTCAATTCTTGAATTTTCACAGTCACCTGAACACACCATTATCCATTTAAACAGGATCAAACACTCCGAAACAGTGATTACATCTGATTTTTGTGTCAGGAGTTAACCATCCAAAAGCATCTCTTTGAAAATGATGGTCTGAAGTCAGTAAATTATTCTGATCCACATTTATTAATCTTACTGGAAGTATTGCAGGCAGGTCTGTCTGTTTGTAACTCAAAATCTAACGCATCAGCATGTTCTTGGCTTCATTTTTCCCTGACATTTTTACTCAAGGTAGGTGTTTATCACATCTTAGTTTTCCACGAAGATGGTCTGGATCTGGATCATAATAGTTCCCCCAGTGGTTCTTCACCATTGGAATTTCCTGATATTTTTGTTATTATCTCAAAGATTTAAGGCAGCTGTGGCTCTGGAAAAAAAATCACACACATGCTCTGTGACAACATCTGTTAACATGATCAATTCTTTGCTTATCCGGAGGACGATCCAGAACTGAGAGCATATTTTAATTCATTCCCTAAATCTTCCATATTTGACAGTTGTTCCTTCTGAAAATAGTAACTTCAAATCTATTTACACCCAATTCTTTTACATATAAGACCTGTTGCTGACAATATCAACAATAAAACAACATCCGCTCCACCCTAAGAAACAGATGTTCCTGGGAGAGGGATAAAAGGTTAAGGATTTGATTTACAACATATATACAGTATGTTTCTTTTAGTATATTCACCCAGATAGTGGAATTACTCAGCGTGGTGGATTTGATCTAAGTCTTTGTCTTGTTATATAAGTGCATCGGGCTGATTTGAGGCTTATGTGCTGTCTGGTTTCTCAGTGCTCCCCCTGCCCAAAGAGCAAATCTTCAAAGTGGGAATACATGGAAGCAGCTCTGGGTGTGGCTGCCTATGGAGGTAATTATAGAAGGAGAAGGCAGCGGACCGGTCCAGAGCTTTACAGTGGACCTCTATGTGATTGTTGTTTTTTCCTCTCCACCCTTGCCACACTGATTGCAGGGCTCATGAAAGGCAATAACATACCATAAGGCTGTCTGTACCGTTTGTAGTGAGCATCTGTGTCCAAAAAAAAAAAAAAAAACCAACTCAACACGCTACTTTAATTTGGCTCCATTGTGGTATAGAGAAATGGAGTGAATGTGTTTAATTGACGTGATAAAACAAGTTAGGTCCATGTTTTAATATCATTACTTTCACGTCTACTGTATCAGCTGTCACAAATTCTCTCAGCCAAGATAATGGGTGTGTAATAGACATTGAAGACACTTTATCACACCACGAGAGACGATTGAAGCCCATCACTGAGTATTAGATTAGTTTTTGTATATTGCACCCCACCCTATGTTCTTCTCCCACCCCCCACCGTGCTGCTGGATAATGCCGAGTTAAATGCTCTCATCTGTAACTGGAGAGTCCAGTGTTGACTGACGGGATGTCCTGAGACCCACAGGAAGCTGCTGAAACAATGGAATTTACTGTTTAAGAACCAGCATTTCCAGTTCCTACTTTGTGGCCATTATTTGGAAATGACCAGAGGAAATACAATATTATTTGTCCTCCTGAGGAAATGCCGTCTCTTTGTGCTCAGCTCCAGTTCTGCATTATCAGCCTGAGACGGTTACGAGAACTTAAAGGTTTAGAAAAGGGATTAATGGCAATAAAATCACAATCCACAACGTTGTGTCTGTAGTTTCTGTGGAGCTACACGCCGAATAGAAAAATGCAGACAGAGTGGAGCCTTCTTAATCAAAATGTGATAACAGCCAAGCTTGTGAAATCCTCAACTGCCCACTGTTTTTGAGATGCTTCCAGGTCTGTAGAGCTAAGCCGATCTTAATATTTACCACATCTGGATAAATTGTCTGCTACCTAAGGGAAAGTTTCAACATATTTTTATTTTTATTTTTTTAAAATTATTTTTCATGAAATAGTAAGACACTTGCTCTTTCGGTGTCAAAAACCTAGACAGGGTCACCTTTGTCCTTAGAGTCTCTGGTAGGGGACCGGGCCTGGGAGGGCGTCTTGTCTTCCATCGTAATCCTCCCTGTCATCACTACAGGTGGTGTTTCATTAGGCAAACCTGTGTGTGTGTGTGTGTGTGTGTGTGTGTGTTGTCCAGTTACTGCAAGATTGTCTGTTCCCTTATATCCAAAGGAGGGGACAGTTTTCCTATCATTTAACACCTTTTCTTGCAAAGGGGCACCTTCTGAGGGAGAAATAAAAGTACAAAGACAAATTCCACCCACATGACCACTGCCCTTTAAACATACATGAACCACTGATGCACTGACAAACACGTATCACACTGTCTGGGTAGCCCGCTTTGTTATTATATAAGATTTTTACGCAGCAGATTTCTCTGGGGATTGGATCGAGTTACGGAGTTGACTTTTCTCTGATTTTATATTTGTTTTGTGTAAATAATGCTAAAACCACAGTTAAAGAGCTTTCACCTCCCATGTATAAGCATCACTTTATCTCATAATATGTATTTTGTTTGCAGTAATTAGTCACTCTGTAATTCCAGAGTATTAACTTTGGAGTATTTTCTCAGAAAACAGCTTTTATTGAAGGATTTTCTTTTTGCTACGGCCAGTTTAGACATATCTTATTGTGTGGTCTGACAAAAAAGAACAGGTTTGTTAATAATTATTAGTTATATCAACTAATAAGAGCATTTGTAGCTCAGCAAAAATGTATGTGAGTACATTTAATTGTGCACCTTGGATAACGTATTATGGAAAAAGGCAAAATCTCTCCTTGCCGTTTTTAATTAGTTGGGTTTCTGGTGTTACAGGTCATTTTATATATTTAAATGAACTCAAACTGCAGCTGTAAGGACCTAAAAGTCTCATCTTTGAAGACTGTTTCCCCCTAATCTCATGATTTGTAATCCACCACTAGGGGGCAGCAGCCCATAATTACCACACACTGCTCATCTCATTCGCTGGTTGCCTCTGGGTTGCTGTGGTAACGGGACTGTGTGAAGCAGACTTTCAGTGTTGAGGCTTAGCGACACAGAGGGCAGTGTTGAGCTGGAGGACAGGAGATGAATCCCAATCAGCATCTGAACAGAGCTCCACTCACATCAGAAACACTCAACAAACACGCTGTCATGAATGTGTTCTCAATTTAATGTGCACACTTTAAACCCTGTACCTGTATACTCAGAAAATAACATCCCAGCTACTACTTCATAAGTATTTCTGCATGTTTGTTTTACAAATTTGACATGTTTTAGCCGTGACGCGGTGATGACAGGTGTTACATGAAACCATAGGCTGCAGCTGCTCTGCACAGGCTCCTGCTAATGTTTAAGCAGCAGCCGTCACCATATGTTTACGATTCTTATCTGGCTTGCATGTTATACTGCAAAGTTCATCCAAACCTACTAAAAACAACCTAAAACCACATTTGGTTTCCTTTTTCTGCCATCTTTGAACCCAGATTTATATGAGAATATGTTCAAGCACATATGATTCATTGTCTCCTTGGATGTTTGAGAGCATCGTACACCCCCCACCCACCCTGTCCTAAAATGAGACAGGGGTGCATAACTAGATTTAAGGTTATGTAATGCTAACTGGAGGCATGGAGGATGTGTATAATCCACTCCTATTTGGGTTAAACCCATCGCTCTCTCTATCTGACAGCGGACAGGGGCCTTACATCCTCACATCTCTCTTTGCTTGATCCAGGGCTGAAATGTACTGATGTCTGTCACACAAAGTCTTCCACAAACCAGCTGCATGAATCAGCAAAGGAAACCTCCCTCAGTGTTGTACTTTAACTAGAATATCAGGTTTTTTCTGATGAAGTGATTTTATTGTTATGATAATGATAGCTCAAAATTATTCTTATTTTCTTTTAGAGACAATCACAGAACAGCATACCAGAATGTAATGACAGTTTATACATACAAATGGATTTTTTTTTATATAGATATAAGACACTCTTTCACACTGTTTTTCTTAAAACGCAAAAAAAATTATTCTGTCAAAGTCTATACCTGGAACAAATTGTTTTATCTAATAGTAGCCCATTTTTTCAACAGGACAAAAATATATCAGCAGAATCCAGATGGGTTTATTAAAGACAGCTGTGGATTATCAGACACTGTAAGGGAATGTCCAGCACACTCCCAGCTACAATACACCATATCTACTGTGTACAATACAAGGATCTCTGTTCATTAGACAGACTGAATTGAACATTTCACTGTTGGTACTGTTTGTTAAGCTGAGATAATATCTTCTGTCTTCTCATTAACACAGGCTTACATTTTAAAGCTTTGTTTTGAGAAAAATGCTGCTGGTGTGTCTCCCAAAACAATACTGTAATACCTTATAGTCTAAAATACCATAGCCTGTATACTCTTCAGTATACAGCATTGTGTATGCTCAATTTTAACTGTTTTGACTGATTTAACTTTAAATTAAAGACTGTTTTTAGCTTTTGTTTTAACTATCTCTTATTCCTATTTTAATTTCTTTCTTTATTTTTATCTTCTCTGCACTTTCCTTTTGTTTAATGTTTTATTTTTGATGTAATTTTATGTCTTTATAAAGCACTTTGATTTGCCTTGTGTATGAATGGTCCTGTAGAAACAAATTTGCCTTGCCTTGCCTTGCAGTATACAACAAAAGTAGAATGCTTAATTTTCTGTCCTGAAAATGTGGTGAAACTGTTGCCACCATTTTGTTCTGTTGTTATGTTGAATGTTACATCTGCAGCTCTTTTATGAAGGTGCTGGAAACCAAGATAGCACTCAAAACGCTACATCTGCAGAACCAAAACATGTATTGCGGGAAACAGCATTTTTGATTAAGAAGAAGAAGAAGAGAAGTGGAGGAGCTAAACACAGAGTATGCAGTGAACACATACACACATGCTACGTTGGTGTGATTGTAATCTGTGATCCACATGACTGTAATCCTCATAAATATTGAATATTTAATGACTTTCTCATTGATGGAGCATGACACCTGGCAGGGCCACCCTCTGCTAGCTCAACGTACCCGCAGGAGGGGGTTGTTCCTGACAGTGGTCCTTATCTCACAGAAAGCATCTGAGCCAGCAAAACTGAAATGGCAGAACACGAACGCCTGTGTGTGTATGTCATGAACTGAACATATTTTATTTCTGATGAGATGCTATTAAAATAAACCCAGTCTCCACAGGAATGGAGAGCGGTTAGTAGAGGATGTACCGATTGAGAAAATGCTCCCATGTCTTGCGTGTGAGTGTGTTTGCAAGTGTGCAGTTGTATCTGTTTTTCCTTTTTACAATCTGACTGCTGCTTGCCTAGCAGGGACTGTAATGATGGTCGTCAGCACTGGCTGGTTGCTAGGTAACAATTACCTGACTGTGCTTTACTTGCAACGAACAGTGGGCTGTGTATATGTGCATGTGTGTGAGTGTGTGTTGAGGAACGGAAAAATACAGCAAAGGAGACTGCCAACCGGTGTTTCCACCTCTGGATAAAAAATGGCCCAAACCAGAATGAGCTTTATGACCAGCGCAATATTAGCTTTTTTTGTTGTTGCTTCTAAATTCATTCATTTCATTGCATTATTATCACTATTACTATTATTATTATTGTCATGTTTGCAGCCTTTACATTCCATTCCATTTTCTATTTGGTGTCTTTATTGCTTCTTGATGAATCCCAGTGTTGTATTTATAGTAAAGTCCATCGGGGGGAGGCGGGCCATGTGATGCGGGGGCTGCTCTGACAGATGATGATGTCACTGCAGGGCCACACCTCAGGGCAGATGACAGAGACAGCGCTCGCCTGCTTTAAGAACATCTTCACTCTTAGCTGATACACTGATGCTCCTGATGAGTCCGTCCTTTTGCCTAAACTGGGCGTCTCGACAGAGCTTTCTCTTAGGCTCCCAATGTCACATTCATCATATCAGAGGTACCCAAGTACCAATTTTCAACTTGTCTACACAGTAAACATTAACATCTAAGTGGTGGTTTTAATCATTTCTCTGCATTATTATATTTGACTTGGCAAATATAGTCCACTGTCACTAATAATAATTAGAAAACCCCTTGTTAAGGCCATTAAACCCAAATTTAAGGCTATAATTGTACAATTTCTGAAAACAAAACAAACAATATATGAATACAGATGCTTTCTATAGGTCTCACACACACAATATTTCATTAGACTTTAGCTTTGATGTTTGGATGCATTCTTGTAGCATCATTTTTACCATGTAATCCTTGTGCAGTGTTACAAATGTCACAACATTTAATTCAGTTGTATTGATTTTTCACCAAGAGCTTGTATTGATATTGTGAGAGTTGGATTACTGTCTAAAAAACATCCTAAAAATTCTCAGCAGGGTTCAGTTGTGGTGGCTAATTGTGGTGTTGTCATCTTGTAATATTCCATCAGAGGAGACAAAAATCCACTGATGGAGAAGCCTCATCATTCACAATATTCAGGACACTTAATATTGACGAACCTAGACCTGACCAATTGAATCAACCCCAGATCATAACACTGCCCCCCCAGGCTTGTACTGTAGGCACTAGGCATGATGGGTAAACACTTCATCTACCTCTCTTCTCACCTTGATGCATCCATTACTCTGGAACAGGGTCAATCTGGACTCATCAGACCACATGACCTTTTTCCATTGAAACACAGTCCAATGTTTATACTCTTTATCAAACTGATGATTGTTGAGAATGATAATCTACTCATTGCATCAGTTAGGTATAAGGCACTTGTTGCAGCTGAAACATATTAATCACTGCAGTAATTGTTCAATGGAAGGATTTTACATATTTGCTTAAATCCAAGTGGCGACTTTTTGTGCATTTTACCGACTTCTTTATAGTGAATCATTCCAAACATGGTCAAACTCATGGAAATACATCATGTTATTTAGTGCAATAACCTGTTCTCATTAGTTGCTCTAATTGGCTTCATATCCACTGCAGGAATATACAGTATACGTAATACGTATTACATTTGTTGGCTATGTTGAATTTTTTTGTTATGCGACCCTGTAATCCAATAGAGAGCCTATTTATTAATATATTTCAATGTTAGTTTGGGTCACTACAATGTACAACCAGCAGCTAAGGCAAGCCACAAAGCTAATGTGTACAGTATCATAGATAAGTGGAATGGTAAGTTAGCAGTTAACATTAAATAAGTTAACATTACTTGCAGTTGTTTAACTGAAGGAAATGTCATAAATATAAGTCACTAATTGTAATGGAAATAAAATACTAGTACATTTCCTCTACTTGTGCAGTTACATTACCTTTTTTGTTAATGTGAATTCTGCCTGAGTCATGAGATTTCATTAGCAGTAAAACAAAAAACTCCCATGATCCCATAGTACCTCACTGCATATTTTGGTATTGTTAAAAATTACGTACTGTGCCAATATAATACATCTGTGGCATTGTTAAAAGTTCAGGTTTGAGTATGGTGAATCATGTTATAATTCTCATTACACCTGCTCAGTCAGCACACTGACCCTACTATCCCAAAGCCTGGAGCCAGGAGAAAATCTTCCGCTGTGATTGGGGGCCGACAGGAGGCCATGGCACCTCCCCCAAGAAGTGCTTGCCAGCTCTCCCAGACATGGATGATATATTTGGAGATCATTAAATGGTCCTAAATGAGACCCTGGCGTGAGAGCGAGCTCTGACCATCTGGCCCCATTGTGAGCACCAATGCTTTGTTCAAACTCAGCCAGCAGCATCAGCTCCTCTGATTGGATAGACGCTGACTAAATCTGAGACATTCAGCCAATCACAGAAGTTTTTCATTAATTACCTTCAACCTTCCTCAGTCTGCACACATTTCTAAATTAACCATATTATTACTCTCTTCTTTGCTGCAGAACTTGTTATATAACATATTACACTGGAAAGTCATTAACACGCAAGAAAATAGCGTTTTATTTGTCTTTCTCTTACAGGTCTGAGCTAAGTGATGTTGAAATTTTGCATCATTTGCTCTTAAAAGAGAAGAAACTTACATGAGTATAAATACAATTCAAGGTATTTTTCTATTTATGTGCCAATAGAAACTCAAATAAAAGTATTTATTCAGTAAAATACCAGTTTTTAATGGTCTAAAGAAGGTAAACAAGGATATTCATGAGCTTCTGTTGTATCCAGGAGCATTTCAGCAGAGCAAATGTCACGGCCTTTCACGCCCCTGGTTTGGTTCAAATAAGACACGGCAGGCTTTTTGGGATTTTGAGATCTGTTTATTTGAACCAGTGTTGTCTGTCTGCTGTTTCCAGGTCACAAGCTCAACAAGGACCTGAAGCACTACCTGAGCCTGAGGTTTCAGAAGTCTTCCCCAGACCATGAGCTGCAGAAGATCATCAGAGCCAATCTGTATCGCCACGCTGTGCCTTGTGAGTAAAGAAATTAGCAATGGCAATAATGTGATCATGGACGCTAACAAAGGCTTTGGAAAATCAGGACATCTGGCTAAAGAATTGTGTCTTTAACCAGACATTAGCATCATTTTCTCATCCTTTGCCTCATGACCCACTTCCTTTTAGCTTCATTCTTATTTGATCCATCTCCTTTTTAGGCTCAGTCTTCTTTCTTACTCACGTATACATTTTCATTTATTTTTCTTCATCGTTGTAAATCCTCATACAAACGCACATACATCCCCTTTTCTAAACAGTAGCTCTGCTTGTCTTGACTACACCAGAGTAACATTTTTACAGCTGTCTCACACGGCTGTGAAATATACAAAATGTGGCTCAAGTCAAACATGCAGCACCGTGCCAGACTCCACAGCTGTGCTATGTTACATCAGAAACAGTTGGACCTGTGGTTGGCTCATAATGTCCGCTTCAACTCATTTAATTTTCATACTGTACTCATGTCATGTTGGTGTTTTCATTTATTTGCTCAAGTTGTGTTGATGACAAGGATTAAGTGTTAAAGTCATTCAATGCATCAGTAATGTATATATTTGATTCTTGAGTTTCTGCCCCCCCCCGGGAATTATTTTGATTATAACACATATTCAGGACACTACTTCATCAGCAAAGACAGGGATCATAGTCCGTCCACAGAACCACGTCCTCTGGGTGTTATGCACTAGAGGTTGGTTGTTTGTCTAACTTCATTTGCATCTGTTTCAGTGCAGCTTTGCATGGCTGTGCTTTGTAATAAAATGTGGCTCCTAGAATGGATTAATGTATTCCCATTCTCAGATTTCCCTTTTCTCCTGTTCTTCACTTTTACACTGCGCCCCTCAATCCCTGGCTGTCTGTCCTTCTCTTGCGCTCTGCCATGTGACTGGTAAATCCGTCTCTCTGAGCCTCCCCCGGTGGCCGGCCCAGGATTATAATGTTCTGATATATTGAAAATAGATTCCTGCCTGATTATGTGATGAACATGTTGGGCTGTCACAAAGATCACAGGATGATGAAAAAGCTTTAACACGTAAAAGAACGAAGAGGTTAATGTTAAACTTAACAAAAAGCTACAATAAAAACACAATACATGTGCCGTATAAAATTTCTGTTTGTGGAGTCAGTGAAAAACCTTTAAGTTGTCTTTAACAATACTAGGATGATCCTTTAAATAATAGCACATCTGTTACTTTCACTAACTTGAGGGATAACCATCATAACAGTGAGTGTACTCACATATACACTTTTATTCTGAATATGATCATGTTATGAATTTAATGAGAAAATTCTAATTAGAAACTCAGAATGAAGCCTTTTAACGAATGGGGCATTTTCCACCTACACATGGGATATATGGATATTATTCCAGTTTTATGTGAATTCCTTACACTTGTATACAGCACATTCGGAAAATGTATGTTGCACTGCTTGTTTACCTTTAGCTGGAGTAAAGTCAAAGTTCCTCTCTAGTAGAGATGAATGCACCGGAGAAAAATGTACATTTCGGTTCAGAAGGAGGAACACACTTACTGTTAAACATTATGACAGAGGATATCAACAGGTTCATAGATATGAACAAATATCAGAAGGCTTACCTTATCCAGAAGGGGTTTGAAGCAGCTAAAGAGGGAGGCAGAGTTAAAACAGTGAAACATCTGCCACAGGTGGAAATCTATTTGAAAAATACTGTTGTGAGCAGGAATATTAGTGGAATATTCATTACTGTTAGCCATGTAAACGGCTTATTAGGAATTTTGTCTTTTTCAAAATACAGGCAGAAAAAGAAATATTTTGTGCATGTAAACATCAGTACCTGTATTAGAATGTGGGAAATTTATCATAGTGACCTGGTTTAAAGTGAGAAAATGCCAAGGCTTCAGCGTGACTCATATTAAGGGTGCTGACAGTCTACATGTCTGAAGAGCCAGACTGTAGATTGAGATCGTAGACAGGATAAAAAGTGTTTTGGAACAGTGGTTTTAGATTAGATTATTTTATTACAGTGTTCAAATGACCTGTTGATGTTTTTGCTTTACTTTCTTCATTGCAATAACTTAAAGCTGATCTGCATAATGTCCAACTTCAGTGACACTGTGTTTAACGTACCTCTGGAAGTAAATGAACTCAGTGTACATACATGAACACCTTTAAGGCTTGAAGTAAGAATGAACTACGTGAAGTCAAATGCAATCCTGAGACTAAAAATGTCAAGTTAAATATGTCATATCTAAACAGCAGAACATGTAAATTGCTACTGGTTCCTGATGCAACCTTGCAGATTGAGTATTTGCAGATTTTCTGATTTGAGATGAGTGATTACCACCCCTACAGGCAGCAGGAGAAATTACTTAAATGGTGGAAGATAGCAGCAGCACAGAAAGTACCTCTAAAAATGTTGAAATGCACAACATAACTGTTATGTATAGGCTGTGACACTCCTATTTTTGTTTATTTTAGGCACAAAACAAAATATCAGTATTAGGAAAAGGTCGTAATTAAGGAGATTTTTCCAGAAAAATTACAATACTGCACATTTTTAACCCTCTTAAACAGTCGTCCAGCATTGTCGTTTTCTTCTGGTGAGGCTAGTCTGCATATTTCCTCAGTATTATTTAGTGCGTGGTTGCTAAGTCAAAATCAGTTACCTGTGTTGCCAGCATGTAGGTGTATGAAGAATAAACAGAATATAGTTACCTTGCCCACTGTCTTTTCACACCTGAGTGAGTGTCCATGCTGAGCCTAAGCAGTAATTGCTAGTTTGGGATAATTATATATATGAAAAAATTAAGTTCCTCACACAGTTTTGACAGATAAAGTAGTGCATGGGTGTCAAACACGTGGCCTGCGGGGCCATAAGAGGCTCGCCAAAGGGTCCAATCCTTAGAAATGTAATTTTTTTCAGGTTGTGAAAGCATAGTTTGTAACTGTAAACGTTTTCATAATTGCATGTTGTTTTGCACTAAAACAAAGAGAAAAATTTGGAGTTGTCATTATGTATAGGCTATCATGGTATTATTTTACTGGTCCGGCCCAACTGAGCGCAAATTTGGCTGAATGTGGACCCTGAAAGACAATGAGTTTGACACAGGTAACAACAGGACAAAACAGGCAACATCCTTGGTGGCCTCAGCGCTGTTTTACAATTTCATGGTAATAAACCTCTGGCAGCCTTTATTATACCCTCTCCTACTAAAATAACCTGAATACATATATAGAGAACTTGCTTCTGATGATTTATTTATTGTAAACACTCAGCTTTCTCATCTTAAATTAAAGGCCTCATGAAGTAACAGTACGTCATTACTTGTCGTGATGAATCATTAAGATCTCTGTATATAGTTGGAGTTTAACGAGTAGCTATATATACAGTATACAGTGTTTTTCCCTGTTTAAGGCTACAAATGATTATTTCAGCGGGTCACAACACACTGCTGGTCAGTCTAACGCGTATATGTTTATACTGTTGACACCTCCTCTCTCTTCCTGTCTCGTGACCTACTATCGTTACTACCTCCTGTTTATTGTCTTTTTCTTTCTCACACACACATGCAAATATTTTCTTGACATGACAAGGCAGGAGGACAAAAGCAGTCAAATAAAAGCCACACTTCTCAGCCCTCAGTTTCCTTTGTCTCTCCGTCTCAAATATCACCTCCCCCTCTTCTTTGCACATGTGTTGCTCCCTCTCCCTGTGTTTGACTCGAACAGGTGCCTTTTGCCACTGGCCGGGTTGGTTGTTTTTTTTTTTTTTTCTTTTTCCCTCTCTCTGATTTGGGGTTGTTGTGTATGTGTGCTTATAGGAAGACCTCACTTGCCACCATGTGAACTCCCCAGCCACCACCCCCTCTGTTGTCCCTCCTTCCATCCTTTTTTTTCCCCCTGCTCCTACAGATGGCCATTGTTATCATGTGCAGCAAATGTCACAATTGATAGAGAAGTCGCTCTCTCGTGGGATTCGTTTCCCTCTCACATCTACAGCTGCTGCTTGGGGATGAGGGTTATCACGGCGTTATCCCAGCATTTGAGCCACATAGCAAGCCAATCCTCCCTCCCCCACCTGATCTCACCCTCCATCCCTCCCTCCCTCCCTCCCTCTCGCTGCTCTCTCTCCCTCTCTCCCTCTGTCGTTCTCCTCTCTTCACTTCAAATCCTCCAGTGAGTGTCAGCGTCCCTGTGGCTCGGCAGTGGCTGCTGCCTTCCTCTGTCTTTCTCTGTCACATTCTAGCTGCTCCCACCGTCTCCCTACCTCTGCCGCTCTCGCCCTCTTCTCCCTCCATCTCCTTCTCTCTCTCTCTCTCTCTCTCTCTCTCTTTCTGTCTCTCTCTCTCTTTCTCTTTCTCCCTCCCCTCCTGGCTGTCCTTCACTCCCTCGCTTCCTTGTTTTCCACTCCACTGCCGATCTTGGGGAAATCATTGTTGGAGACAAATTTCTCTGTTTGCCGCTTACACAAAGAAAGGGATTACGGCTTGATTTGCTGGCTCCAGGCTCGCTCTGCATCCAGGCAAGTGGCAGCTCCTTATTCTCTCCTCATTCTCCTCCTTCTTGCTTTTCCACTCTCGCCATCCTTCATCCATTCGGCAAACCCTGTGATGTATGCATGGCAGAGAGTATGTGTGTGTGGTTGATGCTGTGTATATAGGCTAAGGGAATCAGGGAAGGTGGGGGTAGGGGTGGGAATTATGTGAGGGAAGAGGGGGGCAGGCACACTTGGAGCAAGCACGTCCAACCCAGAGGGACAGATGGCCAGTAGCCCTGGTGCTTTTTCCTCTTTGGTTTTCTAATTCACCCTGCAGGCTTTGTGTAAGGCCCACTAGTACACAGACCTTCTTTTCAAGAAGCTAGAGATGGCTGCTCTCCTTAGCTAAAAGAGGGAGGGAGGAGGGTATCTGTGTGTGAAGAACGGACAGGGTATAGGAGAGGAGAGGATGGGGAAGGGGGGGGGGGTTTGCTGTAGAGGCAGAGCAGGTTTTTAAGAGGAGGTTAGGATACAAGAGAAGAGGAGAAGGAGAGGAAAAGAGATGAGGAGCTGAAAGGGAACAGAGAGGGGGGTCATCTCCCTCGATTGCATGGAGGTCAGGTCCAGATGCTGCTCAAACAAAAGGGCTTCTCTGGGGGAACGGCAGGGGGAAGCGTGGCACTCGCCATTGTGTGTGTCGCTGCATTGCAGGGTGCTGCCGGGGAGCCTCATGCTAATGATGGCCATTCATTCTAGTAACGGATGAGTGGGCCCCAGCTTCTGTTTTCCTGCTTTTCACATACGAACAGTTAATATTTTGTTTATGCGACCAAATATCTGCTGTGGTAACACTTGATTCGTTCCGGAAAAGACGAGGAATGAGAAAAGGACAGCTTCGAAGCTTATTGAATGAGCCAGGCAAATATGTGTTTTTGCATAGTAATTATGCATGAGGACAGGTGCAGGCTGTGTGTGTTTACATGGACTATGAATGTGCAAAGTTTATGTCCGGTACATGTGTGGCCATGTTCACAGCTAAATTTAATATAATTTAATGCTAAGTTAATGAAAAAATTTTTTTACTGTAAAATCACTTATATGCTAAACATATCCTAAAGGGATTGCAGATCTTCCTTCTTGTGTGACTGACATGTAGGTGGAAAGTGGCACTGGAGGCTGTGGTCTCTGATGTTTTTGTTATTGAAAATCTCCTGCACATCCATTTGAAAGACATCTAGTGATAGATTATATAGAAAAAAACATTACAACAACACAACACTGGTTTCTGATGCTGCACCTGGAGTGTAGAACAGACTGTACCCACAGCCCAGTCTTACTTTAACTTAATCAATTCTTATGTGGAGTCTTTGTAATGATGACTACAAATAATACCTCACATTAAAATTATTGTTTATAATCAGCATCCATGTCTTCGCAATATGCAAAACAGTCATCCTGTAATCTTGTGAATTGTACAGATGTAAAAGTCAGTTGACAGGATCACCCCAGAGTCAGTTTACAGTGATCAGCCTCTGATTAATGATCCAGTTTTATGTCCCAAAACTGCAGAAATGCTTTCTCGAGTTTCCTCTGTGGGCACGGTGAGGCTGCGGTCTTTTGGCCAAACCAGGAATCTCTTTTAACTGCATAAAACAAAAAAGAGTTTTGAGAAACAGCTGGTTATGTGTTTCTAATGATGGTAGCCCTGTCTTTAAGGTCAAGGAAATGAACTGTGCTAATTCACTGAGCAAACAAGGATTCACTGTTATGATCATGAACTGGGCCTGTGTGTGTGAGTGTCTTGTGATGATTTGGATGTACTGTGGAGGCCAAGTGTTTACTGGCCTTGATGCCTCCAAGCAAGTGGGTGTAATGTTGCCAGAGTTATAAAAATCAGATTTGTTTGTGAGTGAACTTAACTTGTGTGCACATACTTTAGTGGAAGAATTATTTGATGATAAGGCAGCTATCAGACCTCTAGATTTTACATGCCCTACATAGGCTGTCAGTGCACATAATTTGTTGAAATATATATTGTTAAGTATTATATTTTTGTGAATTAAAGATTTTGCAATGAAATAACATGATCTTGAGTCAATACATCACCGTGCTGTTCTAATTTTTCCAGTCTTTCTCAAAGAAAGCTAGCAGTTCTTATATTTTTGTCTTTATATAATGGGTTGTGAAGAAGCAAAGTAGCAAATCCTGAATGAATCAAAGCAAAACAAGTGGTCAGTATATTAAGTGTAGAAGAATGTGCTGCTGGAAAAGACTTTTTTTCTTTCCTCACACAGTGTTTACAGATATCATTCTAAATATGCCACCTGTTTACACATCTGAGCTCCTACTATTACTATGAACACTTTCTATTAAGTTGTTATCCCAATTTCACACTGTTTACAAAAATATACCTTTTAAAAAACTAAATAAGCTATTCTTAATAACATTTTAATACACCAAAATGAGCAGATGGAGAGCATCAAACATTTCCATTAAATTTCCATCATTTCCATTATCAGTAACTGGGAAAGAAAATCTCATAGTAACAGGGGTTTGTTACATTAAGGTACAATATCCCAGCTGCAAAATGATGTAGATGCTTTACTACTGTTACTCCTGTATTAGCTGCATTCTTTAGGATTTATTGACGCCTAGGAACCAGGTGAATACCCCTCCCTTCACTAACTTCTTAGAATAAGCTAACGCCTGTGTTTATCCATTATGGCAGTGCAACATGGTGGACTACACACAACAGGACCAGCTTTTTCTATAAATATAAGGTCATAAAAGACAGTACACGGTAGTATTTTCAGGCGATTGTACAAAAACAGAATAACAGTGAATACTATTTCATCTACGAATAGAACTTCCATAAATCTTTAGAATTGACAGTACTTTTATGTTTGGTTGAGTAAGGGCATGAAATAAGGGCTGAGATTGGGATTGTGTGAATCCAAACAGAAAGCTGCAGTCCTCTTCCCTCAGGGCTGCTTCTGGGTTTTATGGTCAGGTTGCCTGGGCAGTAGTCCATGTCCATGCAGGTACAGGCCTGCGCTGCCAGGTGAAGCTTTCCTTTAGTCTGCCATTGGACACTTAATCTCCCAATGCCCTAATGAAGCCTAGTCTCTCCGTGCCAGCACAGTTAAAGCACAGTAAACCAAATCCAACCTGTAAACCAAGTCTGTTTTCTATTTGCTGTCTCATTATTACAAACGGTGTCTTTTCGAGCTGTCATTGTATCCCCTTCACCCTTCTCCATCTGACATCAGCACCCTACCTTAACCCAGAATTCACCCCTAGAGAGGTGTTCTCCATCATGGGACCTGCATGAAGCCGTCTGTTTATCAGAAGGGACCATGTGTTAGGTAATGTCAAGAGTCTATATTTATGGCTAAGATAGCAGGAGAGGGAGAAGGGAAAAGGAGAAAGACAGAGAAGGGAGAGAGCAAGAGGGAGGGAGGCAGTGGGCGGGAGCATGCAGGGGGCTGTGGGGCTGCAGCCATTGGCCTCAGACAGGAACTGGAGTGTGAATAGCTCACATTGGCTTAGCCTCTAAGCTGGGCTGGACCCATAATTTGCTCTGCTTGTGGAGCTTTGAAGAAAAACGGCAGCTGCCTACTAGCTGCCTGCCTGAATGAGCTTGCAAGCTGGGAGCTAGCACCGCTCACAGACAACTGGATGATCCATGGATGGTTTGGAGGGAGCAGGGAGGGCAGAATTCAGCCTGTTTGGATTTATCTTTTTGAATATTTCTGTGGAATAACGTGCAGAGAGGAAAGCAGCAGCAGCAGCAGCAGCATAGAGGTAATTCTGTGACATTTACTTCTTCTCTTGGGAGTGATGCCCTGGCTTCCGGGATTAGATTGGAAGAGATGTGGGTGGGGAGTAAAGACGGATACACACAGAGACAGAAATACCGAGGCAGGTGATTTTTTATTTTTTTTTCCTGTGCACTAAGATGAGAGGCTATGGGAATCAGTGCCTTTGCAGATTTGTGGTGTGATGTTGATGAGCAGTGATGAGTTGTGCCGTGTGTCTGTGATGATGGCGGATCAGTGTGTGCGCATATGCATGTTTGTCTGTCTGAGATGGTGTTTGGTTAGGGGCTGCATTTAAACACTGATCTGTTGACACACTCGCCTGCTGTTAGAGGACATTATTCCCCGTGCCTGCCATTGGCTCACACAGGCACATCTTCTCCCTCATCCTTTCTGTGTACCTCTTTTTTCCTTCATCTTACCTTCCTGAGTCCTTGTGCAGTAGCTCTCTCCCCTCATCTTTACTCTTTAAAGCCTCTTCCCTTGCTTTCATCTCATTTTCCAATAAACTGTGAATCTGAATAGGTGAAAGAAAAACAACAGTTCTGCTTCCTTTGGTGTCTATTTTATGACATTTCTATCTAATGACGCTTAAAATTGTATGTGCTTACCCACCATTCAGTTTAGGCCCCCCCTCCAATTCTTCTCCCCCATATTGAAAGGGGAGCAATGGGGAGGGAGCAGGGGGAACAGCAGGAGAATAGCGGCTGGGACTCAGCTGTGAGGAGTGTTGTGGCGCGAGCTGAAAGAATGGCCTGTTGTGTTGGGCAGCAGCAGTATTGTGTGTCTGGCCTCTCTCTCCCTCTGTCCTCTGTCTTCTCTCCCTTTAATGGTTAAGTCCATCATCCCTCCTTTCAAATAATCCCAGCGAGGAACCTGCTTTACTTATTTACAAAAAATAGGCTAGGAGACTCCAGTGTAGATAGAGAGCTGGGTATTGTTTGACATGTTTAATTCTGGGGTATTAAAATCAAGACAAAAACAATTCTTTTTTTTTGTATGTGTTTGCAATAGTTTTGTTTTCATATCGCATAATAAGTTCTCTATTGTTCAGTGTGATACAGTCATGAAAGTCGGGAAAATGTTGTAATTTTAGGCAACATTTTACCAAGATGACAAATACATACATATTCATGACCAGCTTTCAGTGTTTGACAGCTTATAATGCTCAGTGCTACTGAGACAAGCATTAATGTTTTGATACCCAGCCATCTGTAAATTTTGACTCTTCTTTTGTATCACTGTAAAATTACTGGATAGAAAATTTCTGCAAGCTTTGTTTTGCTCAAAAGTGTGTTTTAAAGGTTCAGTGTGTGATATTCAGTGAAGAACTAAGGGAATACCGTCTCATCCTCACCTACAGTGGCTGCAAAATATACACAAGTCCACTGTTGCAGCCAGTGTCTCTGGGCATTTTAGTTAAGGGGATATTAGCCCTACAAATAGTAGTAGGTGACACTAATGTTCCTTAATGTTGACTTTCAGTATGTAGTCCACTCTGAGTCACTGTAACTGCTAAACAGTATTATGTAAATATAAAACATATTAATATATTCAATTTCTGCTATTGCTCTTAAATCTTACACACTGAACCTTTAGAAGCTGTTTGATTCTGAGTGTGTTATGTCTATTTACTCATGGGATACACAGGGATGCATCCTAGCTGTTGGAAGTGTGATGCTATTCCAACCTCATGCTAGTTAATTGAAACTAGTACAGCATGACGTGCTCTTAGCAGCACCTTGCCCTCAGATAGGAGTGGGGCAGCTATTTGCTTAATCATTAATCTGAGGGCCTCTCCTACATTGATTCTCTCTCTGTTCCCCTTCATAAATCATTATGGGCGAGCAATCCCTTTAATGGGGGATGGAAGTGCTGACTGAAAAGCCAAAGCGCTCAGGACCTAATACTCACCTTGGTCTTCAGGTCAGATAACCAGGATTGAAGAGATCGGGCCGGTACCTGCAGCAGCAGTAGTAACAGTAGCTGAGCTCCTTTTCTTTATACATGAAGATGGAGTGAGACGGCTTTCAATGCATTGAAGTTTAATTCATGTCCAGACCTTTATTAAAACTTGTGTTGAAATATAGATTGTAATTTTCTGTTTTAGGCCCATTAGCATGTCTAAAAAGACGTGTCCTACTGACCCCATAATGGATGCAAATGGCTATCTACCCATAGTTTGTGGTTGAGACGCTCCCATCATCTGACCAGTGTATTAAGGGAGTACTTGTGTAGATGAGGCCTTAAAGTGCTGCCTCAATCAATGCTGCTCCGGTAATTGGCTTAGAGGCCCAAGAGAGTTGCCTGCTAACTCCCTGTGTGACTGTTTGCTTTCCCTGCCCCTCCTCTGCTCTGTCTGCTCAGAAACATGTACGTAATTCTTCTAACGTCACCTCTGAGCCTCTGTTTTGATAACACACACATCGGCGTCAACACTAAGCATGTGTTTGTCATGGCAACACAACTCGTGCTCAATTCATGCTGTAATCATGGCTTTTTTTAACACTAACGTCAAAATCTACTCTTGTAATTTTAGAAAGAATTTTACGTATGCATTTTATTTTATCTTCTACACTTTGGAGCTGTCATGCTTCACTTGAAGGAATATTTCTGTGACAAGTTTATAGTCCCTCCCTTGTTAATCTCACTCTCAGGTCAGTTGTGAAGTTGCTCAGTCCCCCCCCCCCGCTACATTCACACTTACAACCAGCAGGGGTTAAAAACAGCAGATGTTTGGCTGAACCGGTGTGCGTGTGTATCAGTGTGTAGATGTCTGAGTTAGACAATGACTGGAAGCTCCCCAGACCATCAACAGCAGGAAGGCGATTGAGGGTATCAGATGTCACGAGAGTCAGCCCACTGCCTATTGTTAATACACAGAAGGACATCTTTTCACCTGGATTTGTGTGTCTGTGTGTGATTGTGGTGGCAATAGCGTGAACACACTGCGCCGT
The DNA here is from genome assembly GCA_037367365.1 of Apogon talboti. Classification (NCBI taxonomy): domain Eukaryota; kingdom Metazoa; phylum Chordata; class Actinopteri; order Kurtiformes; family Apogonidae; genus Apogon; species Apogon talboti. The sequence goes on along the minus strand of JAPQRQ010000026.1, from coordinate 13,362,588 downwards.
TTCTGTCCGGTATCATTTACCAGACATGCGGAATTTGCCTCCATTGCTGTTTTTGTCAATATAATCACACACGCTTTATTTTTGTGGCGGCGATGAGCTAAACTGTTCCCACCCCGGACAGTCAAACAGTGCGGCAGATAGTTTGACAGTGACTACAGAGGCATTCAGGTTGTCTTCAGGTAAAAGTGGACCGAACTGAACCAGAGGTCAGAGCAGGCCACGAGGACAGAGACTGCAGAAAATGTACCGATCCGTACGCCCCTCAGCCTAACGTCATGCACTTCACCTCATTTCTACGGCAGCTTCTTCCCATCCTGAACCTTTTCAGAAAAACTCGAAACAAGATGAGCACAAAGATGAGCAGCTCTGAACGGAGTGTTGAGGCATGCTTCAAATTACACACAATAAGTGCAATAATGTGACTATCTTGTGTCAGTGTAAATCAAATAAAAAGACTCAGGTGAAGCAATAGTGTGAAACAAAGTATACAGACAGTGAGTGGTGCAGAGTACATTTTGAAGGCTGACGTCTCGGTTAGTGTTGTCAGTTATCTGGCAAAGAAATTGTGTGAAAAGACAAGAGGAACTGAGTATCAGCAAAATCAGTAGGAAGTGTTCCTTTATGTTCAATGTCTTTAATGAAATGAGAGTTTTCTTCTCTTTTTTAATAACCTTAATGTCACGTCTTGTCATGTTCGTGTGTTTGTCTTGTCTCCCATATGTAACATGGATCTTGCTGCAAGGCTCGGGCCACTTTTAGACAATACACACATACACTTGGCTATATGAATGAAATATTTAGTCGTACTGCGCAGATAACAGCTTCCCTCCCAGTAAACTTACACAGCTTGCATCAGCCCACCGGAAAGGGCTTTAATACATCTTTATGAAGTTACGATGCTATAAATCTTTTTTTAGAGTACAGAAACTCTACTGTTATCTATTAACGTGGGAAAAAAATCCCTCTTGTTACAGTTCAGTGGGTCAGTCTTTTGATGCTGAAATGATGTGGAGCAATATAAGGAGGAAAGTATGAATTTGTGACTGCCAAAATGGTGAAAGTTGAGCCTTGTGCATTGTAAAAGATTCAGTAGCCAGATGGCCATAGAATCTGCTTTTCTCTGAAGCTACATGAAATGGCCTTGTGAATGTTTTCTAGCTCATGTTTATGGCGTACAGTAGCAAAAAGCTTTGAGAAACATTTGGAAGAAGGAAACTCTCTGTCTCAATGTTAATGAGATAAAGGGATTTGGGATATTCTTTGTTTTGGAGGCTCTCTGTATGTATTTGTTTCTTAGTGCTTTTATTGGACAGGAGATCTCAGTAAACAAGCTTAGAGATGCAGAATGACATACCATAAATGTCCGTGTACAAGAACTACAAGCAGGATGTTTATGGTTTATGGTCAGTGCCGGTAACCACTCTGCTTTTAACTATAAGTGTTTTGAGGTTTTAACTAAAGGTGAAGTGGCTGAAACCCCTCTATAATCCAAATCCTTACAAATAGTCTTATTATTTGTTCAAAAACTGACTTAACTATGTTTTGCAGAATCCATGAGGAAATCCAAACAAATCATTCATCCCTCAGTTATTCCATCTACTACATGTCACTGTGTGGATATTTTTGTTGTCTCACGATGGAGTCTTTATAAAAGCTGCAGTTTTCTTGTTCCCAGGTTCAGGGGCAAAGGCCATGTTAGTCTTAAAAAGTGTATTTTGCTGGTTTCTGTGGTTTCCCTTCCTTTGATGTTAATCTCTGTCTCTGTTGTCCTTTAAATCCAGGGTATCCTCCAAGACAAAGACATTTATATATGGGTAAATAGTCACTTTTGATCATGATAGACCTGTGGGAAAATAAAGCTGTTTTGGTGATTACAGGGTAAGATTACAAGTTCATCTGAAGCTGAGAGCTACAGTACCTCTCTGAGGTCTGTAATTAATGACTTAGGACAACTGAGATGCTCCTGCAGTTTATGGAGTGTGTTCAGTAGAAGTGAGTGAGTGGCCCAGTATTAGGAGACAGGATGTGGGTCATAGCATGTACTCAAACAGGCCACTTCAGGGACACATGTCCCCTGCTCTGGAGCTTTTTATGAACTGCCAGTGAGGACAGAAACTGGCTTCCACAACTAACTATTTATAGTTCTCACTTGTGTTTACACACTTCTTCTTTCTCTTTATCATTTTGTTGTGTGTCTGGGTGGCTCTGGGTTTGTGTCAGTGCAGATGCTCATACCTGCATGCATGAGTGTATTTACTGTAAGTTTCAAAGCCTTGTACATAACTGTAGCTATATTAAGAGCAGGAAGTGGGAATAAAAAATACACACTACACTTAGTTTGCACTTGAATGTTTGATGGATGATATGTGTTTCTTCTTCACTTGCTTATGTTTCAAAGACATAACAAAGAAAACACATTGTATTTCCATCCAGTGCAACGGTGCCATGCCTTTCCAGGGTTTAGACAGCTACCTATTTCATATTTGGACCGTCTTCACAGAATCATGTTTTACATTTTATATATTATGCTGTTATTTTCATTATCCTTTAGTATTTATTATTTCTTTGGCTAAGCTTAACCATTGTAGTGGTGGTGACTACTTGTCTGATCTAAAAACCTGAGAAAAGACACAAAAAATGCACTATATTCTTATATTTGAAAAGGCAAAAGCAGGATAACTTTTTGAAATGTTTCGTTCAGAAACTCCTAAATGATTAATCAGCTTTCATGGCTGTTGTCAATATTTTTCAGCTCCTCAGTCTATTAATAAATCAGCTGCTTGTATCAGCACTCAGTAGGAGCTTTAGGTGCTGTGACAGGGACATAGAAATGATGTCGATGGCGTGACAGAGGCGAGGACAGGCTTTCCTGGACTCCCTTATCCTTTTAACATTGCTTAAATCAATACCTCTCTCACACAAACACAAATGCATGAACACAACCAGCCTCAGTCTTGTAAGAAAGACAAAGCGATGCTCCTCACTCAATAACAAGATGCCCAGACAAGATGAAAGCAGAGAAGCTGCTCAGGTAGCGCACTGCACAAAAAGCCAGAGGTGGTGTGTGTGTGTGTGTGTGTGTGTGTGTGTGTTTGGTTTATATGGTCTGATGGTTGTTTGTCAGCGAGAGGTGAGAATGAGGGAGAAAGTATGATCTGTTTGTTGTGCGAGGGATTTCAAATGGTCATTAGGTGATTAGTATCTTCCGTGTGATTAGTATTTTTCATTCTCTTCATCCCTTTCCTCTTTACTCGTTCACCATTCACACCAGTGGACTGAATCCCCCTGCCCTTCTGCCTGCAAGAGCTGCAGGTTGATGTCTTTCTAAAGAGAACGATTAATAGTAAATTAATGTCTCTTTAATTTCCCAACTGTCAAAACTGTAGAGAAGCATACGTGTCCTCACCTCTGTGTGTCCACCCACTAAAACACAGTAATATTTACTAATTTAACATGCGCATAGGCAAAAATAAGTGAGAAATTAAGAAAAATGATTGAGAGGAAGGGAAAGGGACAGAACCGGAGCTGTTAATGTACTTAATGTGAAAGTATTTTAACACTGAGTTTCCTTTCAGAAGTCATATTATGTTGTAGATAGCTGTATTTTTGTTAGAGTCGCATTGTCATCAGCCACAATTCCCACCCACCTCAATCAGTTGTAACACGATAACACCACCTGCTGAAATCGACAGTCTTAAGAAAAGTGAGGTGACAAGTCGACAAAAGATTCAGTAAATAATGAATGGTTTAACTGTTCTTGCTCTGAAAGTAAAGAATACAGAGATGCCACTTTGTCTTGTGAGGATTGTGGACATATTTTGTGCACTTGCATATGATTAACTATCGTATGTAACATGGTGTTTGAGCTCATTTGTCATTTTGGGTACATCGATTGAATACGGTTGTGGAAAAACTGTGAAAGGCAATTTATTTATTCAGTAAAGTAATCAGGAGACACATTTAGAAGAAGGAAACTCTATGTCTCAAAGTTATTATGATAATAGGACCTGGGATGTGATTCACTTATGTGGCTCTCTTTATGTACTTAATTTGTGGTGTTTTTATTGGACAGTTAGAGAGACGGAATGTCATGCAGTAATTGTACATGTAGCAGGAGTTGAAGCAGGTGTTTTTTTTAGCCAAAGAATCAGGATGACACTACAGTGGGTGTCTATGCACTTAAACCTGTGGAAAAGCAGCTGTTGAGCTTGAGTTTCTGTCACATTTTTAGTATGTCTGCAGCTCTCGATTCTTTCTGAAGTCAGGGATTCTAATATTTCAGCGATTAATCGGATTTCATCATCAAGCCGTCATCGAGACTCATTATTATCAGCCTGATCTCCATGAATGCTGTATGTCACAGCAGTTCTTATGGCATTTGGCGTGCTATACCTATGCATTTTCCTGACCTGTCACGTGTTATTTGGCGCCATTTGATCGTGTGTCAATTTACACCAAGATCTCCAGTTCACATAACCCTAACCCTAACCCTCAGTGCGCGGTATTTGACGCATCGATTCAGGGGCGTGACTATACATGCAGAAACCTTATGATGCGTACAGATAGCACGTAAAGTCAAAGCGGCGTGTATATTTACGCGAGTCATGATATCACATTATTATTATAGACTACAACAAATACATAACCCACGTTCTAACCAGCAGTGCTGTGTTTCTCAGTTAGCAATCATATTAAATCGGCTAATGTCAGGCTACTGTTGTGTGGAAGACTGGCATTTACCTTGTGCTGGCTTCGGATGTGTACTTACACACATTGCAGTTTGAGTTGCATGCGTCACTGTTTACAGTTCGTGTAGAACACGATCCCCGGGGCGGAATGCAAGTGACTACTTAAACGAAATTAATAAATAAACGAATACTCGAGGCAAAAAAAAAAGATTCAAGGATTTTTTTGTACTCGAATTATTCAAGGAATCATTGCAGCTCTACTTTTTAGGATGAAATGCACACTGTCACATGTATGAACGGTATGGTAACTCGTCAACAACACTTAAAGTACTGTTTTAATCTACTAATCCACTGTTTTTTATTGTATTTTGTAATAAATATAAGTAAAGACATAAACTATTCTGACCACATTATTTGTATCTGTTCTTCACATAATATCACTAAATTACGCCAATACATTTAATTTTTTTATGGTTAATAGCTGAACCTACTACTAGCTCCATTTATTATCTTCAGTAAATGCATAACTTATTTGTATTTTGTGACAGTGGTATTGTCTTCCATGTTCAAATAATAAACTTTGTGCTTTATTGAGCCTGTCGTCACACAGCTATACAGCATATATTTATATGTAGCTTGCAGTTGTCTGTATTGACTTTACTGTGTAGCTCTGTAGTTTCTATTGTTCCCACATAGTAAAATGTATTATGATTATGATATGTCAATTATTTTATACTACTGACACTATTTGAGAGGAAGGTACATATACTCTGAGAATTTAACCTTCCTCTCATTAGTTTCATAAATGCACTGGTTCTAGTAATGCAGTGGTAGTTCAGTAAACTCACACTCTGTCTATAGTTGAAGGAGCTCCTGTATAAATTTATGTTATTTATTCTAACTAGACATGATCTGCCACTGGTTTGTGTAAGAAGCTGTGATGAAAAAAGCTGCAGGACTCTGAGCTTATTGAATAATGGTGCAGTTTTGTTCCACCTCTCTTGCTTATGTTGCATAGTGTATTTATAAATTGATGATAAATTTGCTATGTGTGAAAACTATCACAAAAGAGCACTATAAAGGTTAATGTAATCTTAGCAAATGTAAATACTGAGAAATGTGTGTGTCTGTTTTGACTCTACATTAAACAATGTGTTAAATGTAGGGAGGTGCATCAAATGTATAGCTAAGTGCATGCATAGTATTGTATGTACATCTACCTATGAGAATTACTACATGCCACTGGTAAAACCAATGAGAAATGTGTTGCATCCTTCCCTTTATTGAATAGTCATACCCACTGATGCCAGTGAAGTTGAAGTTCAGGAGTATGTTTAATGTCTTCAGAAGCCCTGGTTCAGAAGACCCAGGCCTGTCATATTTGATTTTCCAAAAGCCAAACCAAAGAGACAGTAGAACATAGAGACCTTAATTTCACAACACTTCAAAGAAATATTTCAAAAGGACCTATTCTACCACTTGCACTTAAAACGACTTTGACTTGAGGTGAATTGTTTTAATTATATTGAAAAAGGCTAAATGCTGAGAGGAACAAATATGTAACCAAGTAATTCTAATTTTCTAGGGCACAAATTAAGATAATGTTTATCCCTAATAATGACTCAAAAACAAATCAGTGTATATTTTTGCTGCATTGGTAGGTCAATAAACACTTACAGTTGTAATCCTGGAGTCATGAAAACTTAAATCAATACCAAAGTACTCGCTAACTAATGCAATTGCATCTTTTAATCAACTAAAACTTCGTCCACACTAACATGGTTATATTTCTAAACAGATATTTTCTTCCCCTATTTAAAAAAAAGTTCACATGACCTCACTTTTACAAATTATCTCTGGCCAAATGACAACATAAAAATGATTATAAATTGGTATAAGCGCTCAGACAAACCCACCCTTACCCTGTTTCTGTCGGTCTTTAAACAACTGAAGACATCGTGGATAATACAGAGGCAGATGTTTTGTGTGTAATGAAGAGGAGAAGCAACAACAAATGAAGTTATAAACTGAAGTTTCCTTATGTGTATGCTTCAGTTGTATATTCTATACATGTGGTGGATTTCGTCATAACACTGGTCCAATCTGTTTCCAAAAAATAACTGTACTGACCTCTATCTACTGCAGGTCATGCACTGATCCATACACCTGGACTGGATGTTTTAGGTGGAGGTTCATGACACAAACCAGTAACAGACAGGGGGTGTGGAACCATCACCTTCCATTCTGTCTGTTTTTCCTGTCCACATGGATCCACACAATCCAAAACACCATTTACATGTGAACTACAGGCCCAAATGCAAACAACAGTATCTGTGGACGGGTGTACAGTATGTGTGAGCTCTGACAGCAAAGTTATAACCTGTGATATAGTACTACTGTGAAGCTTCTATAAAACGGGGGGGTCAAACTCAGACCAGTAAAATAATAACATAATAACCTCTAAATAATGACAACTCCAAACTTTTCTCTATGTTTCAGAGTGAAAAAAGTAAAATTACATTATAAAAACTGTTCACCTCTATAAACTGTCCTTTAAAAAAATTTTAATAACATGAACAACCTGAAATTTCTTTTTTAAAAAATGTGCAATTTTAACAATATTAAGTCTCAGCTGATCATTTACACATGTGCATTACAACTTACAGATCCCAGTGGATCTAAAAAGCAACAAAACATTTAGTAACTGGAATAATATTGTCAAAATTGCACTAACTTTTCTTAAGACTTTTCAGGTTGTTCATATTTGTTCAGGTTATTCATATTATTTATGAAAGGATGGTTTGTAAATGTAAACATTTTCATGTAATTTTTTTTTTCAATAAAGCAAGGAGAAAAAATTTGGAGTTGTCATTATTTATAGTTCTTTGTGACAGTATTTTACTAGTCGGACCCACTTGAGATCAAATTGGGCTGTGTGTGGAACTGAACTAAAATGATTTTGACACCCCAATGGCTGAATTTGACCCTTTGGTGGGCCAGTTTTGGCCCATGGGCCTTATGTTTGACACCCTTGTTCTATAATCTTGTTGTATTGAGTCTTGAGTCTTGTCTAAAGGAATTGTCTCCACCCTCCACAACGGTTATCTTACCAACCAAGCAAAGGTCAAAAAGAAAAATGAAAGCATCCAATTTTTTCTCTTTTTTTACTTGACAGATTTTATATTTATATTTTTATTCTTGACTGTTCTTATAGTTGTGTCTTTTTTTTTTCTCTGAGCACTTTACAGAACACAAAAAATTATAATTTTGTTGCATTATACCATGGTATTTTGCAATGACAATAAACCTTATTCTATTCTATTCTATTCTATTCTATTCTTGGGTAATTGCTGGATGAGTAAGAGCCTGACTTGTCTCTGAACAAAGATTACTCTCTTGACTTGGTGGTATTTCAAAAGTGAAGATGTTTCCAAATGTGCTTGTGTTACATTTTTCCATTCATGCATGCAAAGGCTGGTTTCTCACAGTGAAATAATGGAGTCCATTGATGACTGTCAGTGAAGTTGTTTCATCAGAGCTGGGGTGAAGGCTGAGTGTGGCCCAGTCACTGTTTCTCAGGCCAGAGAAAATAGAGACGATCCACAGCGACAGTAGAGAGACGGGGCTGACCTGGCAGTTACTGTCACACACTGAGGGCATTCAGATTCCCGCTGCTCTGAGTCCAAGCTGCTGTGGACAGAGCAGCAATTATCTCCAAAATGTGACAATGTAATTTAGTTTAAGATGTTATTTTCACAGTTTCTTGCAATAAAACATACAAATAATGTCATCTTGTGGGGTTGAGCTCTCAGGTACTTTTTCTCAATCATATATAGGCTATTTATATTTTTTTCAGTTTTTCAATTTCTTATGTTTAATGTTTTATTCTTCTATCATAATGCTTTTTATGCACTACTATTTCTACCATAGCGGATCATCCTGTGTTAAAGCTTAATAGTTTTTACAAATTGAAAATATCTATAAACAGACATCTGAGGCTTTTTATAAGGGTTAGTTTGGATTTTTAAAGCAGAGTTATATTAGTTATTAGTGCATTACTTACATTTGATGGCAGGTGTACCAATACGGCAGCTAAGTAAACTACTGTCAATAACAGAAAAGCATATTCACCACCTAAATATACATTATTTTAGGAATAGCTTCATCTTGCCATCAGACGGCCCTTTAAAGCCACCAGACAAACATAAATTTTACTTCATGGGACAGGGGGATTGTTTGGCTACTGTGGCATTAATCAGTTAGTTTGATTATGATTATTTATAATATTGGGTCAAATGCAACATGGAAGAGGTACTTTTCATGTAGGTACAAGTACACTGTTGCCCATAAACTTGGAATAATTTCGTTTTTAGACACATTCCTCTTTTAATTCCTATTTATACACATCAGTAATCACCTTCAACTAGGTTCAGTGATTCCATACTGAGTCCCTGTTACACTTTATCTATTAAGAATAAGTCACATTGTCACAATCATTTCATGAGAAGGAGTTAGAATATTTTCATATCAACTTTATGGGCACTTTAATAGTGTCGTTCCACATGAAGAGACTAGTTGTAAAAGGGATGGCAACAGAGAGTGGAAGCAAAATAGGACTAATATCTAATTTGGAAGAATCTTTGCAAAATGGAAGGAGGTAGAATTAACTTCATCATCAGAACCATCTTAAAATGTTCTTCCCTGTTCAGCAACAGAACCAAAAAAACAGCACTATTGGATCAAAGTAGGATTAATGTCCACTCTCTCTCTCTCTTCTCTAACTCCTGGTTTCTCAAATACCATGGCCTTTGTGCAAGCAGGAAAGGTAACAGATAAGACATAGTACAGCCGGGGATTGAAAGAGGAAGGTCTCGACCAGAAGCATACCTTCCCAATGGAGATCGTTACAACCAGTCTCAGGCTGGATCTGATCTGTGCTCAGTCTCATACAAAACCCTGTTCATCATAGAACTAACAGCACCATTGGATGATCCACAATGAATACAAAACGCTTAAATGCTCCAGACTAACAACTGAAGCATAGCAAAAGGATTGGAGATCGTAGGAGGATAAGTTTTGTGCATATTTGATCATTGTTTTGTAAACATATTTTAATGACTGTCTTCAGTCATTTGGCATGAATGTCTTCTCAGTCTTGTATTTCTGGCTTATGTATAATATACCACTGACGTAACTCAATCACTTAATTATAAACTTGTGTTGGATGTAAAGTGATGGATCGTTAAGTGGAAATCAGGAGAAGAAAACATCAGAATCTGAAAATACACCCCTCCTTTTGCTGTTCTTTCTTGTCTGATCTAAAATCATCCTATATACAGTATATATTTCCTAGAGCAGCCATTGGTCATCACAGCTGTCAGTCATCTGCGTTTATATCATCTGCTCTGTGAAACATATCTTGATTGGCCAAAATCATCCATCACAGCATCTGGGTAGATTTTTGTAAAACCTGAAAACAGAGTTCAGAGGAGAAATGGCAGCAGTTTATGATGAAACACACAGGTTTCAACACAAAATTTAATATCTTTTCGATTTTAATATATTGTTCTATGAAACAACAACGATGCTTAAGTGTATTATTTTTGCAAGATTTCAAGGAATAAGCTTTGTGCGTACAACAGAGTTATATAATCCAAAGGTTATGATTTTATATTTTCATTAGTAAGTTGCATTGCCCGTTGGCTGGGGTGTAGATCTGAGATACATAAACAGCAAACAACATGAAAAGAAAGGAAATATATGACACAACATGCAGTAGAAGCTCAGAAAACCGATATAACAAGGCAGTGTCTTCAATATTCTATATATTCTGTAATACCACACCAGAATTAGTCATCCTATCAGAGCCCTCCACATCGGGGAATAGCCTGGAATAACAGCTTCATTCCCTACTCGGTAGACAGCGTCATTAGAGCACACTGAACCTCAGAACCATCTCCCACCATGGGACCACCCAGTCCTATGACTCAAACTCTCAGACAACTTCACTTTCATCTCAGCTCAATCCACTGTGGTGAATTCAAAGCAGCTCTTTGCTGTATCACACTGCTGTACTCGATTTTTTTTTTTTGGATATTTTTATATGAAGGATTTTTTTTGTTGTTGCTCATAATTCGAGCACTACGTTTTGTCAACAGAAATATCTCGAGTAACCTTTTCAAAATGGCAGGAAGAATAAAGCGATAAAGAGAACTACTGTTTTTTTGTTGTTTTTTTTCTGTGCATTGTGGTGCAGATTCAGGTCTGAGCAGTGCACGGTAAAGCACTGCTTATTATCAGGTGTCTGTGGGATGCATGTACCCTGAGGGATGGAGTGTGAGCTTGCATATTGAAGAGGCTCAGGTAAACACTTGAACAAGAAAGGGCCTTGTGTCAAACATAAGCATTCTCACACACTGATGTTTTTAAAGTGGTTTAAGAGAGAGGTGTAATTTATGCACTTGTCATCTTATCTGCTTTTACAAAGTAATAAGTAAAATGTTATTTTATTAGTTGTATCCTTTATAGATGTTTAAAAGTTTATGTGGTTTATTAGCGCTGCGAATAAATACAATGTTTCTAGTGCCGACATCTGTTAAGGGAAATCTAACATCTAGGTATGTGTATGTGAATGTATACACGGGTTACAACTTCCGTCAGCCATCTGGCCTGTCATCTCATCCCTTTTCTGTGAAGGCAGAGACACAATAGCTGCCGTTTCCATTGTCTGGTGTCATCTTCCTCCTACAAAGTGTTTCCACTACAAAGTAAAATGCTGCAGACCGCTAATCATTAACTTTAATGGAGATCAGGCTCAGGTCAGTCAGGCAAGCTAGGTTTTGTTGTTTTTTTTTTTAATATCATGGTTTCACGCCTAACAAAAATACAAACCAAAGGGTTGACTGGAGTCTAATCAGACCTCTAATCTTTGGTTCTTTGAGAAATACAGAAATAGGTGCAGTTTTTGACACATTTTTGGTTTATTAAATCAGGCCAGGTTTACATTCTCTTATTCTGAGAAGGTGTCATTGAAATAGAGTTAAACTTAAAACGCCATTGACTGTAGTGAATTTACCCATTAAAGATTATAGTCATAACTGAACAAACTGGCTTATAAAAGTACAGGAATGTGTGTAATATAGTATTGTTTTCAGTACCATTAACAGCGTCCCTGGAATCAGTGGATTGATAAATGTATCTCAATTGCGATGGGTGGCCTTTAGTTTATCTTTTGAATGAACAGGAAGTAGTTTCCCATGAGGCAGGGGGACAGCTAGACATGTAAGCATCGATTTAATTTCCTGACATCATCAGTCACAGTGCTTCCAGCCATGGACCTGAATTACAATCACACCCTTGATTTCTGCGCTCTCTCATTTCCTGCTTTGTGAACATTTCTCGTTGACCGGTCATCTTCTAAAAAGTAGAATGAATGTTGGGATGTGTTTGTGGATTGTGTTTTAACTCTAATGGCAGGATTTCAGTGTCCTACTTGTTAGAGGCAGTATTAAATCTGGAGCTTTTTTTCTGTTGTTGCTACTGTGCCAGTCGGAAAAAAAAAATCATATTTCACCTTCAGACAAGTGAAAGCATATGGTCTGAGTTTTAACTGGTCATTGTTTTTTCTGTCTTCAGGTACGACCCGCCCACCTCGAGACGGAGAGGTCCCAGGGGTGGACTACAACTTCCTATCTGTGGAGGACTTCCTAGAACTTGAGGAGAGTGGCACACTATTGGAAATAGGAACATATGAAGGTAAGGACGACAACGATCTCAGCTGAGACTCCATGTAAATCCTGGTAACGCAGGTGTCCTGACTCACCACAGGTACAATGAGCGCGGCATAGCAGCGATCAACGTTTATTTTTTCCTACATGCAGGCAGCCTGTAAGACTGTGCACTCAGTTGATTCCGATTAGGCGGTGCATGATGGGGGCAGATGCATCCAGGAGACAGCAGGTCACTCCACATCTGCCCCTCTCACTCTGATTAGGACAGTGTTGTGCAGCACTAAGTCTCATACTGACACAAACGTGTGTGTGTAAACATACGTGCATGTGTGGGTGGATGTGTGTTTTTATATTGTGTGTTTGTGTGTTAAGTCGGACTCTAACACAAGTGTGCGTCTCTGTGTGTGTGATTGTGAGCACAAGGCTGGGAGAGAATGTTACGACATTAATCTGCTTGGCACCGGTTCCTCTGTGTGTTGGCACGTTTCTTCCTTTCACGCAGACAATGTCAAATACCTGTCCACAGGAGTCTGTAGACATCCAGACAACTGGAGGGAGACAACATTATTGATTCAGAGGAAATTAATATCTTCATGTGTGTGTAAGCGTGTACATGTTCATCTTGAATTAGTAATTTTTCTCACACATTTATCAAAACTAATGAAAACATGTAGGTCAGGTTAAGTCTCCAGCCAAGTGCCTTAGATCTGTAGTTCATGTTCGGGTTCTGCCCACTGCTCCAAACACTGCAGTGGATTAAATACAGGAGCAATAAGCAATGATGAAACGAAAATATTAAATGTTGCTTGCAACTCATAAATTATCACTCAAATCTATAGTTTCCCTCAAATTCACAGTCATGTAACCCATCGTTTTGGTTTGCAGCCCTTAGTTTTTTATGGTGAAAAAACTTGCAGCCAAATAAATTCAACGACTGTCTGAGCAGTTAAGTGTATTTTGCAACCCGAAGAAATTTTTCTCTCAGCAATGGTCCAAATAGATTTAAAAGGAAAGGAAAGGATTATTGAACTCACAGTCATGGTGCTGAAAATTTCACATTAATGCTAATATTGCAACATATTTGCTGTATCCAAGAAAAAAAGGGTTTTGTTTACTACAGTCAGACAACTCAGAGTTTGTGTTGTGTTACTGCTAACTGTTTCTACTGCCACTAAATGGTCAGTCACTTAATGCATTTTGTTTTTGCTTTTTTTTTTTTTTAATTTGCTAGTGACCAGTAGAGAGTTGACATGACCCGAATGAATCTCCCCAGACAGATGTGATGTGAGCGAGGGACTGTAACAGACGCATTCACGTGCCATATCTTATCCCATATTTACAAAGAACTTCAACATACTTGATGGGTACTGCTGTGTGTCTGAAAAAAAAAACATGACAAACTCTTTGTTTGTTTTCAAAACTACCCCACTGACAAATATTTTCTATCAAAAAAACCTGCTATAACAAGCCTGGTTTTGTGACATGGTCCATTGTTTTTGCTTTGTACGCTTTCAGAGTCCACACAATGTAGCTCTGCAGCCCATAACACAAACAGGGACCGTTTTGCTTTCCCACCAGCTGCTTATTTCCTCAATTTGTAGTCACAATGTGATCCAGCTTTATGTCTTTTCCTCTCAGTGTAGGATTAGAAGGTTTCATAGATCCTCTGCTTGCTATCTTTCTGTCCCCTGCGCTGCCTGTCTTTTTTATCCCCGGCTTCCTCTTTCCGTCTTGGTTTCTCCATCTCCCTCCTTCTGTGTCTCTCTCAAGCATGCTAATGTCCTTCTTGTTGCCTAGGTAACTATTATGGGACCCCCAAGCCACCAAGGCAGCCCATCATTGGGACAGTGATTCTCGGTGATACAGGCTCCCAGCAGTCCACCCCAAAGCGCACCAAGTCCTACAATGACATGCAAAACGCCCGAGTAGTGCCTGCTGACGACGACGATGACGACCAGGCCACGGAAATGAACAACAGTTTTACAGGTGAGGGTGGCGCTGCATGTCTCCATCCTCCTCTGAGTCTTCAAGTTTTTTTTTTTGTATCGGCAGCTTTTTTATGCCTGGATCTATTTCATGTTGGTGCAAGTGTTTGCTCTGAAGTGCATGTTGACATAGGGGTATCCGTGTGTGTTCAGGATTAGATATACAGCAGGAGAGAGATAATGTGTGTATGTTTATGATCCTCTCCTCTGTTCAATGGTGCTGGGTGTCTAGCGGTTACATCATGTCTTTGTGATGCTGATTCCTTTTCTGTGAGCCTCCAAACACTGCCATCTGCCTGTGAGGAGGGGTGTAGAGGCGGGAAGAAGTGGATTACACTCGCATAAATTAATCATTTTATGTGCATGCTTCAGCCCTCATATGCTTTTCCAACTTCTACATGGAGTCTTAATATTGTTATGTTTTAATAATTTTTTGGGTCAGACATGTTTCAGAATTGTTAAGTAATGGAAACCAATATCATAATAAATACAGTACTATAAGATTTAGTTCATATTCATTATTTTCCACCTTTCCTCTCTTTTGAGATCCTTTTTTTTTTTTACGAGTGCAAAGAGATGGTGTTTTTTCCCTCTCGATGCTGGGGAATCTATGCCCTCTCTGTGTCCCCCTGCCAGGCTGCCAGAGTGTTGAATTAGCATTTGATCAACCCTGAAAGGCTCACGGAAGTGGAGGAGGACAGTGGGCCAGAATTGTGGTGCGAGTGTGGATGGGGGTTGGGACAGCTAGCTTTTAGGAGAAAGAGGCTTATGGGTGGAGAGGTAAAGTAGGGTGGGGGTTAGAGAGTTTGGAGAGGACTGTTGCTGAATGAATTAGCATATTCCTGGGGCCCTTTCAGTACACTAGGAATAGGAGGGAGCCAAACTTTGCATGGAGGAGGGAAAAATGGGGCTTAAGTGTAGTTTTAGTTGCATGGTATGTATAAGTGTAAGCATGCTTGCCTTCTTCTGCTCTGTTTGTCTTTTCTTGCATGCCTAATGCATAAACTTCTTGTTCTTCTTTGTTGTTGTTTTGTGTTGTGCTTGTGTGACCTACCCAGGATCCTTAGTGCGTAGTCTCTTCCCCTCTCCTTTGTTGTGCACAGGTAACCCTAACGACCAGGACGAGAGCCGCGGCGGCATCCTCCGGCCGTACCCCGCACGTGACAATGCTCCATCCATTGGTCTGAACAATGCGGCCATCTCCACCGCAGACAGCGGGCAGCAGACCCTGGCAGAACCACAGGTCTCTCCAGAAGACCCGCTGGGACCGCTGCCTGAAAACTGGGAGATGGCTTACACTGAAAACGGAGAGCTCTACTTCATAGAGTATGTGCCAAAAACCCTCAACACTTATTTTGTCACTTTCACACACTGCCTGAATAAGCATTTTTCACCATAACTGAGCTTGTCTGTGTTTACCTTCACAATTTTTGTTTGTCTGGTAGCTTGTCTCCCCCCCGCCCCATGACTCTGGTTTTAGGCCTTCCCTACCGACCTGCCCAGCCTCCTGGGTGTCACTGCTTTCCTGTTAATCCCTGCATGTCCAGATCTCTAAAGGAGATCACATCCTGATCACCTGACTACCTCCACCTCTCTGTCCTCTCAGCAGCATAGCTATGGCACACCACCTGGATATGGCTATGTGTTTACAGAGCTTGTATGTTTATTTCTGCAATTACAGAATTACTGTATGCTCTTATCTAACTATAATGGGAAAAGTCAGGGTTTTTTATTGTCACTAGCCTGTTTGTGTTTCTGTTGTTTTTCTCCGCAGCAGTTTACTTCTGTCCTCTGTAAACTTGCTGACGCGGTTTACACTCTAATTCTTATTGACGCATTCATGCGCTCCTGCTGTGCTTTTATGTGTCGGTTTGACAGCCTTTGTTGAATCACCCTGTTGTCTTGTTTGTTTCCTCTCAGCCACAACACAAAGACCACATCATGGCTGGATCCTCGATGTCGAGACAAAGCCTCCAGACCTCTGGAAGAGTGTGACGACGATGGTAAGTTGCTAGAGATCATTTACACATCAGTAGTGTACATTTACACTTCTGTAGTGATTTAGTTGCCATGTGGTGCCCAAGGACTCTTAACTGGGGGTTCTCTTGTTTATTAACTAGTCAGATCATATTGTGAAGCACTTTATTTCCTAGTAGTGTATTTAAAGCATACAACAATATTTAATTTGGTTACTCAGTTGAATGTGGTGATCTGGTTTGCAATAAAATTAAGTCAGCAGCTTCCCAGAATTGTCCACTTGCAGGCTAATTTGTTTATTGTCACCACTACAGTTATAAAAAAAAATCTGATAAGTAATTCACAGATAAATAAGAAACATTTGATGAATGCTGCGTTTGACAGTTGGCTTAAAATTTTGAACACAAGCTGCAAAATTGCACCATCAAGTGGCGAAATAGAAAGTGGCATGTTCCATTTCAGTAGATTCCTCAAATGTCTATAGATGTTGTTTCGCTCTGTTTTCATGAGGTCTGAAACTAAGGGGGTTCTGTTTTTCCATTTGCTTTTCTCTGAACTGTCACTTCATTCTTCATTTGCTCTTGATTCCTTTGTCTCCTACCCACTTCTTCTTCTTCTCCTCTATCCATCTCCTTTCTACTCTTCATTTTGTTTTCTCTGTTTCATCCTGCTTTCACCTTGGAGAAGAAGGGATACATACGGAGGACCTGGAGAGCGATCTAGGTAACAATATTCACATTTGACACCAAGGTTATGATACAATACTGGTCTTTTGAGGCTGAAATTGTTACCTTTCATGAAATCCAATTTGTTTGAGTGTGTTTGCATCATGTGGGGGCTGTCGACCAGAGTTTTGATACTTTTTTTTCACATATTCTACTCACTCCATGTAGGAGAATATGATAAACTAGTATGTGACAAGTGGGGAACTGCAGATTCTAGATGTGGTAGTTTTTATGCTGGGGGGAGCAGACTTTTGGGAATTGATGTTAGTCTATATTTTATAATGGTGGCATAAAAATTGTTTGGTAAGTTATTCTTGAAAATGTAAACGACAATTAATATAGTAAAACACAGGCGCGCCGGCAGAGTGAAATTATGAGGGAGCACGGAGCGGAGGGATGGGGGCGGTGAGT
>JAPQRQ010000026.1:13310280-13344972 GCA_037367365.1 Apogon talboti | reverse complement strand
ACACACACACACACACACACACACACACACACACAGAGACACTCTCTGAGACCTTCCAGTATAATGATATAGACATTTCTGCCTCAGCCATGACAAGTGGTGGCAGTATTGAGCACTAAAAGCAAACTGTTGCAGCCGAAAAAATACAGGAGAAGAAAAAGACTGCAAAGTGAACAGTGAGTGAGATGGAGCATTCAAATCTCTCATGGGTAATTGTGCATTACAGCACATGTGTTTTAGTTGTTGTTGATCATAGCTCTGTTTCTATTAACTTCTCAGCTTTTTACATTAGAACTTCATTGTCTCATTAGATTTTCATGTGGTAAATGTGGTATTCTACTGACAGGAATAATGCCTCAGAATCCTAAAACCATGTATGTTATGCTGAGGTTTTCTGGTGAAGACTTAAGATTGAGATTTGTTCTTGGAGTTGCTTCAGGGGTTCAGCTGCCAGTTCCACCACATTTGTAGGTTGCACAAACAATCGCGTAATGGAACAAGATCTCAGTTTCAAACACGGCCGAGACTCTTTGGTCGAAGCCTTTTATTATTGCTGGCTGTTCCGATGCCGACAGTCTGTGATTTTTATTGATTGTGAAATCCAGTCTAGTATAAAAGTTGTTGACTGGACTTGGGAAAAGCCCACAGTAACACAAGGAGGTAATGTCTTTGTCTGAAATCAAATACAGTGAAGAGGAAAATTGAGATGGCAACATCTTAATGGGAATGTATCAGCTTAATAAGCCTGTTCTCCTCAGAGCGTGGTTAGGTGTCTGCACTACATGGGTGTGAAATTAAGCACACAGTGAGGCCACACTGAGCTGAGTGTACTGCGGTCATATTCAGCGGAAGCTTGACAGCGTGCAGGTGTTTGCTCTTCAGTTTTCACATTGTTTGTTGTTGCCACTTTCTGATGAGATCCTTTGTGTGGTATCTTTGTTTTCCCTGAATGAGATGTGAGATGTTTTAGCTATGATGAGAACGATGAATGTGGTTATTGGCAGCAGGGAGCGTGATCCAGGTCATAATTTAGTTGAAAGCACTTACTGAATTTAGACAGTTATCTAAAAAAAATCTACTCAATAAGTGAAGCAACAATTTAAGAAATGCAATAGAACAGAAAAATGATTGAAATTAAAGGAAAATGAAAAATTGCGCTGTTGATCTGCTCTTTCATTTCATGGTATTTATTGTCATTTTAATATTTCAGCTGCATGAAAATAAAATGGCCATAAAGCCAGTGTGCTGTTACCCTTTTATGATATGACATGACTTAATTTTACCCAACCTTAACTGTAAGATAAAGAAGCCGAATATGTAACAATGACTGTATGCTCACACTGTCTGTGTTCACCACTGCTAATGATGGAGGTAAACCTGTTTTATGGTGTTGTCATGGAGTGTTTATTGCTTCTGTATTTCAGAGCTGCCTCCAGGATGGGAAAGGATAGATGACCCAGTGTACGGAGTGTATTATGTAGAGTAAGTTATTCACTTTATCGACACATTACCAAGAAAAGAACGCAAAGAAAAACAGGCCTCCTCCCAATTAAAGACCCTCTGACAAATCCCTTTACTTCCTCAGTCTTCTTGCCTTCAGGCAGCAGTAGCTAGTGTTAGCCAAGGTTGACCTTTTGATAGGAGCAAATCTGTTCTCAGTTCTAAGATCGAGTTAGTTCTTCTACAGTGAATCTGTTTCCTATAGGACTGTTGTTTGAAATCTGTGAACCATACTGACTACCAATATATCCCTTTTTTTCCCCTCTAACATATCCTCACCCCGTCATTTTTTTCCTTTCTCTCTGCCTCTGTCTGTATTAGTCATATAAACAGGAAGACCCAGTATGAGAATCCGGTGGTGGAGGCGCGGCGCCGCAAAATCCTGGAGCAACAGCAGCAGCCGCAGCCTCCAGAAGGTGAGCGGTATATTCGAGGTTCGTTTCCTGCCCTGGCACGGCACCATTTCTTTCTTTCTTCATGTCTGTGGGTGTCATGTGTTTATTGTGCGTCCAGTTTTTTGGACCAGTCTGCTTTTGTGTGTTGTGATTTGACTCAAGACATGCATTATTTTATATTTTAAAGTTGTAATTTGCAAAATATTAATTTTATTGGTGTGTTTGAGCTGGTCCAACTCCTTGTGTTGTCTTTGGTGTTTAGGTTTTTATTCATATGATTTATGATCATAAGGCCTGTGTATGATTTTATATTTGACCATTCGTATTTTGATTTAATGTTCAAGTGGAGGCTTTTGCTTTAACCTGCTCTGTCAAAAATCGCTAATAATTCTACCTGGTAATTGTGGAGAGTTTAAGCTAAAAATAGAATATCACATCACATAGAATTATCATACAAAGATTAATAAGGAACTGACTGTTTGAGGCATCAAGTGAAACCAGGATCAGTCTGTGTGCTTTAAGCTATATGTTTGTTTGTGTATGTTGACGTTAACTGTTCAGATGTTTGCATGTGCATTGCATGACAATACACCTCTGTGCTGAGTATGTTTGGAGTAACTATAATGTGTGATTGCATCTGGACAGAATGGATAGAGGAGCATTCCTCAGCTGCAGCTCCATTGGCTAACTATGCTCCAAACCACCTGGAGACCTACAGGGACCCTCAGGTCCCACCAGCTCTACCTCCAGGCCCTGCAGGACCCAAACGTAAATATTATTGTTTAAAGACACTACTTTTATACTGTAAACATAAATTACTCTTAAGGTTTCACCATCCCTTTTTTGAGCCTGTAAACAAATTGTATGGAGGTAAAAACAGAAAAATGCTATTACTAATACTGTTAATGTTTATTATTGAGTGAATTACACCACTATTCTGTCATTTTCACCACACTTTCTGAACAAAATCATTTATTTTCTTAGATTTGTTTGCAATCTTTTGGCATGACCTTTATACAGGGCCCCGTGATCTTTAATAAACTGAGCATTAAAGTGACAAATGTTTACATTCAGTCTAAATGCTGCACATGACAAACAGCCCAAGCAAACTGTCTAATAGATGGATCAAAGAAGTGTTCCCTGTTATTGAAGGCGTTAATGGTGCTCAGTGCTGTAAAACTTAAAGAATAAGGTGATAAGAATGTAGTCCACAAACTCTAATTCCAATCTGGAAAAATATAAATCACACTTATCTGCAAATTACTTTAACAGTTAAGTATGTGTACAAAAACAGAGATAAAGTTGTTTTGTGATGCTCTGCAGGAGGGAAGCCTTTTTTCACAAGAAACCCAGCAGAGCTGAAAGGAACCTTCATTAACACTAAACTGAAGAAGAGCCGTCGCGGCTTTGGCTTCACTGTTGTTGGAGGTGACGAGCCAGATGAGTTTCTACAGATCAAAAGTCTGGTGCTGGACGGGCCTGCAGCTGTGGATGGCAAAATGGAGACAGGTGCAGTACATAACCACCATCCACAGGGGGCACTGTTTGCATTCAGTAACACTCAGTAATGTGGTGTTCCACAGCATGTACTTTTTTTTTTTTTTTGAAGGCTGGAAACCTTTACATAAATGAGCAGTAACTCCAAATATCTACTTGTTTTCAACCCCAGTTTGTTGCTGTGATCATCTGTAGCACTAACTGTATTGTGTTTCCTGTAGGTGATGTGATAGTCAGTGTGAATGACACCATCGTGCTCGGCTACACTCATGCTCAGGTGGTGAAGATCTTCCAATCCATCCCCATTGGTTCTATGGTGGACCTGGCCTTATGCCGCGGCTACCCACTGCCCTTTGACCCTGACGACCCCAACACCAGCCTGGTGACCTCAGTGGCCATCTTGGACAAGGAGCCTATCATTGTCAATGGACAGGAGACATTTGACTCACCTTCCAACCAGGCCGGACCAGTTAATGGCATGAGAGAGCCGCGGCCGCATAGCCCCTCGGCTGAAGTGGCATCTAATGGTTCACATGGCTACTCCAGCGACGTTGTCACCCTGGCCTCTTCCATCGCCACACAGCCTGAGCTGATCACCATCCACATGGAGAAGGGAGACAAAGGGTTTGGCTTCACCATCGCTGACAGTCTAACAGGAGGCGGTCAGAGGGTCAAGCAGATAGTGGACTATCCACGCTGCCGTGGTCTGAAGGAGGGGGACATTCTGATGGAAGTCAACAAGAGAAATGTCCAGAATATGAGCCACAACCAGGTGGTGGATCTGCTGAGTAAATGTCCCAGAGGCAGCGAGGTCACCATGTTGGTGCAAAGAGGTATGTTACATCTTAATGTCACACATTTTACAGAACACACAGATGAATAGATGGCGGAACAGAAGTTTGGAGTTAAGTACACAAAGGAATGTAGTGCATGAAAGACGTCTGCTGAATACACAACAGCTTGAATATTTGGCAAAGAGAGAGCGGCACAAGGAGAAAGTGAGGAGTGGGTGGTATGTCGGACCGAACGGGATGAAGCAGGGAGAGGTAAGGAGTGGATGAGCTGAGCTAGCATGGTAGTGGATGAGCAGATGACTGTGGGAGGGAGTGGGAGGCTGGGTAAAGAGGCGAGATGGATGAATGAGAGAGGAGGGGTGGAAGCGCACATTAGGTCAGGGACTCATATAGGTTTTGAATGCAGATGCTGCTCAATTGGATGCCATTCTTCTTTTCCCTGCGCCTATGTTTCCTATGCTGTATGGTAATTAGGTATTGTCAATGTTTTTTTCTTTTTTTTTTGTCTTTTCCTATAAATGTGTTTTACTCTACCTGGAATGGAGGAAGGAGCCTGTGTGTGTGGAAATAAACAATAGTTTTTAATTAGTTGGCTGAAACTCTGAAAAGGTTGTAGATACTGTACATGTAAGAGTGAATGCTACTTTGCCTAGCTCCTTACCTGAAACCTCCACTTTTTAATATAGAAAAATATGTTTGTTTTTTTCACAAAAAATGTCAAAACAAAACTAATAGTTTGCAATGTGAGTGTGTGTCAAGTATCCATGCTGACACCAAATGACCTTTGGGGTCACTCATTTAAGTTCAGTCCTAACTGTTGTTAAATTGCAGTCCATCTCAACTGGCCCAGATCTCTATTAGTGGCAGGTTCGAATATGCACCCAACATCAATTATGCCCTCTAATGAGTTGACCTTGTGCACTGAGGTTGGAATAACACTGTTTGTGTTAAATGTCAGCATCATTATGGGCTTCTGCATGTGTGTAAGACGGCGACAATGATGCAAATGCATTACAGTATGTGCCACCAGAACACTGAGAGTAAAGTACAACGATGTGGTGATGCATGGGGTGGGGGGGTCGGGTGGAGACTAATGGCAGAGTGGATCATCTCCAGTCACTTTGACACCTGTCAATCAACACTGTAGGGATGAGTAAATGGACAAGTCTAAGATGCATAGAAACAAACACTGAGCGGGGGGTTACTTAGAAGTAGAATTCTGAGGCGGATAAACAATTTGTAAACAATTTTTTCCCCCTGCATTTTGTCCTTATTTGATATGGACAACGAAGGGAAATAAGAATAGGAACAACATGTAGTAAACAGTCCAGCTGGGAACTCACTGCTCAGGACATTTATGCCTTAACAGCTAAAGCTGCTGGGTAGCACTAGACAAAAGATGTGTTTTTATTTGGCAGCTGTTTTAATAATCTATTCATTGTTGTCACTGTCATTTTCAAAGCTACATTTTCAGCCTCTCACATGTAAATAATTGATGCTTTTCTTTGTCATCTTTGAGAGAAAATAGAATGTTTTTTGGATAAAAATACATTATTTGAATACTACCATGAGCCAAGGAAAATTACAGCAGGCATTTTGTGATTTTCTGACAATTTACAGACATAAATTTGATCAGATAGGCAGATAATTGTTTAAATCAGTATTCTGAGCAATCAGTCTTTTATGGACATGTTTCAGTAGGTATCAAAACTTAAACCCCCAGTCAGAATCTGAAACCAGCATGTAAATGATGCAGATACAAAAAAAAAGACAAAGGAATTGCATTGAAAAAGCTTAACATCCGTGACAAAATTAATATTTTGATAGTATTTTAATCAACAGAGAGAAAATAATCAGCCAACAATCAACATATCATCTATTCTACAAAAATGGCAAAAATTGCTGCTTTCAGTAAAGATGAGAATTGGTAGCTTCTCCCTTTTTATAGGACTGTAAACTGTAAATCTGTGGGACATTTACGTTTGATAAAACACGTAATTTGGAGATGTCACCTTGGGCTGAAAGAGCTACGGCCATTTTTTCATAATTGTGTGGCATTTTATAGACTGGACAATTATTTAACCTGAAAATAATTGACAAATTAATTGCTCATAAAAATAATTGCCAGTTGCAGCTGTAGTCTGTATTGCTTAGGAGTGAAATATAAGCTGGGCTCTGTGAGAGAATGATGCAATGACCTTTCAAGTGATCGCTAGCAGTGAAGGTATAATCATTCACAAACAACAATTATGGGAGGTTTGAGAAGTCAAGTTAAGCCTGATGATAAGAGGAAAGAGGAGCTGAGCAGAAATCCAAGGGCCAGGGATCATGATTTGAGAAAGTGGAGGAGGAGGATTAGAGGAGAGAGAAAGTGTGAGATTTGCTGAACAGCACTGGACGTTCAGCGAGGGGAGCATATCTGTGGTTTTAGAGAAATTTAGGCAGAGAAGAGGTGGAGGAACAAGGTGGACTTCATCTGGAGGAGCTTTAATCTGTTCTCCTGTGACTCATCAATCTGCGATGCCTCACTGAGAGTCAGCAGAGAGCATGAAGAGTAGGCAAAACGCACAA
The DNA here is from genome assembly GCA_037367365.1 of Apogon talboti. Taxonomy (NCBI): domain Eukaryota; kingdom Metazoa; phylum Chordata; class Actinopteri; order Kurtiformes; family Apogonidae; genus Apogon; species Apogon talboti. The sequence goes on along the minus strand of JAPQRQ010000026.1, from coordinate 13,338,215 downwards.
GGTCACACAAACATAACGTCTTACATAGTTTACTGTTGCATCACCAAAACACTTTGAAATCACTCTTCTCAATCCTCTTCTTTTGGCTGAGCTCCAATTTTTCTTAAGTGAATAATGTGACGATCATTTTATTGGTTCATGTTGTCTATTGGATGCAAAGATATTAAGATTACCGTTATATACGACAAAAAGCACTCACTGAAGTCTTGAAATTGCACGACTGTCTACAAAGACACCTATCTAAGCTCTTGTGGCTTGAAGTTTGAATTTGCTGTGTAAACCACTGTAGGATTATAAATAAATTATAAATACTTAACATATCATGTGCATCGCTTTCTGAAATTTAGATCGAGTGCTCCTCATTATCAGAAACAAATGACAAAGGGAAAACCATCCTTGTAATATTATACCTGTTCCACAATTTGTCCTTTATGCCCAGGAGGCAGCATTGCTGTGAAACTGACAGTGCCAGAGTAGTTAATTTGCACAGACACTCTTTACTTCACAGATTTGCAAAAAGGCTGTTGTGCATTTAGCCATTACCTTAATGCTTCCCTGCAACAGCAGAATGGTGTGTCAGAAAAGTAATAGACAGACATGTCGGTGTTTGGATCGCTCAACAAATGGTCTCTGTAGTTTCAGTGCGCTGGTTGTTGAACACAGAGAAAAGGGTTACAGTCAGAGAAAATGACAATGTATTTCCCACAAAGGAAATAGACAAGAAGCGGAATAAGTTATTACTAATGAGGGAGGTACGTGGCTGCTAAAAATACTGAAAAGTGACAGTCATTAGAAAGAGACGCCTTGACATTTTCCAAATTAGGAATGAACGTTTTTGTGTTTAGAACATTTAGAGTTGACTAGATTAGATAGAAGCCTAAACATGTTTCACCACTAGTCAAGAAACTTCGTCAATCTAGCGGACTAGTAAGCTTTTCTTTCTTGGTCTTCATCCGACAAATGTGCAGTGGATCAAAATGCGTGCAATTGCGAGCATCCATCTTTGAAGCATAGTGTGACCAACTGCATGCTCAAATACAGTACCTACCTGTTAAAAGGATCCATTTCCACCTTAAGCTTTCAAGTGCAGGATTTTTTTGTTTCCTATTTAAATTTTTAAATGCCTCTTTCCTAAGATAACATCTGGTGTCTTCACATCGAGGATTCCTCCACTGAAAAGGAGGCCAGGCCAGCTATGACTCCTCCATCTTGTCTTCCTCTCGCTGTTGCCATGACAATCGTGCACAGCGCTCCTGTCCCCTGAGAGACAGAGAGAAAGAAGAGAGAAAATGAAAAGACAGGAAAGGGAAATAAATTGTGTGTGTGTGGGGGGGGAGACGGACATGATAATGAAGAAGAGCTTGGCAATGTAATTTAAGGTGGATCTCTGCAGGACAATGGAATGATCTTATAAGTACAGCAAGGACAAATGTTTACAAGTTTAGCTCAACAAGATATGGAAAGATGGAAAACATGGACGAAGAGCTATTCACTGACTGTGTGTGGGCTCTATACAGGCACACCAAGGCCACGCCAGCAGCATATTGAAACACCAGGCCATTCACTTCTCTGCAGATTTTATTTGAAAAGCTCTAGATTATTTCAGTGCAGTTATTTCAAGATGATAGATTGACCCACACACATTTTTTCTTCCATTATGACGTCTTAGCACACATTTTCATTAACTGGCTGCTATGCACCAGTAACAACGGGTGTTTGCATGTTTGAAGACAGCACCCACCTCTTTGTCCTGCACATTCATAGCACCTGGCATTTTTAAGTAAGATTGATCCAACCCACTCTTTCACACAAATTATTCAAAATATGAAACCGAAGGCCTCATAGGAATGTGATGGTTGACTGATTGCATATGCATCCTGTCTTCGAAGTTGCTCCCATGCGTATACATTCTCCGCCTTTAGTGCTGATCAATAATTTCCTCATTAGCATATCTGCCAGCGGCTACAAACATTTCTCTGACTGCTATTATAGAATGGGAGGAAGTAGGGCCCCTCCGCCCTGAGATCCTGTTGAGGTCACAGTGCTGGCTTTCACTTGTGATTTGTTTACTTCCTCTCTCGTCTGAATGTTAATGGAGACAGTCTTAGTCACTTTGGCGGAAGGCTCCCTCTTTAATAATACCATCAGGTCTTTTAAGTCTATATGTTGTATCCACGCTGATCAATTCAGGGCTTTTAAATGGAGCTGCGATCTGTTTTGAGGTATTGAGCAGAGATTAACTGTCATTCAGCCGCTTCAGCGAAATAAAAAAATAGGATTATGGCTTTGCTGTATAATGTAAATGCTTTATGCGTTAATGGAAAGCGTGCAATTTTGCATACTCTTCTACGTATTCTTGCTGCGTATAGGAACGCTTACCCGCCTGCCTGTGGTCACATTACATATGTATAGCATGTATGCATTTATAGATGCTAGAGAGTTGCATGCATGTGCAAGAACATGTGATTCCCATGTTTCTTTCACCAGGCTTGAGTTGCTCATAAATGATACATTCAGCCAGATTTGATCAACACTAAATTACACATACACATCAGTGTCACACTGCCATAGCAGGTAAGTAGATTTAAAGCCAGTCTCATGCATGAACACGCTGTCACACTAGTGTATTGCATGTAGATTTTGCTGTTCTAGCTGACACAGGCTATTGTGGATGAATATTAGTGAGTAGTGGCAGGGTCATATTAATTTTGGTTACATGGCATCATAATTATTTGTGCTCTTTCAATTGCACATTCAAAATTATAACCCATATGGCCATGGTTACATTCAGTTGTTCTATGATTGATGTAATTGTGACCACATTGCTAGTCTGAAGATTTCTCAGAGGTTGTTTCAAAGTGAAAGGTTTCCGTTGAGCTTCCGCAGTGTGTAATTTAGGGTTTCGGGGTCACACAACATGCTGTTGTATTGGAAGACACTTATTATTGACATCTGACCTTCTGATGCGTGTCCTTCTCGGGTCAGATGCACATGCATGCACAATGACACACGTATAGAAAAACAGTCATCAGCACTCCAGCAGCTGAGCTCTTCCTCTTGTTCAGCAGCTGGAACCCCATAATCTGAGAAGGAGAAAGAAACAGAGTGAGGGATAGAGAAAGAGAGGGAAGGAAGGAAAACAAGGGGGTAGGATAAATTATGAATCGTGTAGAGAGAGGGGCTTTGCAGCAACAGAGAGTTTTAACATTTAATGATTTTTTGCCAATGCAGCAGAAAGAGCCTAAGATGGATGCTTGCATGTTGTTGCATGTGTTAACGTTGCTGATACGTTCCATTTGTATCTCCAGTAGATTTTCACTATTTCAGCTCACTAATGGTTTTTTAGGATTGTGTTGGTCTAATCCAAAACGGTAATGAAGGAGACTGTGAAAGTAATGGATAAAAGGATTAAAATAGAAATATGGGGTGTTGTCACCTCCTCCTGTTATTTTACAATAGACTGTTTGCACTGTACAGAATTACACATTTCCTGTGGTAACAGCTACTCTTTGCCCCAATCCTGTCTCATGTCATTCACGTATTCATTTTTCTATTTTTGGCTCGACATGCTGTGCACTGGAGTAGGTGGCAACTTCAAGAAGGCAAAGACATTCTGCTGAAGAACAGTGCACACCCAGAGTGTGGGGGAATAATTAAGTTGGTGTTAATATGTCTGATGTAGAGGACCCTACATGATGACTGAATTGTTGAATTATGATGGATGTGATTTTAGGGGCTAAGTGGGAATGTAGATTATTCCCTACACTGGTACGCTGTGAGTCCTCTCCCCTGACAACTGGCTCCCAAGTATTAATATTTTATTAGCACAAATGAGATTGATCTTCTTGGTGTCTCTGTGTTATCTATATATATATATATATATATATATATATGTGTGTGTGTGTGTGTGTGTGTGTGTGTGTGTGTGTGAGAGCGAGAGATGGAGACAGATAAGAGAGAAAGTCAGGGTGCACAGAAGAAGAGGAGGGGGAGGGAACAAGAAATGAGCACAGAGAGAAAAGATCAGCTTCTCAATGTAAGCCCTGAGCAAAGCAGGAGTGGAGAGGTGAAGAAATAGCTCTGTAGTTACTGAGCCACTCCACAGATGTACATAGTAAGACAGAAGGTTTTCCTTTGATATAATGCAGAAACTGCTGAGCTCCGTCTTTATTTGGTGATAGTTGAGATTCTGCTGGAGAGCTCAGAGTAGCATCTGTGTTGGAGATAGCTGGCGTGCAGACTTCAGGGGGAACCTGTAGCTGGGACCGGCAGTCTTTGGCTGCTGCAGCATCAGAAAGCCTGTCTAATGCAGATAGATCAGTAGCTCGGGTGAGAGCACTGAGTGGAGCGGGATACAGCACAGGGGGAGGAGATCACTTAGATTAGTGAGCAGCCTAGCGCAGTGTGTTGTTCAGAGAGAGAAAGCAACGGAGAGGGCGACAAAGAGAAGGAGCTGGGCCAGTTACGCTCTGCTCTGCAGCAGGAACCAGGCTCCAGCCGTTCGTCTTGGAGAGTTTTTGATCAGAGGGGACAAGGGAAGAGCACCGCAGGTCATTAATGCTCTCTCTGTCTCTCTGCCGATGCTTTGCAGGAGTGGTGCCAGCCAAGAGGAGTCCAAAGCTGGTGGTGAGTACTAAAATCTTTAGCGCTTTATGTTAGTGCATGTTCACTCCACTGAGTAAAAGGATGGCTATTTAAAGAACAAAAAACAAACCGATACGATAGTCAACTCCTGCTCTTCTCATCTGCATCCAGAACTTCAGAAATCATCCCCTTCTGTTCTTTGTGGTGCCGTCATCATTTGCCTCTCTTTAGTCTGTCACTTTGTTTTCACTTCTTTTTTCAGCCACATATGCTTCTTTTTCGTTCATTGTTCTCCTTCTCTTGTGTTTTCTGCTTCCATATTGTCATTTCTGTTTGTTTTAAATGCTTTTCTTCATCTCTCCACTCCTACCATGCTGCCATCCTGTGACTGATTACACGCAGCCTAGGATGAACAGAGTAACAGTGACCAGCTGTTAGGGAGGGCAGGCAGCCACAGTTGAGAGAAAAGAGGCATGAAGGAAGGATAGGGAATGGGATGAGGGAAGAGAAGACCAGTCCCACAAGAGTGATTCACTATGATATAGAGGACACACTGAGGCTAACAGACAGGGAGAAGGGGGCAATGATGACAGAGTGAGCTGGAAGCAGAGGAGAGGGAGATTTTTGAAGCTGAAAGAGAGACTGCAACAGATTGCAGTGTGACTTCCAGTTACAGTAGTAAAAGATAAGAAAGAATGGAGAAAGAGGAATGAAAAGCAAATTCTGTGGTAAACATGAGGGCAGTGCAGCAATTTAGGAGTTTCAAGAGCAAACGCCTCCCTGTTTTTACGAGTCATCACAACCTGATAAAAAAAAAAAAAAATCAATACAGACTCAGAAAAGATGCCAGTGAGGCTTTAAATTACTGTCACCTTAATTCACCCCTGGAGAGCCAACAAGTTATAGCAGAAGAGCATTTTTTTCAGGATAGGCTCATCCAAGACTCATTAATGGTAGGTTCAGTTTCCAGCAACTGAGAAGACACAAAAAAAAAAAATCATCCTCATCCCACGTCTCTTGATCGACATTAAAAGCCCTCGCCTCAGCCAGCTGGATATTAGGATTAGCTTAAAATGGTATCAGTCAAAGCTGAGGGTGTTACCTATTGAGGTCACATGGCATGGAGATTGAAAAATGGTTGGGTGCTGTAAGGGGGTCGAGTGGGACCAGTACTGGCCTTGGCTGACTGTCACTTTGGATTAGCCTTTTCACAGAGGAAAAGCCAGTTTTCCCCCTCTGTGTTATGTCAGTGAAATGTCACGCTGCATGCAACTTCGTGTCAGCCCATACGACCAATCTTGCCTCCAGTTCAGGCCAAGTAGATGCTCACAGTAACCTCCCATATGCAAGAGAGACTCTGCTGTCTCAACCCATTAGGCAAGTCACTAGTGATCAAATGAGAAGTCAATTTTATATGGCTGTTGTCCTCATTAGGAAGCATTACTGGAATATTTGACCCCCTCATCTCATACAGTGATGAGTGGGAGACTGTGCCGTGACTTTTCTAGCATTTCACGAGGTGGTTTATTATTCATAAGAGATAAAAAATGATTTGGTTGTCAGTAATTGCATTTTCTCAGTAAGGCTCGTTTTTCACAAGACTGTAAAGTGATTGTAATGTGCAATCATACACAGCCTGCAAATAATAACATGGAAACCGTATATTTTGTGGTTGTGGAGGAAAGAAAGCAAGCAAGAAAGAAAGAAAGAAAGACAGAAGGGGCAGCATCACATTAACAGGAATTTTAGATAGTGTATGTAAATTGGGCTTTTTTCCCAGCTTCACAGTCAACATTGGTTCCTTCAAGCGAATTAATTGAACTTGTAACAATTAAATTGATCACTTGGTGTTCTTCTTAGATGCTGAGATTTGTCAGATTTTACATATTCCTTGTCAGTTGCGGTCAGCCTTGATTCTGTTTCTATGCAAACAACATTTGGCAATAACTAAAAAATCTTGGGACTCATAAAAACCTATATCTTTGTTCATTAAAATTCCCTCACACTTCCAACTGTCTTTGTCTTGCAACCATGGAAACCAAGCCATTCGTCTCACACTCCAGTAGACGTTTTTAGTGAGAGATGTTCCACGGCAAAGTCTAAAAAAGATGACCTTGGATGTTTTTTCTTCTCTTTGTCCTCCATCAACACTTTTCTCACTCATCTCTTTTTTACCCTCTATCTCACCCTTATCACTGACTCACTTATCACTCTTACTTTTTTCTCCTCTCTGCCCTCTACCTCCATCTTCTGCTTGAATCCACCCCAACACACATACACCTCTCTCTCTCTCTCTCTCTCTCTCTCTCTCTCTCTCTTTTTCTGTTTTGTCCATCCAGCACCAGTTAGAGAGAAAAGACAGCCAGAGCAGCTCCCAGCACAGTGTGTGCAGCCATCGCAGCACCCACACCGATTCTCCCAGCCACCCACCCTCTGCCATGCCCAGTGAGGCTGTGGTTCCCACTCCTGCTGCACCCACTCAGCCGCTGCCAGGCCTGCCCCCTCAGGACCCTGCAGATGGCACCCTTACTCTCCAGAAGAAGCCAGACCCCTTTAAGATCTGGGCTCAGTCCAGGAGCATGTACGAGAGTCGACGTGAGTAGAATCGTGTTCTAACTTTTTGCTGATTTTAGAGTTTAAAAGTTCAGCAAATAATATTGCACACCTTTTAACCTGCTATAAGCCCGGAATGTGGCCTGTGATCCTCCTGAGGAGACACTTAGATCCTCAAAACTGATGACGGAAGCTTATAACTGCTCGCAGTTAGAAAATGGCATGACTATAATTCTGAATAATATCACACAGAAATGAGCTTTTCAGAGAGGTTTGAAATTTTTGCACATTCAATTATGATGCCATGTTATTCTGTTAATCATTCTTTTAATTTTCCGCTTTTCCATTCAAATCAGTTTATAATCGTTTTTATGTAAAATGTCTGCTGAAGATGTGCAGTTCAATATGCAACACTGAGGTTTGTATGACTCCTGGTTGGAGTTTTGAATCTATGTTAGCTGATGAAAAAATCATATGGAAGATGCTTAATAAACAGTGATGACTGCGTTGCTTAGAGCAAATTAGCAAGTGTATTTTTTCCATTGTGATATTTTCTTTTACCACAAAACAAAAACACAGTATTTAGTGAGGTCACTGCCGGGCACATCTGTGTGTGTGTGTGTGTGTGTGTGTGTGTGGGTGTGTCAGGCTGTGTGTTAATGTGCGTTAATGCCTTTTTGTGTGGATGCTTACAATTGTGTTCTGACTGAGTCACTACTGATACTGTGACAAAAGGTGCCTCCAAGAGGGAAGTGTCCTTGAAACACTAGTGTTTGCTCATGAATGGTGTACAGCGGGAGACGTGACAGTTGTACATGCCCGTTGATGTCATCCTGTTTAGGAAGGAAATGCAAAGGAAACGCATGCTTGTGAGCATTTCGGCATATCATTGAGTGTAAAGACAAGGCAGTTTCCTTTATAAACTCCTTTGCTTGAAGAAAAATGTCTACATTTTATCAGTAGCCAAACAGTTTGTCTCACAGCCTGTTTAGTCACTGGCACCAGAGTCTCCAAAAATCAAAACTGGAGCACCAGAAAGTAGGCAACCTCCCTCTAAGACTCCCCAGTATCATTTGTAGTCATGGTCTATTCTTGCATTATGCATGGAGGAACAGTGTAAGAGTGTCAAACCACTTATCTTCTGTGTGTTTTTTTTTTTTTTACATAGAGGACTTAGAAAAAGATGATTGATCTTAAAATAGCTGGTCTCTTTTGTGCTCCCCTCAGACCTTCTGTATACATAAAGGTGTATATTATGTTGAAATGCCAACCGTTCTGTGTGCATGCTGAGAAATGCATAAAGATCCTGATTGCAGAGTGCCAGGTCTGCCATGTAAGCTTGTCACACATTTGTGATTGTTGCCAGACATACTCTGTGTTGCAGTGTTGGTTAATAATTATGGCTGCCTGTAAAATCTAGGACTGCTGCTGATTAAATATTAACTAGGCCCAGAGAGGGCTGCTTTAAGCTGTGGCTGATTGGTATAGCTATTTGATAGCCCCTGAAGGAACTGCAGCCCCTTTGTAAGTCAGTGGGGATGAGTGAAGAAACGAGAGAGAAATGTAGACAAAGACAGACAATGAAGCCCTGATTTACATGTGCACACAGTTACATAAAAAAATCACTATTGTATCAGTAGGTAAATCCACACTTACACATCTGAGGAGTTTATTACTGCCATCACTGTGAGGGAGAACTGTAGTCAGTTCTGATCCTATTGTTCATATTTCTTAACCTGTCACTGGATGTAGCACACGGTACCTCTTTCTGGTCGTGCTGAGCTTTGATCGTTACTGTAAACACAGGTCAGGGAATTGTTAATTAGAGCCACGGTAGTTCTATTAACTCTGAACAAGGCAAAACGGAGAGCTGTGCCTAATAAATTCACCACTGGCCTTGCATGGCAGCCGTGTAGACAGCAGGCAGCGCGACAAGAAATAGCCTATGCCTCCTGTGTGGACTGGCCCTGTGGGTTGAACAGACTGACACCAAATTGCCTGTGTCCTGCTCCACGGTCTGCTCTGATGCAAATGTGTGGGATGGGTATATATGAAGGCGACTAACAGGAAAGAAAAAAACAGAGATTCGTGTTTTGTATTGGAAAATTTCTGTTATTAAAAAACAGTAAATAAGTAAAGTTTCATATCACAGGTGTGGGGTATGATGAGGTCACAGTCTGTTTTCACAGCCTAGTTTTTGTGAAGAAGTCTTTCTGTCTACTAAAGAAAGACCATCTGGGTAGCCAGTGATGTGGAGGGACTTAGAGTTGATGTGTGATGATTGCCCAAAGGGGGAGATGTAACTTGTTGAATATAGTAACATGTACTTGATGACAACCATATTTATTTTATGCAGAAGTGAGCTTGCTGGTCCTCGGTATATCTCACAGTTTATCTCCATAGACTCCCCTCACTGTACTTTTTCCTGTATTGCAGTGCCAGATTGCCAGGAGCAGGACATTTTCCTCTGGCGGAAGGACACAGGCTTTGGTTTCCGAATTTTAGGGGGAAATGAGCCCGGGGAGCCAGTAAGTATCCCCACACCAATAAATATCATTATCACAGATTATCAGTCAATGAAATTCTAACAACTGGGTAAAGCAATAATGAATTCTAGCCTTTTTTTTTTAACATTTCCATTTCTATAGGAAGCTCTTTGTCTGTTTCCTGTCCTCTTTACCACTACTCCTTTTATATTGACTTGAAACTGTAGAAACAGAAACCCTTAACACATCCCTCTTTAACTGGAGCTGTGACTCTCCAGAGGATCATATAGACAGCTTGTTAAGAGAAGCAAAGGCCTTACCCACAATCCCTCTGTTTGTACAGAATATATCTGTTTTAAAAAGAGACAGAAAGAGGGAAAGTGAAAGGAAGATACTGAGGAATAGAGAGCGATAAAATGGCAACAAGCTCCAGGTCTACCTCACAGGAGTTAGTACTTGTTGTTTGTGCCAAGAATGCTGCATGATAGTTGTGCGCTTGTTTCCGTCAGAGGTGTGCACACTCCCACACAATGCCTAAAGCATATACTGTAAGCCTCTGCTAGTCACCAGCAGGATGCACTGGCCTTCTCAGTTTCTCTGAACGTCAGGCACAAATACCTTGAAGTTATGCATCACAAGGCTCTAAAACACTGCTCTTGTTAACAGATTAATTAAAATGAGAAGGAGATAAGTCACACTGAATCACTGCACTCTCTCCTGACTGACGGGTTTTTATTCTGCCATTTACAAACTCTGAATAAGCCCAAGTATTGTATGCATTTGCTCCTCTTTAAATGCAATAAATTACAGAATGTTTGAATAAAAGTCTGCGTCCTTTACATCCTATTGTGTGCTTGCCCTTTACAGATCTACATAGGGCATATAGTGAAGTATGGTGCTGCAGATGAGGATGGGCGTCTGCGGTCAGGTGATGAGCTCATCTGCGTGGACGGCACAGCGGTGGTGGGCAAGTCTCACCAGCTGGTGGTACAGCTGATGCAGCAGGCTGCCAAACAGGGCCACGTCAATCTCACTGTCAGACGCAAGACCCCTGGATACGGAGGTGATGAGCGTTTAGTGCATTTTACATAAACCTAATGATCACTGAATCTTCTTCACCTTTACCAACACAGCGTATCTTCGACCTCGCTGGGGGGGCTCGACGTGAATACCTGATTCCAAAGTTCAAAGCACTTGTCAGCCAAGTTTGTTCTTCTCTTCTTTTACAGTGTCAAAAGGGGAAGGTGATGTTCCCCCATCTCCCGCTTCTTCGCACCACAGCAGTACCCAGGCACCCAGTCTGACAGAGGGCAAGCGGACCCCCCAAGGGAGCCAGAACTCACTCAACACCGTCAGCTCCGGCAGCGGCTCTACCAGCGGCATAGGCAGCGGCGGCGGCGGTGGCAGCGGGAGCGCGGTGGTGCCCGCCACCCTGCAGCCGTATGATGTGGAGATCCAGCGTGGAGAGAACGAGGGCTTCGGTTTCGTCATCGTGTCATCTGTTTCCAGGCCTGACGCCGGCACCACCTTTGGTAAGTCAGGCAATCTTCGCTGGAGCCAGCTGAGATTGACAAGGACTACTATTCAGTTTGACATGAGAATTAATTTGTTTACTATAGAGTGACTCTGTGTGACTTCAAAGTGTAATGTCTTCAATATAGACTTTAATCTAGCTCAGCAGTTAGATTGATTGTTTTCTGAATTTGTGATATCTACTGGTGCGTGTTGCCACAAAAGAGCTTTTTTGAACAACACTATCTTTATCTCATATTAATTTACACTCCAGTTGTGATCTGCATGCACAAACAACTCCAAAAAAAAGCTAATTGTTATTCTCAAAGCAAAATTCTTCAAAGGTCACATAATGATAATAACAATAATAGATTGCTTTCTAAGAACATTTTCACAGTGGACCCATATTTGACAACAATTTGATCTCAAAAGAGTGGTTGTGTGTAAAACTAGTCCAATGTCCTACAAAAATCCCATCAAAAAGACACATCAATAGAATATGAAAACACTAAGCTGCACTGAGTGTAACGTCTCATGCCAGTATTGAAATATTTTTGCATTTACTTCTTATTTCCTTGACTTTATGAATAACACGGGAGTGGCATTTGACAGTAGTATGCTAATGCTGCCCTGTGACGTTGCTCACAAACCTATCATGAGCTGAGGGATGAAGAAATCTCTTTATGAGTGGAGAGCATTCCCCGGGGATCAGGCAGGCTGCAGCTTTATCACAAACACCATCACCACAGATTGATGTTTCACCGCTCCTCACCAATTCATTCATGTAATTGAAGTCTACTCAGCACCGTCCGCAGCTGTCTATACCATTTAGATATTGTGGCAAAACAGCAGAATTGCATGTATTAAAGTTGGTCGACCATTGATGAGGAATTGTAGATGCCCTTCTTGAACAAATTTGGTATTAACCTTTGGGGCGATGAATTTTCAACACCAATGTCATGCCAAGGTCCCTTGTATAGTTAGCCATTATGATGATGTACGGTTGGGTGTCACAGGCGAAACATAAGAATAGATGAGATGTTGGCCACTCATTGATCCCGTGGGCTAATGGTGCTGCTCTGCAAAATTTAGTGCAGAAATTACTGCATTATTTATAGTGACACAAGTGACAGTGCTAGTCAACAACCTGGTCTAAAGGCCTCCGAAGCTTTAGAGTTTTGCTCTTGCGTTCCTGTTTTTACTGCTGCTTCCCTGCACTCCCCTGTCCTGCGCAGCCGCTGTTCCTTTTGGGAGGATGAGATGAATGGACCTGATACTTTCGTGTGCTGATCTGGGATTTTGCTGTAGCATCTTGCGCACACACTCCTAATGGATTCTAACCATGTGGGACATGAGCAGAAACCTGACAGTGGGATGTGTATTACTAAAAAAAACATGCAGGATCCTTCCTGGATTGCTCCATGTTTGACAGTCCAGAGAAGAACAAAGCGCTTTCAGCTGATTCAACATCTCATACATCATGGATAGAAAAACCATTTTGCTCCAGTCCGTCAGAGCCCATCCCCCTCTTATCCCTCCTACTGTGACCTGAGGTTGGTGTTGTGCTTAGCAGATTGGGTATTAAATCCTGGGTACTCGCCACACCCTGTAATGTCCAATATCTCATTATTAGTGGCAAGATAAAAGTGCATTTTTCAATCAAGACAAAGGGGAAGGGACCTGTGAAGGAAGATTATGTAATAAATATGGATGTTGCAAAAAAAAAAAAAAGGATGGAATAGGAAGTGTCGGAAGGGACTGAGAAAAGAGGAGTGAGGTGGAACAAGGGCTGGGAGATCCCAAGGGTCTGTTCAGAGCTTCTGTGTAAACAAGATGAACAGTATCGAACACTGTCACTCACACGCAGCCTGTATTTCTTCCTGTGATTGCACTGACCATGACTAGTACCATAAAAAGGCTATAGGCTGCAAATCTCACTGCAGAGTGCTCCTCTTTAGGAATCCTTATCATTTTCTGAGCTGTCAGGATCTCACAGCTCAATTACCGTAAGCGTCTTGCAGCAGTGATCGTGTCCTCATTGGTGGGGGCAATCGTGATGCTGTGACCAGTGTATTGATAGTCTGTCAAGCGTTGGCCGCTGTGGGCTCTGACCAGTGGCATATGATTCACAGTCATTGATTAACATGTCAGAGCGTGGGGGCAGGGGACAGCTTCTGCATTTTCCCTCAGAGCCCACAAATTTGATTTTTGACATCGTATCAATTTCCCCTCCTTTTACATGGCATGTAATATTTTGCATGTGCACTGATTGGAATGTCATTTACATGTAAATTATTGGGTTTCTGGGCGCACTAGGGAAGTGGTGATTTCAATAATTAACTGTTCTTTTCCCCTCTCTCTCTCTCTCTCTCTCTCTCCTTTTCTTTTTGTCTTTTCCATTTTTCACAAAACAAACCAATCAATTGATCAAATGATGTCATTAATCAATTCATCACTACAAAATCTCACATACTTAATGTATATGCAAAAACAAACATGTATGTCAACACAAAAGCTGGAAATGCTTGTGTGGCCATGCCCCACAAAATAGGACGTATCATCGAGGGCAGCCCAGCAGATCGCTGCGGGAAGCTGAAAGTCGGGGACCGGATATTGGCTGTTAATGGCTGCTCCATCACCAACAAGTCACACTCGGACATCGTCAACCTGATCAAGGAAGCTGGGAACACAGTCTCTCTCAGGATCATCCCGGGTGATGGTAAGGCTTCTGGCTACCAGCTTCACATGGTTGTTTCATAATGCAGCATGGTGTGACTTATTCATGGATGTGGTGGGAAGGAAAGGGCATTGCTGCTGCTGTTCCCTGGCAAGAGCACTTTCCATCAGGGTGTGAACCCTGGTATCTCAGAGAGTGAGTCACTGAGTAGGAGTAAGGTGAAGTTGCCCCCAGAAACTGTCTTTTCTTCTCTCTATGCTCCTTTTTTTGCATCACATCTTCTTGTGTACTACAGTTAATGAGTTTAGAAGGATTAGAATCGGTCCTCACATTTAATTAAGTGCTTCTTTAGGTTAGTTAGCCATAAAGGAAATGGATCTGTGTAATATTACAGCGCATGGAGTTTGTACTCCCCATGTGGGAAAATAACATAACAATGGGGCTTGTTACTGTCTAAGCCACTAGTCAACCAATGAAAATCCTAAGCAGAGCTCTGGTGTAATACCCTCCACAGAGACAAAAAAAATGCAGTAAAGCTTAATTAAGACAAGAGGTGAAAAGGGTGTAAACGAATCCCCACACATCCAGTACCCACGACCTGAAAATACTAACCCCTTATTCTCCTTTGAAATATAATTGAAGAAAGTGTTGTTTCAGTAAACTGTTCACTCAAAGAGATAGAGAAGTAGCAGTAAGAAAGTCATATTTCTTCAAGTAATGAGGGAGAGTGAAGAACGAGTCTGAGACAAATGAGTCAGGCTGATGTTCTTGCTGAACACAAACAGAGCTGTACTCCTGCCAGTACTGATGGAAACTAATGTCTGCTGCAGCGGTCGAGCCAGACAAATGATAGATATAAACAAAAAGCAAGAAAACACACTTGTCCTTGCTTTTTTTTCCCCTCTTTACTGGCAAAGCAGGTGAAACAAAATGATGCAAGTCAGGATTTTTCTTTGCTGCTGTTTTTATTTTTGTGCAGCGGAGCCTGTTTTTTCCATGAGCAAATGGCAAATGACAACATCACAGGCAGTTAGCATCAGGTTGGATGGAGTAGCCTGTGGGTGGTTCATGGGACTCTTTTGGATGGTAACATTTTGTTCTTCGGAGGGTCTTTTGAGAACACAGCTAAGGTCAAATGCATGTAATAAGATCAGTCAGTGTATTTTGTTGTCTATTTTAACTCTGTGTGCTTCTGCTTTTCATCCAGAATCTTCCAATGCTTCTCTGCTGACCAATGCAGAGAAGATCGCTACCATCACCACCACACATACACCTCAGTCTACAGACTCCCGGTGAGCGCAGTAGCATTTTCACTTTAAATATGCACTGATACAACACTCTATTATGAACATAGTTAATGTACACAGTGATCTTTAATGGGCCTGTTCTCCTTTTAAAGGAATAACTCAAAGTCTAAAGGAGCCCCTCCTCCTCCACCTACACAAGCTCAGACAACACAGGTAAGAACATTTTATCTGACTAGGAATAGTACTACCTGTATACACATAAAAGTGTATACAGGTAGTACTATAACTACAACTGAGATTTACAGTGAATGTGTAGATGAGTAGCTTTCAAGGCAATGCAGGGGATACATCACCATATATACATGAAACACATAAATTTGTATCAAAAACAACAAGCAGAGAAAATGAGAATGATAATTGTAGATGTTGATGATTTAAAAGTAATACAGAATGCCTGTGTACTTTACTGTATTATACGGTTATATTTTTTCTGCATTATACTATTATAAATAAATATGCATGGTAAAGAAGGTATACATCTCAGGTGGTTCCTCTAAAAAAAAAATTTGATTGTTCTTTTCCATTTCTGTAGAGAAGGGGGCATCAAAGTGTGATTCCCACTTACATTGCCAGTTATGCTCCAATCAGTAT
Organism: Apogon talboti; assembly: GCA_037367365.1. NCBI lineage: Eukaryota > Metazoa > Chordata > Actinopteri > Kurtiformes > Apogonidae > Apogon > Apogon talboti. The sequence goes on along the minus strand of JAPQRQ010000026.1, from coordinate 13,322,505 downwards.
TTCCAATTTCTCTTAAATATGTTTTTTAATTATAGTGCTTGTCATTTCCTGATGAAGATCAACATACATTGATTATCAGGCATATGGAAGAAAACCATTCAATAGGAACATTCTTATTTTATTTGGCAGCTCAATTCTGATTTGATACCCAATCACAACCCTGATTTTTTTTTTTTTTTCTGTCAACCTACTAATCACATATTAGTCCTCTTTAAACAAACTGTGCACCAGCACCTGTTGGCTTTCTCCTTGCACTGATTCACCCAAATCGCTGCTGAACAATGTCTCTATGAGCTCAATTTGCACATTACTAATTTTAGTCCCAGTCAAAAAAAAAAATAAATCTGATGTTATGGTTGAAAGTGAATCGATGGTTTTCCCAGTAAATACTATTTGCTGCTTTTCATCAGGATACGGCCAACATTAAAATAAAAGTCAGTGATCATGTGAAACTGGAACTAGAAAGTGGTGTAACGGTACTAAGCCAGAATTTTTATTGGGTACACCTATGATACATGTCTTCTAAATCATGCATATTCCTGAATTCCCTGCCTTGATAAAAGTGTATTTAATCTCTGCATCTGTATTTAATGCTTAAAATTTCTGTGTTGATCCGTTGTTCAAAAGAACCTTCCACCTATGTCTTTTGTATACACATGTTGACACAGAGGCACAAAGGATTCAATACAAGTCCCTTGAATCTCTCTGAGGAGTGATTTATTTAGCATCAGAGATGTTGTTAGATTGATGAATGAGTAATCAGTTAGTACGTAAAAAAACAATTATGTAGTTTCTCCAATGTTATGTTTTGATTCTTGTCTTTTGTATATCTGAAAGTAAGTAAGGTTTGACTTTTGTGTCAGAAGAAGATCTAAATATATAACCATGGGTTGTAGGAAGCAAAATTAATGCCAAAGTTAGAAAAGTTAGCGCATTACGTTAAGTAGTATCCACCTCTTTCTATTATTATAAAACTGGCATAATCTGTTCTGTCAGTTTTGAAATAAATCAATCTCAATCTGGCATCCATAATGAATGTGCAGATCGATTTTGATTAAGACTTCAGAGCAGTGAGTACCAGTGAAAAGTATTTTAGTGAGATGATATTTGTGCAGCTCTAGGGGGCAACTTTTGATGAGTGTGGCGGGTTTTGGGTCCAGCCCTTGTGTTGCCCTTGCTTAGTGATCTGTAGCCTGCTCACAGTCTCACACAGCATTAATGATTCATGAATTCCAGAGTATTGTACTGCCATTGACATTTTGTGAATTTTCCTGGGACAGAGCTTGATCAGTGCTGAAGTTTAGATCCACCTTTTGACTCCTTTCTTGCTCATGGATTACCTGCTCCTGTCTAATCCGCCTGTGACTCTCTATCACAAAATCTTTCCTAGGATGCTGAGTTCTACTCTGTGGACCTCGAGCGGGACAGTAAAGGTTTCGGCTTCAGTCTGAGAGGAGGACGGGAGTATAACATGGACCTCTACGTTCTGAGATTAGCGGAGGATGGGGCTGCTGTCAGAAATGGAAAGATGAGGGTAAGAATCTGCTTAATACTGTGGTGATCGGAGTGTATATGTATATCGAAACGACCTCTTTCCGTAGTTTAGAAACATCATCATGGTTTGCTCTGTTTTAGGTAGGAGATGAGATCCTGGAAATAAACGGTGAGAGCACAAAGAACATGAAGCATTCACGTGCTATTGAACTGATCAAGAATGGTGGTCGGAGGGCGCGGCTCGTCCTCAAACGGGGAGACGGATCTGTACCTGAATATGGTATGTAAACATGTGCTGGTGTGATCATAGTCTCCTCTGTCTTTGAATAACAACATTAACCTCCGAAGACCAAAAGCATCTACTGATATTAAATGTTTATTAACTTCTGAACCAATAATGATATCAGTAAAGTGAAGTAACGGAGATAAAATGCAGTTTCTCAGATTTTCAGCAGCATCAGATATGACCCATTTGGACGTTCAGGTGCTCCATAGTGAACATGGAAACGTCATCATCTTCTGCAACTTTGCTTCACCAATAAACCCTGTGTAGTTTGATAAATGAAAGTGGTTGCAGATGCTTGTTTTTACATTAAGTTAATTATATATTTTGCTGAAATGTCACTTTTTTCCCCCCCAATTTTCTCTATTTTGATGTAACAACTCTGACCTTTTATGAACATCTACATAGTTGGTAAATAAATGTAAGAAAATATCAGCTTGTCACTGACAAAAACAGAGGATAATATAATGGTAAATCCTGATAAATCACTTAGGAAAAGTTAAAAGTAGAGAAAAAGATATTTGGAAGTCACCACAAAACAGTTATAGATTTCTAGTAAGTAATATAAACATTAACAATAGGACCACCAGAAGTAATGCACAGCCACAGTAGTCCACAAAAAGTCCATCTTCTCAGTTTAAGTCAGTGTTTCTAGTGTTAACACAAATACATTTTTATCTTTCCTTTAGTTAGTTACCTTTCCTGGGATCAATACAAAACTGTGCTGTCAAATAAAATTGGTTAATGAAGAAATGTTTCTAGAAAAGCTGCAACATTTTGTGCTGTATAGAATTTGACACACATATATTTCATAGCAGAAGTAATATTTTCTTCCCAGAGCTGTATGTTATGCTGATGGATTACTCGTTTCATGTTAAAGTCATAGTGTTGCATTCCTTTGTTATTTTCTAGTTTATATTGGTTTAATTTTTTGCAAAACACTTTTCTCTTTCTCAGATAGGTTGAAGTACTGTGTAATATTTTCTTGCCCTTCACAACAAATTCCTCCTTCTCTCTATTAAGACGCACTGTAAAACAGCCTCTTGTCTGTTTTATTTGTTTTCTCCTCTATATTCCTCTCTTTTTCTCTCTGATTGTCTCTGTTTGCTGGGCTCTTCCTCCTCTCTCCAGCGATGATGGCTCCTCATCTCGCTGTTGGTACAATGAGGAATGACAAGATGGGAGAGCCCTGTTTCTACCTAATGGGCCAAAATCAGACCACGGTTTGTAGCCAAAAGTCTGTCCCAATCCATCTCCCTGTCATCTTTTTCCTTTCGGTTTTACACACCCTTCGTTCCAGCTCATCCCTCTTGCATCCCACTTTGTGTGTGTTTGCGCGCGGGCGTTGCAGTGTTCGTGCTTTATGTGTTGTCATGCCTGAAATAAACTTTACTTTGTGTCAATCCGTACTCGCACAAACCCCTGCCATTTGTCAAACCAGATATTATTTTTGCTGGGATTAACTTAACCACACTTCTTACCACATGATGCTCCCATAGAACCTGTCTCTAATGTGGCAGTGCTGCAGCCAAACACACTTGTTTTTGTTTCGTTGCTTTGGTTTGTTCTTCCAATCGGTGAACATCGAGATGTTCACCATTTCATTTTGAATGGTTTCCTAGGTGCCTGCTGTGTCATTGATAACCCCTTGCCCTATACTTTGTACCTGCTGTTGTTGCTGACATCACCTTGTGTTTCAACCCACAGCACTATAGAAAACATATTGAAGTGATCCATCATTTCAATGCAATTTTTGTGTAAAGCTCAGTGTACCACAATAGATTACCTGTTATTTTTGCTGATATCCAGTATACAGCATATGAAAGTTGACATGTATGCATGATTTCCATAAAATCTCTGCATTGACTTTCTTTCAATCTCAATGCAACGGCTCATATGCACCAACAAGGAAAATCATGTATGCAGAGCACAATAAATATCATGCTTATTGATTTAACCATATCAAACATGCCAGCATCATATCTCTGACAGTACTTCTTATCATTTAGATTCTCCTCTCTTCTCTCCTCCAGACGGCAGCAGTGACGGGCACCCTCCCACACCCGGGGCACAAAACACTCCGGAAGTGAGAACGCTGCCACCCAACAGCCGATATCACACCTCATTGGAGTCCAGTTATCCACCAGACCTTCACAAACCATCACGCCAGGAGGAGACTGCGCGTGGCCAAGACAGGGACAGGAACAGGGACAGGGCTGGGGCAGATCAGATGGACTATCAAGGTCAGCAATTTAACCCCCACCATCATCACACCTGGAATAACAATCACAGTCAAAGTACCCCCAGACAACAGTCTCCAGAGGACAGTAACAGCAGTAGCAGTGGCAACAAGAAGAGCCGAGGCCGCAAAGTCAAGAAGTCTGAGTCGGAGAGCGGCATCTCTAAACTCCTAAAGACTCTGAGGAAAGACAGCTCAGGGAAGAAGGCTGCAGCTGCGGAGAAACTGAGGGGGCGAGAGCTCTCAAGCAGCAGTTCTACTTTGGACGGGAGGTTTCGACAGCAGCGCCGTGGCTCCCTTGATCGCTCACCAACCCGTAAGCGTGGCTCCTCTCCTGACCGTCGGCGGGCCAAGTCGATGGACCGCAGGGCAGAGCGAGCGCATCGGGACCGTACACCTGAGAGGGAGTGTGATGACGGAGGTTTCCTTGCTGTCACTCCTGAGCGCAAGTTCTATGAGCGGAGGCTCTTCAAGGACTCGGTAATGGCTGGGCGAGTTAGGGAGGTCACAACACCTGAGCGCACCAACAACAACAACGGGGATTCCTTGTCTTTTTCCAGGGGCCGTACATATGACAGAGCCACAAAGAACGGCAACCTCCTGAGAGACTCTTCCTCAGAGAGGAAGGAGGAGAGATACCGGATGAACGGGACACCGGAGAGACGATACAGAGTGGAGCGGGACTCTTCCCCTGACAGCACCTACAGTCGGGAGGAGCTGAACTATGCAGCAGCACCCAGACTGAAGGACTACTATAGCATGATGAAGAACAACGCCGCACACAACAATGCTGCATACAATAACACAGGCCATAATAATAATGCAGTAGGCCGCAGCCCAAACCAGCTCCCTGAGCCCAAGAGGAGGCTGTACAAAGAAAGCCCCAAAGACCTCAGCATTTAGAGCAGAGCAGAGATCCACCTCGCCACTCTCTCCTCTATCTGTGCAAAATATGTACCATACACTGGAAATGGACTTCACAGGATACTAACTCTTGTGCTTTATTTGGTCGACTGGTTTATTGATTGATTGGTTGATTGAATTGACTTAAGTACTTGTGATTCCATGCAGAGATTCATAAAACAGCAAGAGTACAATCCTATCAGTTCATACTGGTTGTTTTGTCATTGTTATAGTTATTTTGAACATAACAGAGGTTGTTGTACTATAGTAAAGGTATTGTATGTGCCTGCATATGAAATCAGTGATATTGCTTTTTGTAGGCATTGCTGAATCTAAATAGTTGTTCCCTCAGAGGTCTAAAACATGCTTCCAGTTGTGGTAATTTCTAACTTCTAAGCTTGTTTTTTCAACTTGTTTTTAGATGTCTTTTCCATTCCAGAATTGCTTTACTGATCAAACTATAGCACAAGACACTGATGGTTCACAAGAACTGTGAAAATGACACATATGTTGGACTTAGGGCAAAAATCTAAATTTAAGATCTGATGTTAAAACTAGAATGAAAATTATAGATATAATATATGACTTTTTGCATTTACTCATTATTTATTATTAATTTGGCACATATCTTGAGCAAGAGTCATTACAACATTTAAGGACAAAGGTAGAAGTGCACACTGAACCTGGGAACGCATGTTGTACACTTATGTTGAATCTTTGAAATGTGTGGCAGCTCACAGTCCTTTGCCGAAATACTCACACTCCTCGAGTTATGAAAAGGAATCAGCCAAACGATGTGAAAATTGGCAGTGGTTATTATTTTCCTCCCTTGTACTTGGAACTATAAAAATAACTTGAAGGCTGTTTGTTTCTCAGTTACATGTACTGATGTAGCAGGAAAGAAACTCAACTCAGAAACTCACTTTCAAATCTAGGCATGACGGTTCTGAGTAGAGTCCTGTTATGGGCACATTAGACAAATCCAAGTTTTTTGCTCTTTAGAATTTCAATTTAATACTTCAGCTGAGTCTGCATTGTGCCAGAATACCAGCTTCAAGCTGCCATAAAGTACGTTTTTGTCTGATATGCCAAAAAGAAGTTTAGTCGATCCAAAATAAACATGTAAATTAACCCTGTGCAAGATACACGTGTAAATGAAAGTAGAACCATCTTACCCAAATGATCTACGTAAGAATAATCAACGAGGAAAATGCACTGTTCTCCCACAGTATGCTTGCCCTGTCCTCATGTTAATGACGGCCACATTTGCGCACCGACCACCTCCTGGGTCTTGACACAGTGATCTGATGTGGTTTGCCGTGTTGGTAACGTGGAGAGTCCCTGCACAGGAGACGACCAATCTGCCATGCTGAGCCATGCTGTCACACCACTGGAGTCTGACTGCTGCTTTATAATGTGTTTTTGTGTGTATTCTGTTTTATGTTTCATTGAAGAGCTAAAAATATATTGGATAAACCACAACACATGCATTGTTTGATCACTGTTGTCGCCATGGTACTGTATTAAACATTAAAAAAAAAAGAAAAAAAGAAACACATTTACGAAACCTGTTGGCCATCAGCTGTAAAGAATTTTTCCAATGTAACTATTAGGAACCTGTTGAGGAATAAAAATGTTGCCTTTTTCTTGTACAAAAGAGAAATTTATGAAAAACCTCAGCAGTGAGGAATGTGATATTGTGTTTATATCTCTGAAATGGACCTGATGATTTATGGAAAATATGTTCATTTACTCTGGATCAGGTATGTAAAGACATTTTAAATGAAAGACTGTATTTGGTCAATCAGAAGCTGTTTGATGGTTTGAATCTTTCTCGATGGTTAGCCTGCCTTTGTATTATAAAGCACTTGTATGCAGTCTGTGTTCTTCAAGCATTATTTCTTGCAATGTGCTCCGGACATAATGCTGTCTCTGTGTTGATAAAAGCAGTACATGTATATGGGCCAATCTTTTTTATAAAACTATGCATATATAAATACTACATTGTTCATAGCTTTATTTGACCCATGAAGCTATACATAACATTAGTATAAGTACAAGTAGATGTGGACTTATCCAGCTTCTTTCCTTGAGATGGATTACAATGTATATGTAGCTATCAAAAGAAGTCTGTGAATGCTATTTTTATTATCAAATAAAGTTTTCCATACAAATTCAAAGAGATTTCATATTTCTGCATGGCTGCACACAGTTTTTAGTTATATCTCATTCTAGCCTTTTTTTTCTCTTTCATTTCTCTTTTCATCATCATACTAACATAGAAACTTGCATTGAAAATCAGCAAAAAGAGTTTTTGTACACTGACCAGTGGCTGTAAAAACATCCAAAATGGACAAAAGTAACATGGAAGCAGCAATAAAAATGCCAGTGTAGGTCATCAACTGTACTGTATCAATATCACTGGCCCTACCTAAATACTAATCAGTCTGTTTGCATTGTTGTACTTCAGTGAGCAACAATCATGTGACACATTTCTGTTTTAGTGCTAAATTAAATGCTCCGAGTTTTCCCCTTAAACGTTCATCTGGAGCTTAAATTCTCAGTGAGTAATATCTGCATTTAAAAATCCATGTGAGATGGTTGCCATAGCTACACACGAAGGTCATTATGAGGGAGATCTAGTGGTGTTTATTCTTCTCCAACCTGGAAAAGCGCATAACCATCAACTGAGGAGGAGGAGTAACGTCATTAGAAGAGTCTGTCATGTACCAGTGTACCACTCTTGTGCAATTTATTGTAAAGTGTGAGAAGTACAAAAGTGGATTATTCAAACTGATTATTCTGCTCCTCAATTGGCTGCTTCTGTATGGTTAGTATAATAGTATGTCAATATAGGATGCAAGAAATTACAGTCATTTTCATCTCAGTAACCTTGGCATTAAGGTGTCTCATAAAAATGATTTGTGCTATTTACTAAATCTTCAACTAAGTCTAGTTTAACCTTTAATTAATGCGATTAATATTCGTCATCAGGTAAAGTTGGTGTTGTGTCATTTCTATAATCATCCCTGATAACTAATATAATAATCCCTTAGCTCGGTCAAGTTTTAAATCCAAGGTGACCTGAGCTTGAATTCAGATTACAGTATCCAAACAGCACCTCAAAAGAATGTTTTAGTAGTATTCTCTAAGTCTCTCAAAGGTATTCTCTAAGGTATTTAAAGTATTTGCACCAGTAATAATAGAGCAGTAGGCTCCAAAATAAAGTTCTTAAAGTAATAATTGACTCAAGACATAAATGCGTTCTGAATAGGTCATTCACATTTATTGGTTTGATTAAATATACTACATACATTTGTACTTTGCCACCCCAATTGTAAGTAAAACATAAACAGGATTTGTCATTTGCAAAGTGCATTTTATTTTACGTTGCCTTGATTACATGCCTCTACATTCAAAAATAAGCCAGTAACATATAGGATCCAACTGTAAAAGAATATCATTTTTCCCTTTCCTCTGAGGAAAAAAAATCTCATTGATTGTTAAGTTGGATATTCTGTACATACAGGAACAACTCTGTTATGGGCTGACCTTTTCTGCAACTGTCTTTGGGTTGAACCAACTCGTTTGTAAAAATACGAAAAGGAAGTTATTTCTGTAGACATTTGCCTTCAGTCGTTTCCCAGGGGAGCAGAACTCTTCTTCTTGGATAGTGGATCATGATGGAGCCTCTGTTGATGGCCTGTTTATGCTGGAGACACAGAGCTGGAGGAAGAGGAGGCCTCGGTCTTGGAGGCAGTAGAGGATGCTCCTTCCTCCTCTTCGAAGGGGTTCTTCCCGCAGCACATGGTGGTGATCATGCAGTGGCGGAACTGCTTGTTCATGCAGATGTAGATCATCGGGTTGTAGATGGCAGAGCTCTTGGCAAAGAAGGCCGGGAGGGTCATGAAGACTGGTCCAAACTCAGAGCCTTGATGTGTGAAGATCCACCAGGCCACACCGGCATAGGGCAACCAACATACCAGGAAGGCAATGACCATCAGTACGACCATGCGAGTGACTTCCCTCTCAGCCCTCTGGGTGGTCTCAGACTCCTGCTGGGCAGCAGCAGCCTCTTTGACAGCACAGAGCAGACGGCCATAGCAGAAGAACACCACAGTCAATGGGGTCATGAAGTGGCAGGTGAACATGTAGACGACGAAGGACTCGTTATTGAAACCCTCAGCGCGTGTGTAGTAGTCAACTCCACATGAGCACTGCATGCCCTCGGGGATGTAACGGGACCAGCCAACAAGGGGGGGTGCGGCGCATGCCAGAGCCATGAACCAACAGAAGGACAGACCCATAATAGCGTGATTCTCACCGAAGCGGAAGTTGCTGATGGGCTTGCAGACGACCACCCACCTTTCAATAGCCAGAACGACCAGCGACCAGAGGGCAATTTCACCGCCGAGGGTAGCAAAGAATCCTTCCAGATTGCAGCCAAGACGTCCTAGGACAAAGTAGCCATGCATAGAGGTGTACATCGTTGTGGTGAATCCTCCAAACACCATGAAGAGGTTAGCCACTGCAAGGTTCAGCAGGATGTAGTTTAGAGGGGTCCGCAGCTTCTTGTGTTCAATGGTGACATACAGAGTAAGGAAGTTGATGGGGAAGCCGGCGAGGATGAGGAAAAACATGTAGGCACCCAAGGCAGCATAAGCTGCTGGGTTAACAAGGTAGTACTGAGGATATTCATAAGGACTCCGGACAATGCCGGTGGTGTTTACCATTGGGACATAAAAATATGGTCCCTCTGTGCCGTTCATGGTTGCGGCTTGCGGTTGCGATCAGCCCTTCTGTGTTGTTTCTTCTGGCTGTTCAAAGAGAGTGATGGAGAGGGTCTTTGCTACAAAGAGACTCAGGTGGCCACAGTCGGGCTTTTAAAGGCACACCTTGGATTATCAGTTTCCAAATCCGTCAGCACAAAGTGATTTAGGCCACAGTTAATATCTAATCCAGCCACCACTGCAACATAACTGACCACTCATCAAGATATTAAGGTTACACCTGCTCCTGCCTATCATGGATAGGAGCATTTGTTTTACTGTAACGTTTATATGCAGTATGGAAAATGTTTTCTTTTTCTTACAACTTCTCTCCATTTAATCATAATAAACCTGATAGACACTTTTCAGCTCAACTGCGTCTGTGCCTTCCTGAATGTATGGGTTACAGTCAGTTTTTTATTTGACTCTCATTAGTTGTAATAGGAATTGTACCTCAAATGTTTGTCTAGTTTAGTGTTTTGATGGATCTGACCACTTTTTCTCTGTCTTTATTATAAACAGCGCCACAGCGGCAACACCTAGTACAGGAAATACAATATATACTGTTAACACAATTTTTTTAAAGTGTTTATTACAGTAACAATACAGCTTTTCTCCTCACATTTCTACATCTCCACCATTCTTTTCTGACGCCTTCTGTTTCTGCATAATTTCTTCTTTTTTTTTTTTTTATGTTATACAGTATTTTGCAGAAGCCCTAGGCCAATGTTGGCAATGTTGGGTTTATTGGCTTCGTAAAGTTATAATGACCACACGTATGCATTTCTCTGTGATAAGATCCAATCTGGATATATAGGAAGTATGTGCCGCAGTAAAAACAAAAGTTTCAGAGGAAAAAAACAGTTTCTATAAAGCTAAGAGGTAGTATTTAGCATGACCTTCCTTTGCACTTAACATTTCTTTAACCATTTTTTTCCAGGCAACATGAGATTTATTGCATTCATTTTCTGATGTTTTATACTAGTTTTCATTCAACACATGATCAGATGTTTCTAATTGTTTGTGCTCCTTCTTGTCATGGGGTCAGAGGTCACATTTAGTAGTCACTTTAACCTTTAGAACACATTTAGTTCAGTTTTTTTAGGGTCTTTGGAGGCTGTGCACATATATCCTGTATTTTCATGTTGCACCTTAAGAAAAGAGACTGAGACATAAATATGTCTGCACTGCTCAACCCTACAAAAACAACAAAGCTAAAGGTAGACTAAGACTTTTGCACAGAACTGTACCTTAAACTTTGTTTTGTTTTAGCTTTAGTTTATGCTGTTATGCTTCATTTTATGTCTTCTTTTTCTTCTTTAATTATTATTATTATTATTATTATTATTATTACTACTACTATAATTACAAGTATTAACAAAGGAAATTAGGAAGTATTCTCACAAAGACAACATATAACAGCACCATATAACAGATCCTGAAAATGCATAGACACTCCAAAATTTGTTGTGTCTTTTATCAGTATGTAATAAGTACATTTTATTGATATGATATTATTTTAAATGTGGAGCAGGAACTGAGGTGTTGCTAAGAGGTGGACCATCTTAGCCGCTGGTAAAGAGCTCAGCACTTTCCTAATGGGTGTTGTATTAAAGAGATTTGGGGCTTATCACAGTGTTACTCTCACAGGCCTGTAATGGATTTAATGTCACAGAGGGTCATTCCTTCTCAGTAGGATGTCACTGCCTTCAGATGTGATATCATTCATTCTCTTCTTTTCTTTTTTCTTTTCTTTCCTTTTTTTATTTATACAGTTTTTCATAAATAGAAAACACATTACATCAACTAAACAGTATGAATGGTATGAGCAAACCATGTGTTGTGCACTTTTGCAAAATAAAGTGGGCCACTGAGTTTCCATTATTGAATCAAACTGAATAAGTTTTATTTCTGATACACACATACACAGAAATAGCAAAACAGAGATAAATTCATGTTGAATTATCAAGAATACCAAAGAAATAAAAAATATATATATACAAATCTACTTAAATTATACTACTTGCATTTTTATAATCCTTGAGTATTTTACACTTGAAAGTCCCACTCAGACCTCAACAGAACTACAGAATTTCAGGTCATTGGTAAGTTCATTCCATTGTTTGATGTCTGCATTTTACATTTGTTCTTACTTTACATGTTTCCTTTCTCCTTTTTCCCTATTTCACTGTCTCTGAATAAAAATACTTGAATAAAAAGAAGGTTATTTCTGTTATGCACAGGAAAACATATTTCCAGTGTTTTGAAATATGCAATATTTAATTATTTTGAATTATTAGGATGCAGGAGATTCCTGGAAACAAGCTTTATTTGTTATTCTAATAGCTCTTTTTTAAGTTCAAGAGTTTATGTTTGTTTTCTATAAATGTCTCCAAACTTCACCTCAGTATAATATATATGTATGTCTTTAATTATCAATAGTGAAACACTGGTGGTTCATGTGAACAATGTGAACACAGTGGTGAGTGAATTTGTGTGCAGAGGTCAGTTTTATATGTTTTAGTCACCAGCTAATG
>JAPQRQ010000026.1:13268761-13287486 GCA_037367365.1 Apogon talboti | reverse complement strand
TACTTTTAACTACTTTTCCTAGATCTTCAAACTTTAAACCGGGTCAATTTGACCCGTAACATAACAGGAGGGTTAAAGGTTCAGTGGGTAATTTTTAGTGGCATCTAGTGGTGAAGCTGCAGACTGTAAACAACTGAATACTAAATAACCCCCAACACACCCTACAATGGAGCTAAAAAAACAAAAGTCCATCATTAAAGATTGTGTTTTATGTGTCTTTTAAGCATTTCGGTGAATGGAATAATAGCTCTGGTGCACAGCCAAAGATGGTAAGTGATGGTAATGTAGCTTAACACAGAGAAGAAGTCCATCCACAGCACCAGAGAAACATGAGAATCCTGCTTTCACTCATTCTACAGTAACAAAAGCACAGCATCTCTTATTTCTAGCTGATTATGCATCAATGAAAATGTTATACGGATTATTAGATTCAGTTGCTGTAATCATATTCTCATAAGTCCTCCTGAATCTAAACTGCTCTTGCTTAACCTTCACATTGGCGCATACACTGATCAGCCATAACGTTATGACCACTGGCAGGAGAAGTGGTCATAACATTTATTGTTTCATTACAATGGCACCTTTCACTGGATTAATAATAATAATAATGCATTAGATTTCTATAGCGCTTTTCAAGTCACCCAAAGCGCTTTACATTGATTGGATATATTAGGCAGCGAGTGAACATTTAGTCCTCAAAGCTGATGTGTTAGAACCAAAAAAATGAGTGACGTAAAGAATTGAGTCACTTTGACCAAGTCCATATTGAAATGGTGATGACTGGGTCAGAGCATCTCCACAACTGCAGGTCTTGGGATCTGCTGCTAACGTCTCGGTCCAGATACCACAGCACATCAGAGTCTAGGGTCAGTGTTTTTGTGGTAATAATGTTCTGCTTCCATAGATTGGTTGAGATCCAGTTGTTGTTCTTTAGACCAATTTTAGTCAGCACTAGATCCCTACTCTTGCCCATTTTACTGTTTCCAACACATCAACTTCGAGGTCTATGCGTTCGCTGTCTGCCTAATATATCCCACCGAATGATAGGTCCCCATTGGAATAAGATAATCAAAATGAATACCAGTTTGTGCATGTAGTGCATGATATAATCAAAGACACAAGCTCTCCAGCTACTGCTGTAACCACATCACAGCCTTGTCTTCAAAGTGAGACCAGTCTGTTCTGGGTGAATGGCGTCCTATGGGAGAAGTGGCTCAGGTCCCTGAATAAACAACAATTTGTGAAAACAGTTTCATAACCATCAGAAGACCTCTATGATGATCTTTAGCATCTTATCTATAGACCAGCAAATTACGACATCACCTAATAAGATCTAATTAAAAAAAAAAATTATTTAGTAAAACAAGTGACATTTTTTGAGACGTTCATTTATGGGAACTGAAGCCAAACATGGACCAAACACACATGCATTTTTTATATCTCTTTTTCTTTTCTTGTTTTTAATAGTCAAAACCAACAGCAAAAATAACTCACAGAAATAAGAGAAGGTTCTGTGACGTCAGGAAACTGAAATGCACTTGAGTGAAGCATAAACCTATTAGACACAGGTTAGCTGTTAAAGTTAAAGTCAGAAGCTTTTGTCTTGAGGCTAAATATATTTCTTAATGGCACCTGTCTTTGAAAAATGTCACTCTATTCTCAGAGAAAACAATGATACGCACCAAGGGAAGGTTTGGCCTATTTAAAGATGAAAAAGATTGGGCCGATGGTTACAACAATGTGGAGAAAGAAGCCAAGCCAATCCACTGATTGTGCTATTGTAGTTGTAAAATGATCACTAATGAATACAGTACGCTGAGTCTAAAAAAGGTGTCAGTGGAAAAAGGAAAGTGCTGTGTGCTTTTTCTACATAGATATTTTTTTCTTATAGTAAGTAAAATCCAGAAACAAACTTATTGATTTATATTCTGTGGATATTTCAACTGTCAGTCAATAATAAATCAAAGATCTGGGTAACTTCATTAATATTGTTCAGGTCAGTGGTTGAGTAATGTCTTTACATTCAACTATGTAATTTCCAAGTCTGTAATGTTAATATAAAACAGTGTGATGTGCTTGTCATGCTCATCTATCACTGTCAGTGGGCCACAGCTGATTTAATAAGTGGTACAGTAAAGGCAATAAGCAGAACAACTCCTCCCTGATATGTGTCCGACCACGACGCATGACATTTTCCATTTTATTCTTGTGGAAGTGCCTCTGCTATATTTCTGAAATGAGCAGAAAAAAAATGTGAGACAGTTTGATAAAAATCTTTCACTTTTTTGACGTAGGAAGGGAGCACTCACCAGAATGAGCTGTTTATCTAGAACTTTAAAAAAAACTAGTTGCAAATGAGACTGCTGCCAAAGCTACATTTATCTGACAAGTTTGACTCACTTCTTCAGGACCATGTTTTGGTTTTAAACCTTTATTCAGTGGTTATTCTGTAATTACTACAAGTTTTTGTCCATATTTTTAGGGATCTCATTCTCACTTCTTCGGTTTGTTTAGTTAATACAGCTATACCAAAAGAAATTACATTTGCCCTCCATACGGCAATTGCCGTGCAGATAATGGAAATCTGATGAGAAAAACAGCATGTTAGAATTAAGTGTGGCTTAGTCATACAATTATCAGGATATTCTATTATTCTATCTGATTGCTAAGCCTATTTTTAGCCTAAAACACAAATTTGGTGGAGAGAAAATGACTCTAGCAGCCAGACAACAGTCAAACTGAATAAGCTCCATTTCTTCTCTTTTCCTCTTCCTGTTATCAGATGATTAGCTATTGATCTTCTCTCCTTTTACTGTCCCTCCTCTTACCTTGTCTGTATCTTTAAGCCCTTTGGCTCAATTCATTTCTCAGAGATGACAGAAATTCAATTGGACACACGATACTGGCCACAGACCACCACGGTTTTGGGTCTGCAGTCATTAAAACAGTTTTGGTGACAGTTATTGAGTTACTATTATTGCATTATGCACCCCACTTCACAGATGTCCCACATCTTATCTGATTTTCTCCAGGTCTGGGACCAAATTCAATCTTGTCTCGAACACAAGTGCTGCTCACAATTTATTTTCTACTGTAATCCTGGCAAATGCCAGATTTATATAGTAATTAGGATGTTGATCAAAATTAATCACATTATTGGAAGAATAAGCAAGTGCATATGTTGCCAATGGACAGCAGGGACTTGTCCCAGACAGTATCTGAGGAACTCATTTGTATAATTGTCTCTTTCTGATTAGTTTGGCTAGTTTGTCCATGTCGACATGCTTTATGCTTTGGCAAACAAAACAAAGAAGATGCCTATCAGGAGCTTTTTCACTGTTTCAGAATAGAAGCAACAGGTGAAAATAAGGAGTCAGAAGCCATTGTGGAAAATCAATTTAGATGTTAATACTAATTGATCATATTAGCTAACATTCACCAACAAGGCAGTTCCATCTTTTTTACAGTTAAGTTGACACTATAGCAGTAAACAGTAAAAGTGATGGATATGCCAAGTTGTGAGATACATTTCAGCTATAAATTCCAAAATGTGACAGCGTTATGAATTTTAGAATTGCAGAGGCATCATCTCATGCCCCGTCCACATTAATGTGAATACTGTGCAACACATCTTTTTCTCTATGCTTGCCCCAATTATCCACAGGTAAAGGGCATCTAGATCACAAAAATGGAGAGGTTCAGAAATGCTCTTCAAAGCGAAGATTTTTATATGTATTATCCATGTGGACAGGTAAAACAATGGCTTCACACTCAATTTTGCACATGTCAATTATTGCAGGTGTAGAAATCAGTGTATGACCTGCAGTGGATTGCAGCCAACATGGATACTTTTGGGAGACAGACGGATCAGACTGGCATTACAGTAAAATCAACATAATGTAAAGAACATTTTTAAGTCCACCAGAAACCACGATTTGTCCAAACATTTGTAAAGTTTGTAATTTTTTTACATTGTTGTGGTGACAGAGATATTTTGTAAAATGAAGGTCATGGATGGAATTAAAAAAAACAAGAAGAAGATATTGCTTTGACGCATTAGTTTGCAATTTATTCATCATCATGTTGGGTTTTTGGAGCCAGAAGTGACCATATTTGGACAAAAGGGGTGGAGCTACAGGAGTCACAGAAGAGTCAAGCAGTGCATAAAGAAGGTAATTTCACAGTCTTGTTAGTAGTACAGTCAAGGAGTTTGTCAGAAAAAAAGTGTTTATTTTATGAAACCATCCAAAAGTCTTAAAGTCTGACTCAGCAAATAGACCTGTCCATTAAAACCAGAGATAACAAGCTTCTATTTAACTTAATCTGAAAATTTATGGGCACCCGCCAGCTGTTTTACAGCTTTAAGAAATGTGTGCTTTCAGGTTCATTTTGGAGCTGGGGTCCTACATAATCATCGTCATCATTTAGAATGTTTGGCTAACGTAACTTTGAAGTCAGTTTATCTAGACCTGTCACTCAGTATTGCCCTGTACATTTATTTATTTAACTTTTATTTAACCAGGTAGGTCAATTTAGAACCAGTTCACATTTACAATAACAACGTGGCCAAGAGGCAGCACGAGAGACAGATACAAAACGATAAAGATATTTTTAAAAAAGGATAATACAGGTCATATCAGTCCAGAGAGATAGTAATGTTTACAAAATTCACAGTGACATATGTTAAAAGTAAATGGATAAAAACTGTAAAACAAATTTATTTAATAACACATTAGTACTTATTCATAGCTTGAGATTCGTGTTGTAACCTGGTTTTCATGGTCAACAGATGGGAGAGGGTTTTGAAGTTTGCAGTACTGGGTTTTATTAATGTATATTTTGTGGATATTTATACTTTGATTTTACTTTGAGATCAGGAGGATAATTTCATTACATACCTTTTAATGATTCTATGGCTGAAACTACATCTGAAACCCAGTGCTGCCTGAATATTATCAGTACAGTAAATTTAAAGGTCCAGTGTGTAGGCTGATTTAGGAGGATCTAATTCCAGGAGAGGAGCCTAATATTCATAATTAGATTTTAATGATGTTTTCATTAGTGTATAATCACATGAAAATGAGAATGATTTTTCATTACTTTGAGTGTGTCATGGTTCATGGAGTCCATCATGTTGCACTGTCATATTTCTACAGCAGCTCAGACAACACTACCTTCTATTTTCTATTTTTTAAAAAGGTGAAATCCAGCGTTAAGATACATTATTCACTTACCATGTCTGAGTGGTAGTGGAGTTATTATCCTTTTAGCTAAAAAGTCTGGACTGAACCAACACTGGCTTTAATGAGGGATTTCCAAGTTTATTTGTGGTCAACGTATGTGATGTTTTTCATTAATTATAAACTACGACTTCAAACTAGATGCCAATAAATGTCACACATTGAGGCTTTAAATCTAATCTAACGTCAGATTCAAGAAAAGTTTTGTTTTATTTAGGGTGTTTATTGCACATCATATAGGGCTTTGAAAAATGTATTCATGTTGGAATAAACAAAGCCTAAAAATCATATTAAATTAATTCAGAGACTATTCATCATTTTTATTCTGACTCTAACAAGCCAGCAACTGCGTGTGGGTTGATTTTTTAGCACCTTATGTTACCCAAAATGTATGATTATGTTTTTAAAGCTGATTTCTCTCTTGTTTAAAGCAGATACTACTGTTCTTTTTCTTTGTTTGTTTTTTTTCCACAGAAATGGTCCAACCGGAAAAGCCTATGTTGAATTGGACCTCAAACAGCAACACTGTGGAAGAAATGAAATGGATTCCAACTTCTGTAACCTTGGATGCCTAAAATATCTCTTCCCACTTCATTGCTCAGAGCATACATGAGAGCACTTGCCACCACTGGCGCTAAACAATAGAGAACAGTATGTAGTTAGGGTGCAATAGTAGAGCTTTTAGTAATTTTCCACCATTTTCTAAGTAAAGTTTGCAGGGTCAGACTATACTACTCAAACATGGCTATATCTCTGATAGAATGAATCATATACCACTGTGACTCACACCGTACATATGAAATAGCAACAAGCTCTTACCCTCATAATCATAGTACCTGTTATGTTGTGGTTTTTATCTAGTTCAATGATTGTAGAAATCCAATTACCACTTCCAGCTCGGTGAGTCATTTAAATACTAAGTGGTAACAATCCCTTTTTTTCCCTCAAATATATCTTTGGACATATACAGTGTTTTTTTGTTTTTTTTTAAAAAACAAAAACTATTTTCTTTATAGCTCATCTTCCTCACCCAGAATAAAGCATGTCAAGTCCTCACAGACAAATCTCCATTTCATCTTCATCTCCTCAAAACATGAGTACATAAATACTTGTGTTATTCTAATCGAGGGCTGTGTGCCACCTTACGATTGGCTGAGAGCTGATGACTCATTTTAACAGGCTGGTGTGGGGCTGGCAAGAAGAGGCAGGGTGGGTGGGTGGGTAGGTGGTTGGTTGGTTGGTTGGTGGTGAAAAGGGGGAAGAGGAGGTGGGAGTGAACGCTCTCTCCCACAGCCTGTACATCTGTGTACATTGTTGTTGTCAGTGTGGCACTCAGAGCATGCTGTTCTCACACACACACACACACAAACACATCATAAATACTTGCAAAGGGAGTCAAGCTTAATCTATACACACTTTCTCATTGTTTTTGTGTTCGTCTCCCTTGCTATGGTTGCCTCTAGCCAGACTTGAGGAGAGACACAGAGCCTGGAGGAGAGATAGAGAGAGGGAGGGAGAGGGAGAGAGAGAGAGAGGGAGAGAGAGAGAGAGAGAGAGAGAGAGAGAGAGAAAGAGAGAGAGAGACTAGTGCTGATCACAGAGTCTGCAGCCCCCAGCCTTCCCTCTGTTACTGCTACACTACGTGTGAAAGGCAGAGGGAGAGGCAGCAGAGGCAGAGCTGCTGTTTGTCTCTGACACACGAAGGGGAAGAGCAGAGCCAGTAGTCAGTCCACTGGTATGTGTCCAGTTTGAGCGACTCACTCCAGTCCCTGCGTACCTCTGCTGCCATCTGAGCAGCATCACACCAGGAATCTGCCACAGCCTCACAAACAGGTGAGTACACTTTACGCCTCATTTGTCTGACAGTTCAATATTATATTTATCTGTTTTCTGTTTATTGTGCTATTATATTGTCCTGCTTACAAGTGACACGTACTGATTCAACAAATTCCGCCAAAGTTTTTCATGACAAACAAGGCGTATCCATCATTAAAGCTGTTGTGTGTCAGGTGTGTGTGTGTGTGTGTGTGTGTGTGTGTGTGTGTGTGTGTGTGTGTGTGTGTGTGTTATATATGTATGTTTGCATAGGTGTTAGTTTGTGTGAAAGCTTGTTTACCTCTTTGACTGACAAGTGAAAAAGACCACTGGGACTTGGGGAAATGCTGCCTCTGATAAGAGCGAATCTGTCTGATTTCACCCCCTTTCCCCATGTGTAAATCCATGTGCACCTGAAAGAGAAAGTGGGTGGAGTGGGAACAGTCTCAGCCGCGGCTCTGCAAGTGTTATCTCAGTCTTGTTTAGGAACAGAGGAAAAAAAACAAAAAACAGAAGAAGCAGCCAGTGCCATCTCAGACGTTTACAGCATTTGATGGAATGCAAATTGTATGTGCTTCGCTGCTCACTGTGTGTGGACACAGTAGTTTAACGACATGTGTCAGGAAAATCTGCAGGTGTTTACATTTCAGATTTATGCTGTTTTTCTTGCGCTTAGTGTGAGCCTTTGTGTCTTAACTGCGCAAGACAGCTACTGCATCCATCCTTATCTTTTGTAGCATGACATGATGTACCCACTGTTGTGTAAGATTGTGACAATATTCTCAGCTCAAAGTCTGATCCATTACATAATAAGGGTGCCATTTTTCTGGCATGGGATTAGAAATTCAGCTGATCCCTATAATGAAGCAGATTATGTTGATTAAGTATGAAACTGAAATAATAAAAGAGGCTAATTTGTCCATTTTTAACAGGATTTCCATAAGTGATGTGGTGGCTTTTATCCATCATATCCTTGGTGTCATTTTGATCATATGTGACCATCAATAACATATTTTTATTGCGTACTAATCTATCAGCATAGACTATTGTTCTCCTCCATGTTAGTACGTGACACTTGTCGCTTGTAATGTTGCATCCTGGGATGTAATTTCATATTCACCTTTTTGGGGTTTTGCTACAAAAAGGTGCATTGGCTCCATAATTCTTCCTTCCATTGCACAACTTGTTGAATCAACTGAAGTTCTTTAGAAGTTTGTCTGTGAAGTGAGTCTTAATCCCCCATGACTTATTTGAAACCTTTATGATTTGCGTACAGAGAGAGGACAGAGGAGTACAAGGCTTTGAATGGGACCATATGGCTGAATGAGATTTCACAGAGAGGCATTGTGGGAGTGTAGAAGGTTTAAACCCCTGAGCCATGACCGTGATCTGGACTGCCATTGAGAGTGAAAAATCCCCTCAGTTTTGTGTCTCTCACTGTGGATGCTGATGTTGTTTGCCTCCATCTGTCAATCTGTCACTGACTGTGATGTTCAGGAATCAGAGCCAGCTCCCCATTGACCCTATCACATCCCTTTTTCCATCCGTCCGTCCATCCATCCATCCATCTGTCCGTCCGTCCATCCGTCCATCCAGCTCTCCGTCCCTTCATGTTTTTCCCACTGGGCTTTCAAATGTTTGTCTCTCCACTTTCTCCGAGCACCTCCCTCCACCCCCCTCTGCTCCGGTCGCCACAGAAACGGCTGATTCAGGAAGGGTGGGTGGGTGTCTCAGAGCTCTTGCTGCTCTGCCCCATGCGGTGCTTTCACAGTACATTTCTGCTTCTTCGCTGCATTTATGGCTCTGATATGCTGACAGTTCAGGTGGCTCAGTGAGATGTTAGACAATTGTATCAACGACACAAAGACTGTTTGTTCAGTTCCCTCACAGGACATGTTAGCTATTTAAAGTTGCTTTGCCATTCAGTATCTTCTAACAAAGGTATGGACACGGGGAAGCTCTTCATCTCCCACTGACAGCTCACTTGTGCTGGCAGGTTTTTTTAACAGCTTACTTCGCTGAATGTGTGAGGACTTTATTTGTGATTCTGACGCAAATGCCTACTGAGAGGTCTCCTAATTAAGGGTTGAGTTAAGAGATTGCGGGCCTTTTTTGTCTTAAACGTACATGGGTTTGACTCAGGCTGTATGTGTTTAGAGCCAACACTGAGGTGATTAATAATGTAACACACCATGATCGAGTCACTTAATAATACATATGTCACGACCTTTCTGGTATGAAGTCGATGAATCCGAATGAGAGTGACGGATTGCAGAATGAAACAGAAATGCTGGAAAATTCTCTGCCTCAAAAATACATATAAATTACCCCCTTCCTACCCATGTATTATAGTAGACCTCCCACTCAAAAAACAGCGAGCGACAAATAAAAGATTTTCAGTCATAATTACATATGAATTTGTCAGAGGTGGCTTTGTGCGTGTGTGTGTTTTGGTTTTATCCATTTTGTCATTTAGGACGAATCTGGTTGCCATGGTGATAGTTTGTACAGTAGTTTAAAACAGTGCCTTTCTGAAATGCTTCTGAGCAGGAAATGAAACCTGTGTTGCACCGCAGTCAATTCCAAGTAGGACCCCATGAGCTCGTCATGCTGTGCCTGTGATTAAATTAAAATGGGACTTTGTATTCACAGAGGAGGTAATGGTGAAGACCAGGTCTGTGTAAATTGTTGTGCTTCCTGGAAATCCTTTTTCCTTTTTTTTTTATAACTCTGAGCTTATTGTCTAAACATATTATCAATCTTACAGTTGTTCTACATCATATCTCTGACAAATTAGTTGTCACAGAAAGTTATTTCCTGTTAATGTTCTAAATAACTAATCTTTATAATATTTAATTTCTTTTTATATATATATTTTGAAGACAAAAAATATAAATATATGCACTCTGCAGTGTTTTTTCCATCCTGCAGTGTTCAGCCATTATAGTCGGTAGTGACGCAGCCAGAGACTCACAGCACACTGCAGACCCGTCACGAGACACAGCCAGAACAAAGAGCACACACTGTCATGAGAGAAAAACTCAGCATAAATGATAACCTTTCTATGTTTTCTACATTATACTATAGACTAGGAAGGTGTGGCATATAATAGGCAGTCATGAGTGCTCACCCTGCCCTTTTGTGGCACTGGACGCCTCAGGTGGGATCACTTTGATGTCTGTGCATTAACAGTACTTCTACACAAACAATATTACTCTATTTTTACATATGTGGTAAAGTATGAGGATACATTCACAGTTTAGACTACATATCATCCTCTGGCACCTCTGTAACGTAGCTGTGACTGGTTTCACAAATCAGTGGCTTACATGTAATGTATACGGTGCAAACAGGTAAGTTGATGGGGGGAGCTTTTAAAAAAAAACCATGAAGGAATTAAATTTATATAAAGTATAAAATGTCGTATTTATATTTTGAGCCAAACAAGATACCTGTATTATATATATGATCCACTGTAAGACAGAAATAATAAAAGCAATAAAACAGACCATTGGACCATATCAATATGATTTACCATGGAGAGTAAATAAAAAGGCCATCTACCCTGGACAATAAAGTAAAAATAAAGCTATAAACCACATAAATGCTGCTGATGCTCCAAAATAAAAAGCGATAAGAAAATACATAAATGAATTTTTTTTAAAAATCAGTAAGAAATGCCTCAAAGCCAACATTATTCTCAAGCCAAGAACAATAAACTGGAGTAAATGTATGTAAACTTAAACAACAACAGAAAGAATGATGACTAGTAACTCCCATAAACAGTTTGTAGACTTAATAACAGGATGTTTCAGTTCTTGCTGTTGCAGTAGGAAGGAGCAGCAATTAAGGACATAGTCACACTGATATAAAAGATTATAAAATATTTAGAGTGGAGCTCATGGAGGCAGATTTCTCCTTTGCTTTAGTGAGCAGAATAATGATTATTGAGTGTTTCTTCTTTTATTGACTTTACTCTTACTACACTCAGCAGCTACCAAGATTGATTTTTCCAATAAATTGGCTCTGCATATTAACTGACCCATTTAGAAAAAGATAGCGACATGATGATGATGATGATGATGATGATGGAGTAGGATATCTTGAACATGTTGCCACACGTTGATAATGGAGATAAAGAGAGATAGATTTCTTGTGACAAGTCAAATGTTATCAGTATTCCCAGGTAGATGACGTGCTATAATATTTCAGGTGTTAAGGGCTTGGATTAATTTCCATGCGGAGTGAAAGGTGAATATTTAGCATCTAATCAGTTGTTTGGACAATCAAGCTCTTCTTGAGGTGGTTCCTGAATGAATCCCTGCGGCTTACCTCCGCCTGATGACTAATGTTCTCCCTAGTACCATATTAAAGCCTCTTAATTGCTTTGAATAAACCAATCATTAACTTGCTCATTAAAGCTTATTGTAGTGCTGAGACCGCTGTGACTTGATCATGGCAAACTTCCGTAATTGTTCACCGAGTCTTGTCTCCGTTCCGTCTGCAACATCATTCGGAGTCATCAACACCGAGGTCCTGACTCACTTTGGTTCTTTAAAGATTCCTCGGCACTTTGTGTCAGGGTGTTTCTGCACTAACCTCGATGTTCTGGCCAAAAATTCCCATCTGGACCCACTCTTCTTGCCATCTGCTCCTCTGCTCTCTCCTATTGGCTAGTCCTGTTAACAGTTGTGAGGCCTCGAGTTTTGAAATGACACCACAAGCTTTTATTGCACGGAACGAAAAAAAAGGAGGCGAGCTCGGAGAATAGAGGAGGACGACGCACAGAGCCACACGATTCATAAAGCATGGGGCGTAAACTCGTTTCACCACGGCGCGTGTCTTGACAGTGTGCGTCTCAGCAGTTTCCACCCAATCTCGGAGTACGCCAGAATGTGCTGACTGCCTTACGATAGGGATCACTAAGAGAACAATATGCAGTTTATGCTTAGTCAGAGGAAGACTGTTTCCCTTAAATTAAAAGTTACATCCGGAGAGGAGGTGAGAGGAAGAGAGAGAGAGAGAGAGAGCGAGTCAAAGAGGCTGCAGTCATGGTGCAGGTGTATAGATTATTTACAGGGCAGAGTGACAGCATGATGTAAATGCTGCTGCTGCTGCTGCTGGTGGCGGCGCTGGCGTTGATTGTGGTGCTTGTTTGGCCTTTCTGACTGATGATATGAGGAAAGTTAACTCTAGGGGAATCATCTGTGGTGCAGCTGTGCCCTAAGGTTTGGTGCTCACTTTATCCTCATACTAATGGCATCATTACTGGGCTTCTGAAATAGCATTTTTCTCCTCACCAAATCGGTATGCATGCACACACACACTCATTGTGCATGCAAGGCTGCACACATTCAAATACATATTCAATGATGCGCACGAAATGCCCAAGGAAAACATAGTTAATCATACAATGTAGGAAATTTATAAATGCATGAGTTTCTAATTATAACTGTACATGAGTTTTCTTCATTGAGTGCAAACAACAATAAAAACACACAGAATGAGCATTTATGTAATGATGGTATAAAAAGTTCATATCCCCAGTATTCTCTTTCTGCCAAGGATGTACAGAATGGAGGAAAAACGTATTTACCAAAAGGTAGTCTTTGCTCATGTTGAATTGACATCACTGACAAAAACGGACAAAAATGAACAAATCAGCTGGAAAGAACCCAATCCAGAGAGAGACTCTGTCATCATATCTTCTCTACCACATTTTTAATAGTTGTCCATTTTAAAAATTTTAAATTTTAAACATCAGATTTTAAAACAACAGAAATATCAATATGCGGTT
Organism: Apogon talboti; assembly: GCA_037367365.1. Lineage (NCBI taxonomy): Eukaryota > Metazoa > Chordata > Actinopteri > Kurtiformes > Apogonidae > Apogon > Apogon talboti. The sequence goes on along the minus strand of JAPQRQ010000026.1, from coordinate 13,274,634 downwards.
TCGCAGCATATGATTTTTCTTTGATTTACATTACAGTAAAGACAATTATACTATAACGAAACAAAACATCTGCAAAGGACGTACATGAAAACTATGTGAAGTATATTTTTGTCATATGAGAAAGACTATTCCAGGAGTTGAATTCATAATTTCATTTCTAAATTTCTAACAAAGCAATTTTCTTCATCTAAATGTAAAATTACCACCAGCTCCCAGAGATGATGTTGAAAAAGTCAACAATCCCTGTGTGAGCCATTAAATCTCCCATTCCCAAGAGGCTCCAGTGAAATTACTCCACACTGCAAAGTCTTTGGTTTCCCCTTATGAGCTCTGCGTCACTCTAAACGGCTTTGACGAGATCAAAATGTGATGCAGGCAAAGCTGTTAACTATTACACCTCCTTTGTGAAAACCACACACACTGAAATACTTAGAGCCAACAGATCCTCTGTGTTGCTGCACCACCTGCCTCTCATCAGCCCCCTCATCAGGCAGAATAAGATCGCTGTTAATCCACTTGTCTCAGCCTATGGCGTACCAGCAGAGCTCCCACTGCAGGACTCTGCCGTTCCCTCAGGGAATTCCATACTGGAAGCCAACAGAACAGAAAGGTGCTCAGCCTACACACTTCTTTTCTGTCTTTTTTACACTCATATATCTTTGTTCTTTGGTTTTATTGCATTCCTATTTTTCTTCTTGAAACTACAAGGACAGTGGACTTGAGGCACAGACGTCCTTCTCCAGGGACCTGTATTTGTCACAATCCTGTATGTCAGTCAGTCTGGCAATTCAGTCGCAGACCTACTCATCCAATATATATTTTTCAGGAGGAAGGCTCAACCAAACTCTGCGGCCAAGTGCTGCCACAGGTGGTCAGAGGCTTTACTCCTGGAACACCGGTACAAAGCAGTGTTTGTGGCAAATTTTTTTCAGTGTAAAATATGTTGTTTTTTTTGCCCTGTGTCAGTTCTTATAGATGAGCTTTGACTGGAAGTGGCTATGTTTCCCCTCCTATTGTGTTGTCACTCAGTCCAGGGACACAACCACTCATCTGTCCTTCATTTTGGGCTCCATGTGTATTTGTTTTCTGTCACTGCTCCCTTCTAGCTCCCTAAATGTATTTCTGATTGTGTTGTTCTTGATGCCTGCCCTCTCGTGAGGCCAGGGAGATCACATAAGTGGGGGAGTTGTGGCAGTTATTTTGGCTGCAGAGTCCTCCGGAGGACCATCAGGGGAGATCCAGTACCAAGGAGGTAATTGAATTTGAGGTATCAGCTAATCATTTTTCCAACAACAGAGCGTCCCCTCCCCTTCTCTTGAGCTCACGGTGTCATGCATGGCCTGTGCAGAGCGTCGCTCAGGCGAGCCCTAAATCATCCAGTAATGACTGTAGAGAAGCTAAGTACCTCCTACTCTTTTAACAGGCATGATCTAATAGCACTTGTTAATCCAACAACATATACAGAGCTCTCCATTTTGTGTAGTCTTATAGGCTTCATTGAACAGATGTTAACTAGATTCATTGCCTTTGGACAAGAGCTTCATTGTTAAAAACCAATTAGGGGTTAATAAACCCTAGTGTGCTCTGGATACCCTCTAATGCACTCATATATGAATTTGTTGATTGTGTTTTTAGCCTCTACGAGAATTTATTTATGCATTTAATCAACTGATAACGAACCTGACGTGCTTCAAGGTAGTCTAAGTGTCGACCTAGGATCTGTCTGTCTTGTCACCTGTGTCTATTTTGTTTGCCTACCAGCAGCATTACGCAAACACTGCCGCACGAATTTCTATGAAACCTGGTAAAAGGGTCGGGCATGGGACAAGGGGGAGCATATTTAATTGAAGAATGGATCTAGGGAAGTGGTGGAGCCTGGATTAAAAACCACAAAGTTTTTGTAAAACTACAGGACAGGGTAGTTCAATGGTGTTCATTATGTCTTCAGTTTTCTATATGGACTTTTTTCTTTCTTTTGTTTAAGACATAGGTTTTTCTCCAAAAACGTACCTTTACATGTTTTGGCAGATACTTCTTTACTTAATAATATCTTAAACACTGACATCTCAGCCTCTGGTTCTGTATTTCATGAACATCTGTAAAACTAGAGTAATGGTAAAGGACTGTGTGTACTACTTACTTTAAAAGTAGTGTACATATAAAGGCTGACGTAGACCTCATGCTGTTTTTTGCCTCAGACAGACTGACAGCTTTGAAGCTGCACTTAAATTTGGAATCTGGCAACTTCAAGGCTGATTGGTCTCCATTTGTAGTTCAGTCAGGAACAGACACTTTTCCCCTTGGACCCCTTGTCTCCTCACCTCCATTGTTATCCTTTTATCCATTGTATGTCGTTCCACATAATCACAATCTCATATTCTGTCTATTCTTTCACCAAATCTTACTTTCTTATCTACCCTCTATTAGCTACATAATATATTTATTTCTCTTCCCAGCTCAGAAGATGCTCTTATCACTAAATGAGCTGGTATCATAATTGTTCCTCTTATCCCACTGGCCCTGGGCACACACACACACACACACACACACACAGATCCCAGTTCTGTGCTGTATCCCATTTAGGTGCTACATCTTGTTGTTAGCCTTCAGCTGTATGGATTCACAGCTAATGGGTAACAGGTTTTCCTCATTAGTTAATTATGTGTTGTGATCATGTCTACAGTTTTCAGCTATTAGCTCAATGGCTCCTGGGCTAATGGTAACTGATCACCGCGCCACACAATCCCAATTGCCGTTTGTTTTTTCTTCTTTTTTTTTCTCGCTTTTCACCGTCACTGCCACCTATCATGTTCTTTATTCATCAGTCAGGCAGTCTTGGTGAACACTAAGGAACACTGCTGCAGCATCCCATTTTCAGAGTGAATAGGGTCAGAAGCCATCAGAAAAGGCTCCATCAGAGATAATGGTGGCGCCCACTAGTCAACATGTAATCATACTCTTACCACTAGACTTGCTGTGCCCAGTGTCATTTCTCCTCTCAGCCTGTAATTCCAGTTTCCTGTCCTGGATTTACAAGTGATTCACAGGTTTACAAAGTCAGTAGTAACACCTGTACTGGCTTATGACAGTTCTATACCCACATTTATTTATTTTTTTTCCATTTTTGTCAGGCTTTCGACCAGATCTATTGAGATCTGATCAATTTGTCTCATCTCATTGTTTGCGTCTTTTGTATATTGTCGGAGCCAATTTATATTTCTTTGTTCACTTTAGAACGACTCTGGTGTGACTCATTACATGCTCATTGTTGTTTGCGTCGCTGCACAAAAACGCTGGCTTTCAATAAACGCTACAATGACAGAGGGTGACAAATGAATCATGGCTTTAGTGGCTACTCTTTGAATTTGGGTTGGTACCAAACTCTACATAGTCAGTATTGGATTCTTTCTCTCCACCTAAGGGTGCCATGACGTTCTTGGCTGGTGATTTTTTTTTTTTTTATTTCACAAGACAAATTCTGAAAAAATAAGAGCTTTTTTCTTACAGCACATTCATACATGAAACTGTAGGACTGAAGATTAGAAAAAGAAAAACCTTAGCTCAACTTGGCTCTGTTGGATCAATGTGCTTTTAAGATAAAAAAGAAAAAAAATGCTGTGAGCACTAACACATAGACTTACTCTATTCAATACTCAATACATAATCATGCTACCTTGACACAAACCAAGTGACAATGACATGAGGAACATTACAAAGGGTTCAGACAACTCACCAAAGTCATTTTAGTCACATGCACGGCATTTTACGCATCGACAGCAATAATCCTTCCCATATGGCATCGTCCACACATTTGTCAGCCTGTCTGCATTGGGTTTTTTACTTTAAAAAAAAAAATAAACATTTGTGACTAGTTCCCTGCCAGTAAAAGAAAGATTATGGAAATATATTGAGATTTATAACATTATTTCTGGAGAGTGCTGAGATTGTGAAATTCTCACCACACTGAAGCCAAACTACATTCATACATGTCAGAAGAAAAAGAAAAAGGCCTTTTGTACTTAGCTCTAAATAAATTAGAGTGTGTTAATTGTAAGATATCAGGAGATTTAAATGATTTATCACGTTAGGAGTGTGTAGATCCTAATGTTTCATGCATGCCAGTATCAGTCCTGGCTAGAATGGGTAGAGATGTAGGTTGCATAATCGTGTTAGATGTAATTATTCTCTGCCAGCTGAGTAAGTAACAATAAATTTTTTTTAATTAAACGGAATTATATCAGCTTATTTACATCTATCTATCAAGATGTCCTTCTCAGAATGACACAGTATTTGTTCTTAAGTGTTACTACGGCAGTACAGCTGGTTTGTAAAATTTCCATTGTCAACAAATATTGAAAAAAAGAAACAAAATTCTCTTTCTCCTGTTTGTTTATTGAATCTTCACAGCTGTTGGAAGAAAACCATGTTCTCACACACTGTATGCTGTTTCTATGCAGGCTTTGTGAAAGCTGTCCAATCAGAACAGAATGAGATTTTCTTGAAGGGGGGTCTTAAAGAGCCTCAAACAAACATGGCCTGTTTCAGACAGAGGTTAAAGTGAGGTCCTGCCTTACAGGCTAGATAGAAGAATTTTGGGAGATTTTTTTTTTCCATGTAAATCATGCAAAGCTATTTCAGTAGAGTCGCAAAATGTAAATTTGGATCTGGAAATGTGCCTAATAGGATTAAATATGTGGGAGAAAATCATCCCAATCATAGTTTTTTCTTGAGCTTCTGGTGACCAGCATAGAGCACCTCATTTCTGAGCGATTATGTAATAGAAAAGTTATGTAATAGGCCATATGCCAACCTTACCTACCTTGGTTAAACTGCAAAATAACATGTTTTCCTTTAAAGATAAGGCAGAGCGGTGACTTCCCCATTTCATGGCCATAACTCTAACCCTGGAATCCATCAAAGTAATGGAGCAGTCTGGTGGAACAACAAGCAATTTAAGGGGGTTCAAGCCCTTTTCCCTCAAAATCAAGCTAAAGCTTTCAGAGCTTTTACGCTCTAAGTGCTTTTGCATCACGTAAAATGGCTCAGCTATATGTGTTCAACTCCACGGTGCCATGATGTTTCATGTGAAGAGACCAGTGGGAGGACGTGTAAAAATGCATAGCAACAGACTCTTTCTCTGCTGTTCTCTTATGCACATTCACAGACAAATAAGTACAGGCTTGCACAGATATAGCATACACCATAGTGCTCTGTAGAATAATAAAGGCCCCATATTAAAGATTCCCCCTCAGGCATGTACTGTAAACGGTATCACACAACAGGAATTAAACTCAGATTGTGAATCACCAGCAGTGGTCGAGGGAGAACATGTAACACTGCCCACCCAGATGCACTTGTCTCTCAGAGCTCGGTCTGGAAACTGATCGATTGTGTACATTTCTATTTTGGACAAAGTCACTCTCGTGTGTAAGCGCCCCCCCACCCTGCTCCTCCAGCTTTCCTTGCCACCGTGATCACACCTGTCCGTCACATCATTTTGTGAAATTCCCACACTGAGGGGAAGCTTATGAATGTAGGCAGTATCCATTTCCCTGACTGAGATGCAGGATAGTGCCTGTGCAGTGGAGAAGAGTGTGATTTGCCTGTTGAAACCCTGCAATTCTATTTCAGGCCATCCCACACACAGTGGGAGAGGAGCAGAAATGTGTCACCCTTTAATTACAGTCCTTGTGAAATTTTGTGCATCTGTAGGTAAGAGAGTCCTACTTTGGATTTCAGGAACACACCTCCAGCAATTAGCACATCAGAAACATGAATAGTAGTGTATGTGCGTGCCTGTGTGTGTGTGTGTGTGTGTGTGTGTGTGTGTGTGTGTGTGTGTGTGTGCGTGTGTGTGTGTGTGTGTGTGTGTG
>JAPQRQ010000026.1:13252562-13268661 GCA_037367365.1 Apogon talboti | reverse complement strand
TGTGTGTGTGTGTGTGTGTGTGTGTGTGTGTGTGTGTGTGTGTGTGTGTGTGTGTGTGTGCAGGTGTGTGTGTGTGTATGTGTGTGTGTACATGTTCTTTAATTGGTTTGATTTAAGCATTTCGGTTTATTTATCTGTACATTATGAATCCACAGCTTCAGCACATAAAACCATGTCCTTCCACCTATTGATGACAACACTGTGTGAGTAATGCAGACGGCCGATTTGAGTGTGTGTTATGTTCCCAATTATATCACCAGTGTTGTCACCCACTCTGAGCTTTTTCTCAGTCTGTTCTGCCAGCTGAACTGCAGCGCTTTATTCCTATAGGGTCAGCCCCTCTCAATTAATTTCTTGTTAGTCCTGATCCAAATAAGCCGCAGTAAGAATTTAATCCTCATAACTGGATTATGAGCTGATTGGCGCTACAAGAGAACTGTTTGTTATTCAAATGAACTGTTACATATTTCTAGATTTGACTGTCCGTTGACAGCCACTCGTAGCTGGCCAGTTAATGAACGGTAATGTTGCTTAAATGGGAATCTTGCTTCAATAGAAAGTAGATGATTTCTAGCTCTTCACAGGAGATGAGATCTAGTGGTGTATTGGCTGTGTTTATGAACGTCCTTGATAATGATTTTCCGCACAGACCACAGTGGGCCATTGAACATATGAACACCTCCCTTCTGTGCACATTAGGATTAAGAGAGGATAGAGAAATTAGAGATGGAAGAATGAAGGACACTGAATTTGCTTAGAAAAAAAAACACCTTAAATAACTGAATTTCTCTTCCTCTCAGTGGGAGCTAATCTTACAAATGAATCTTTTTTCTCAGTAGTCTATTGTATCCTCGCTCACCCTTAACAAGCACACACAAACGACTTTGTCGTCTTCTGCATCTGTATTCCAACATTTAGATAAATGAATGGCATATTTCGTGTTGTGCGTGTTGCTTGGTTTCCATGCTGTTATTGAGTCCTTGCTTTCATTACATGGGCACACATCTGAGAGAGTTGGGCAAGGGTTACTGTATTTACTCAACCCATCAGACTCCATGGAGACAGACTCCTGTGCTATTATGCTGTATGGAGGGCTGCTCTTCTTTGGCGTGCTTGTTACCTGCTGTGTGAGATGATTCCGCCTTTATTGGATGACTACAAAGACTGTAAATTTGAGGATCATGTCAGTGCGTAGGCAGTCTCATGTGCATGTATGTAAGTCTTCAACCTTATTATTACTATTGTCATTAACTGTGCATAACAGTGAGTGCAGCAGGGGAGGGGAATGGCCAAGAGTTGACGTTTTGGTCTGTTGCAAATCCAGCAGGGAGACTCACACACCCGGGTCAGTGGAGCAGTAGGTTACTGTTTCACTCCTGCCCACAGTGCTCTGTTGTGCCACTGTGAACCTAACAAAATGTCCTTAGAGGGTTTTGGGGTTTTTTTGTTTTTTTGTTTTTTTACTGTTTAAGCAACTATAAATGTGGAATATTACAAGAAATTTGCTATATTTTACATATACTTTGAAATGCATTCAAAAGGAAAATTCTATCCTAGTGTTGTTTTATGCATTTATTATTGTGTCCTGATGCAATGTTCTACTGTCTGGCTGTGTCCTATTGAATTATATTTGTATTATGTTGCTGTTTTTTTTTGCCAGTGCAGCCATATGTAGCAGTACAGCCCAAGCCAAATTTCCCCGAGGGGACAATTTAAGGATATCTAATATCTTATTTTATCATTCCTGAAGATTTATTGTGGTAGATTTCTGTCAGCATTAGGGTGTGTCAGTGAACACACTCAGCCTTGAATGTCAATTCAAGCTGTACCTACTGAGCCGTTTGCATCAGGAAACTGGTAGGTGCAAAGGATGGTACCAGATTTCATCCATCTGTTGTCCCGTAAAATTGATTATGTCAGTCGATTATGTAATTGAGGAATGGGATGAGCCAACGAATTAGTATCCTAGCGTAGCTTTGGGAGCCAGAATGATGGATTTCAGTTGATGAAAGCATTCTTAATAAGGCAATCAGTTTAAACCAGTACTATTAGTTAATTTTAAACTGTAATCCATATGATGTGTATAATAACCAAACCCTCTGATTCTACAACAAATACAGGTTTTTTTTCTCCTTCTTTAAAGCAGACATGACAAATAAATAGGACAAATGAAAAGTGCTCCAGAATCCACAGAGGCAGTTTATGCTGCAGTTGTATTTCATAACATATAGTGAAAAAGCATACTAGGATAAGCAGATTTTGTTGATGCATATTTTAACACTCGAGCAAATACTAGGAAATGTAAGCTGTTAATTATCCAGTATGTATAGGTTTAGTATTGTCTTGTATAATTTGCAGTCGCCAGTATGTGACTGCCTTGGCAGAACGTGTAAATGAATAAGAATTGGCTGATAACAGGATACCCAGGACATTAGATCAGAAAATAATTTGTTTTGTTTTCAAACATCCAGTTTCTCAGTTTTTTTCTTTTCTTTTTTTTTCATGTTTTCACTCTTACCGGCTCGCCAAATTGATTTGCATTTCAATTCTTAAATTACTGACCTTTCTGTACTGTGTTATATCATGTATTTGTTTGCCACAGTTCTTCCAATCGCCCAGGGGAATATTGTGCAAGTGTTTTATGTTTCACAGTTGTGTAAAACATGGGCCACCACAAGCTTGGAGGCAAGTAAAACAACTACAACTCCTTTAGCTTTAAGACGTGATATATAACCACACATACACAGAGTAAGGAAAAATATGTGAGTAAAATGCTTCAAACCTCCCACTGTTCTCCAGCTTTAATATTTCATCAGATGTGCTGAGTCTTGGAGATGGTGATGCTGTTGAAGGAAGTAAAGTACTGCCATTACTAAGACAGAGAAGTGAATGACATGACTAGTCTGCTGCATTAAATTTAGTGACTAGTTTGTTTTTAATGCACATTAAAAACAGCTTAACACCATTAACAGATCCTGAACAGCTCAGCGTGCCACGTTGCTGCAGCTGTGTCCAAAACAGACAAAACATGATTAATGGCTGTATGTGGGAAAACAATTCCTCACAGCGTTTGTTTACAATTACATAATTGTCTACAAGAGATTAGACAACCAAGAACCTGTTGAGACAATTATTATCCTGTTCAGTGCCACTCATGTACGCAGGACACAGTAGGGGGAGAAAGATAGATTAATTTTAAAGAATCTTTATTTAAGGTGAAATGTACTTAATCATAGCCAGTTTATGTGGGTAATGAAATGCAGCATGATGAGACTATTTGTTCACTGATGCTTTAGGAGACAAAAGCAGAGGATTTGACTGACGTATAGAATTCTTATTACTATAAGCCATTCCAGATAAGAAGCTTAAATCCCAGTTTCGCTGTTTTGCTGTCATGGTGAGCATATGTAGATGATTTTGATCGGTGCTCCTCTCACTGTGAAGAGTTAATAGAGCCTCGGTCAGGCTCTGTGCTTCAGCCGAGCACCTCCTCTCATGTCAGCTTTTACATAAATAAGAGCTTTTTCTCTCCATCACTCCCTCTCCTTCTCTTTCTCTCATGCACACCCACACAGAGCCTGTCAGAGGCACATGAGGATGGGAGGAGGAAGGAGGGAGGTGGGTGAAGCATGACACGTGAAAAAGGAAAAGCGTTGCTCTTAACACTGCATCTACAGCCCTCTATCTTTTGTTTCTCTGTTTTTTTTCCTCTCCTTCTGTTTCCAGAGAGCGCACATATTCAGGAACATCTACTTTCACTGAAACCGGAGCGATTGTGAATTTATATGCTAATGCTCTTCTCTTTGTTCTGAAAATGAACCAATTTGTTGTGAAGATCTTCTCTCCTCTGGCTCAGAGATGTTGATTAATCTCTGCTAATTTATGTTTAAATTAAGACACTGTTAATTGGATCTAACTGAGGGAGAGGCAAATTATGGTTAAACTAAATTCAGTTTCAGCGATGATTTATGATCTGTAAAACATGATATGCCTACAGCTGGTATTATCTATTATATAACCCTGCATAATGTGAAAGAAAAGAAAAATGAAATTAATGCTTCCCAGTGACGACGAAAATAAAAATAAAAATATTACTGCTCTCCATCTGTTTGTACTGTTTTGGCAAATCAATAAAAAAAATCATACATTTCTTCAGACATTAGTAAAAGGGTGTTGTTCACGACTATGCACACCAATCTGTTGCCACGGCAACTTGCAGAGTTTTCCAACTGACCTAGAGTCAGCAGACTGCTGCTTCACTGAGGTGCACTTTAGATGAGTTGCCTGCTTTTCTCAGTTCTTTTCACTGAACCTGGCTCAAATAAAAATCCTACTTCTATGTAATAACAGCTTCAGTAATTACATACATTTTTGTTATACATAAAAGTATCATTTTCCAGGCTTTACCTATTGCCAATTATGACTAAGAGAATGTCTTTGACCTGAAAGGAAGGTCGTCGCAAAGTGTGATCATTTTAAAACTGCAGCTCGAAGTGTGAAAACATGTTAGATGTGGTAGCAGTAAGAGTCTGTCATTAGAGTTAGAATACAGTTAATTTCTGCCTGTGTTTTAAGCGAGAGAGGTTATCATCCCTGTTCACATCTTCATTATCATCACACTTTAAATCATTAAGTATACAAAGATACGATTTTGGCACATTATGCCCCGCCCTTCCTGTGGAGACAAATGTCAAATCAATGATCAAGCTATTCACTTTTATCCGAGAGTCTCTGATGTCACTGATGATAATTAGAATCTCATCACGGTTTAAAGGTCAAATACTGACTAAAAACTGGGGGAAAGTGTTGACAGATCAGGAGACATTTGTAATCACTGTGGGCTACATTTTGAGAAGGCGGGGAGTCTTCATGTTTTTATTGGAGCTAGCCACTCCTCCATGTGATTTCATTGATTAGTTCTTCTTATGGATGAAGGTGTATTGATTAGTTGGAAAGATAACCTGCAATCTTTCTGTACAGCTTGGTATCTGATTAGCCATTTGTGCTGCAGAACGTCTTGTTTATTAATTACTTGACTGTCCTGAGGTCTATACTTGTTGAATCATTTCAGTGAATACGCTTCCACACTCTCCTGAATATGTTTCATTAAATAAAATGTAATAAATCTTGATACTCCTGCTCATCTTATTAGATCAAACTGCAAAATAAAAAAAGACACTAAGCAGACTTTGGATTATTTATAACGATACACATGGAGAGCTAAGGGGAAAGAGGAACACAAAAATGTCAAAAATGAATGAATTATTTGTTGCCTATATTTATTTGCCTTTTTTGTGGCATGAATAACCCAAAAGTGTGCCTCCTCCAAGAAACAGAAGTTCACAACTTGTCTCTCCTCTCTACTTGTGTTGCTGGGGAAAGAACAGAGTATTGTGTATGTGTATGTGCGTGTGTGTGTTATGACTAACCACTCAGCCTGGCGAGTGTGTATTACGTCATAAAGTCACACACTCATCAGCAGCCTTCTGTACCAGCTGAAAGTGCATTCAGTCAAAAGTTACGTATAAGGACTACACACTACATTTCAACAGTTTGACACAAAATCTGTCCCTTGGTCTAATAATTCACAGAATGTCTTAATAAATAAAGCGTGAAGGGACCATTCACCGAAGCACTGGTGCACTCAGCAATCCTGTCATTTCCTTGATGTAGCAACATGTTTACCAAAATTATTTTCACAACCTCAACAGTATTTTTACTCTGTGTAAAGAAAATGACTCTTACTTACATAAATTAGGAAAGAAGTTATTCTATAAACCCCAAAAATGTTTCCTATAAAAGGTACAGATCGTAGAGGGTTGTGATTTCCCTTCTCACATTAATTCAGAAGATGGAATATATTAATCTCCACTAATTTCCACTAATTTATTACAGAAGTCTTGAAAATTTCCCTGTAATTTAAGTATATATAAATAACAAAAAGAAAGCCTGAACCTGCTAACAGTTCAGTGAATAGCACTATATTTGTGACCATGATCTGCTTTCTTTTAAGGACGTATCTTGAAAATATTTTGCACTAATAACATGTTGGTGCAAACACATCCACACCGGTTTACATATGATAGTAATTTGCCCTTGTTTTGCCTCTTAGTTTCAGGCTTTTCTGGAGAGAGTTAAACTCGTAAAAATTACATGCCTATAGAGATGGACACACACAGAGCTCTCAAAAATCAAAAAAGATCACTCAATTTTTTGCTCCTCTCACTTCTGTTGTATTTTGTATTAATAACATGACTGCAATGTCTATAAATGGGACACAGGCAGTTCTAAAACGTGTTCCATTAATGTGTAAATCTCAATATAATGTTAACATGTTACTGGATGTATCTTGGAGAAACATTAGTATTGATGTTCTGTTTGATACTCACAGCTGGCAGCAGCATCACACAGTAGCTGAAACCATAAACCACCATCTTTTACCTGGAAAAAAAAAACGAGGCTGCACCAAGTTTACACACTTGGCACGGCAGCTGTAAGTACATTAAAACCAGATTGTTCTGGATGTGATGGTCATTAATACTGTGTGTTCTGCACTTGTTACATTCACAGTTTATTACAGTAGATAGAGTATCTGCAATAAACCGTCAGTGCAAGACATCAAGACATCTTTATTTTTATGTCGCTGAAAGTCTGGGACAAGCCACCTGATCTCCCATTGAGACTAATTTTAATATCATTAATCATGTTATTCAACCTTCACAAACTCGTAGATTTGAAGAAACAAAGAGAGACGGTATGAGTGAGTGAGGAGGGTAATTTTGTATGCAGCCAAAACCAGCTTTGAAGAGACATTAAAGCTGCAGAAGCCATAATGAAGGGGAAAACATCACAGAATTAGAAAATCCATGCCTTCCTTCTGATGTACTCTCCTCTCGTCAAAGTCCAAAGAATAAATATAAACACACATGATGTGATGTGTCATTTCAAAGTGAAGCTACAGTAGAGATGTGGCTGAACAGCAATTGTCATGTATTTAATCCTCCTATTTGTCAAAACCACCTATGAACAACCAAAATGTCCTGTCGTGTGTTGAATTTATAGATATTTTGTAATTTACATCCCTGCAAATAGGAGGATAGGCACACTTGACACTATTTGCTTGGCAGAGCAGTTTACGGGGAGTTCTGCCTGTTGTGGGTTAATATATTGAATTGCATATTACATATTTTCTCTCATTTGCACCTGTTCATTGGCCACAAAAGCAGCTTAATCCTTTTGTGGCTCCATCTTAGTGTGTGTCCTGCCCTTCAAGAACAGATACATGGCATAATCAAGGTCAAGAAGAGGAGGGTGTGATGCTAAATGGCATCCAGTAGGATTGGGAAATTTATATGTTTTTCCCGAATGGAGAAATATACTTATAGCAGGATATTTTTCTGAAGTTGGATACATTTTTGGTTGAAAGATAAAAACATACAAGGTTTCAGAAAACAGTGTTAGGAAATATCAAACCACACAAACTCCTGTAGGTGAAAACTGAGGACTTTTAGTGCTTATAAACTCTGTATAAATGGAATTAAATTCATTCTTTATCAGAACATCATTAACACTACTCACTTAAAAAGTTACGTCTTAATTTGTACCTATTGTTTATTATATAGTCATTAAGTACATCCAACATAGAACATTAGATATATTGTAATGATATACTGTATATCTCCCATTGACGATGAGGTGTTTGTAGCTCCTCAAAACCCCAATTAACCCTCAGCAAAACTGAAAGGCTTATAGCTTTGCATTTCATTAACAGTTTCAGCATGTTGTGAACGTTTTGTCCACAATAGAATAAGCAGAACCGTCCATATAACATAACTACACTGATACAACAATAGAACTTTTTTTTTTTTCTTCCTTTGTCTTTTTTGGTATTTTCACTCATACAGACAATGACTAAATCTATAATTTCCTTTAAAAACTACTTGGAAACACACCTTAATGCAGATTTCAGATGGATGTACCTTTAGCCTAGCGTAGCAGAAACACTGGTGGCAGATGGAACCTGTAGCTGAAACAGATACGGTGAATTTAAGCGCCGTTAAAGATACATATGTAAAGTGAATGCATGTTGAATGTGATTTTGATGTCCGACTGTGGTTCAAGTTTTAGTTTGGGTCTAATGTTACCAACATAAGTCACATACGAATCCAGGGTCTAACTAGTGCAACAGGCTGCAGTTTCCCAGCAGCCTCCATACTCTAATGAAGAACAGCCCAAGGCCAGCCTAGAGGCTTAAGGTTGCATACCTGCGATCTGCACTCACAAAGGAATCAGCAGCACCCATCTTAGAGAGATAAACAGTACTCAGCTCTGCTTGGATGGAGCTGACTCACTGGCTCGGTCTGTGGAAATGTCTGCTGTTGCTTGGCTGTTGCTTAAGCCCTGTTTTTCTGTGATTTCTTATCTGTGGGAAATAGTGTTGCTGTCTGAAACTGCCAGAGAGAAGATAGTTTAGGAGAAATCATTTTGAATCGGAAATGTCAGGACCTGTTCACACTTTCGCACAAACCGTCATGCGGGATGTTTATGTTCAGACGTCGACTGTTATGACCTGCGAACCGAGAGAAAAAAAAAAACCCTCATCCGCTGAGTTAGTTATTAAAACACTGGATTTTCCCTCATAGGTCAGACTGCACCTATTATATCACATCAACCTCAATACGTTCAAGGACAATCACTATGGATTTTTCACAACTCATATAACAATGCTAGTGACCGTGATTGTTTCCTCCACTTCACTCTAATTATCTCTTAAAATCTCTCCACTCATCAGCTTTCAAATTAACAAGCCATATGATGGAAACAGAAATCAGCGTTGGCCTCATTGCTCACTAAATATTCCACTTGCTTGCAAAATGAGTTGCATTTTATCTCAAACTTTTGGCTGAGCAGCCAATACCTAGTCCTTTTAATTATTCATAGCTGCAGCTGTTCTCATCATAGCCAGAAGGAAGGAAGAGGCTACAGAAATGGTCTCTCATCCATACATTCAAGTATATATAGAAGTGCATATACACAGACCCCAATGCCTGTGTTCTAGTCTGTACATCCATTTTTAATATAACTTCCATTTCATCTTGTTTGCCTGCACGTATGTGACATCTAGGCAGAAGAATATTGCTCATAACACTTCATCCTGTCGATACAGTTCACCTGTTTACCACTGAGACCTCAACATCCGCAGACGTATAATATTAAAATACAAATTAAGAGAAATTTGTTTTCACCTCTTATTTATAGATCCCTAAAATACTCAAATTCAAAGAAAGCATGCATCATGAATAAAATGTATTATTAAATGATATCACCCAGTAACATGTGATGTCAATTCACAGATGTCAGTGGTCAATATAAGTGTTTTCTTTTTTTGGAAAATTTCGATAATTGAGTTTATGCTCTTTCAAAGATAATGTAAAGAAGGGCTGAAGGATTGATAAATAAATAATCTCAGACTAATCTGCATCAGGCAAATTGCTATCTTAAATATCCACATCACTACAGGCCCAGAATTTTGCAAATGGTGCATTTGTAATTGAATACAATAAATTTATTTATTTATTTATTTTCCTTTATTTAACCAGGAAGTCCCATTGAGATTAGAAATCTCTTTTTCAAGGGAGACCTGGCCAAGGTAGCAGCCAACAATACAGAATAATGTATAATATAATGTATAATATAACCAAAAATAACACAAGTAACAATGCATCAACTTTTCATTCAACTGTAATTATCATTCCTTTTATTGCTCAATGTTTGTTTTTTGTCGCAGTAGTTTTATTTCAAGGCATTTCTTAATCAGTTTTTGTTTTTGTTTTTTTTTTTTTACACCCATCTCTGTTTATGCACACATCTGCCAAACATCTTTTGGACCAGGTTTGGATGCAGAATAATGTGTTACATCAATTTCCAGTTTTCTGAATGGGTATTTTAAATCACGTTTCCAGTTTTCATTGAAAAGTTTGTCAGTGATTCAAGATCAACGGGCAGAAAATGTGGCTGGCTGTTGTTTGGTCTGGATGAGCAGACAGCGGTGTCTGATGGAAAGTGCTAATTTCACACTGTAGTGATTAGTATTGGTAGTACATAGGATTCCTTTTATTGTGTCTTTTTATAAAGGCTAATATTGGTTGCCTTGTCCTTCTTGTCAACAGGGAAGCCTGTGTCCATTTCAGAGGTTTGTGTGGAGGAGCATGTTGTGACAGCCATGTCTTTGGAGATGGAGAAGACCATCACCAAGCTGATGTACGACTTCCAGAGGAACTCCACCTCTGACGATGACTCTGGGTGTGCACTGGAGGAATATGCCTGGGTTCCCCCCGGCCTCAGCCCTGAGCAGGTAGGAAGGCACTCAACATTTCCCCTTTGTATTTATTCAAGTCACATTCAGACACGCTTTATGTCAAACACACACATACAGCTGACAGCTTTTTCTCACCACTGTGAAACATCTAGTGCTTCATTAGCTAATGCTTATTTCCCTCCTGCATTGCCAGACTGTATCGAATTGAACCGAATCGGTCAGACGAATTAAATTATTTGGACGATAAATCTGTCTGAAATAGAAAAATTCGCAGATGTGACAACAAGACAATGGATCATTATAGGTTATAAACCCCCTCTATGGTTCTTTAAGCCCCTCTGTGTTGGAGTGTGGAGAGGAAAGGGCAGGGGTGACGTACAAATTACTGCTGTCAGGCCCTTCATGGTACAATAATTGTATGGACATTGACATTTTTCATCTGTCAGCATTGAAGCCGACACTGTGTTAGAACCAAGTTCACAGCCAGACTGAATGACAACTATGAACCAAATAATGAAAAGGAACCACAGAGAGATTAGCTGACTGATTAGAACATTTTCTAATAAATATAGAGAATAAATGTGTCACTTTAGTATGTATATTCTAATTTTTCGATTTAATTGTCCTTTCGCCACACTGACCATCAGTGTGGTCAGTAGAATATTAAAACTGTTGGAAACTTAAAACCCCAGAAAAAGCAGTAATTTGAGCCTGTGAATATTGAATCAGTCAGAAAATGTGTCAGCAGTGTGTGTTTATACATTCAGGTTTAAGCTCATTTGCAGTTTAAACACTTTTTAATTGCATGCATGACTAAAGTAATGTAATCAGTTGAACCCATCCAGAAGGGGCTATTTCCACATATTTTTTTTTAAATTTTGATTCATTGTTTTCATCAGCTCTGACAGAAGATAAACAAGGTTCTTGGTATAAACACTTGTGTCTTTATTTAGTAAGTGCAGCACTCCAATGCAACAGGCCTCCTAGGGCTCTGTTAACAGATGACAGGATGGGCTGATAACAGTCATTTTCTCCAGTCAGCCATCTTGACAGGATGCTGAAAGAGGCTGCAGCCTCTCTCCTCCAACAGGAGCTGCCTGTTGTCTTTTTAATGCACTTGAATGTAATAATTTTTTAGCTTGTCACTTCTAGTTTCTCTGCACAATCGTTGTCAAATGTGACAATTAGGTTTCAGTCATGTGAGGATTAACTTGTTGAAATGTTTTATTCCCCAAGTTCCCGGAATAAAGATTTCCTCTAATGCTAGTGTCTATGGTCACACTCCAAAACTAAAAAAAAAAAAAAAAAAAAAAACATTAGCATTGAAGAGCATGTTATTAGTGGTAAACATTTTTTCTACTTTATAATCAGGGAAAATATAGATGTCTATTCTTTTCGACTTATTCTATCCATGGTTTATTTCAATGTTTATAAAGGATTTGCTGAGATAGAGCTTGCCATATGCTTAAAAAGGGAGGATGCCACAAAAATTCTGTTCAGTTTATTATTAAATTGAGTATTTCTACAGCCTGATAATATTTAACAGGACACATGGCATGAAAAATAAATACAATGTGAATGAATATTCAATGATATATCCATAGTTTGATTTAGTTCACATCTTATTTATCAGTCAAAGCTCTGCTGAGTAGGATTTAAGGGGATTTATGTGGATGCTAGTACAGAAATGGGATATAATAGTTGTAATTATATTTCCATTCATGTAAATTAATGCGAAAATAAGAATAGTTCTGTTTTTCTTATCTTATAATGAGCTTTCACAGAAGGAATGAGATGCCTCCACCAAGTCAAGGACGGTATACATCACATTTCTACATTTCTTCAGCATCCAGCATTAGGGAGCATCACCTGTGTTGGACAGTGTCCCACAGATATTATCCTCTTTATACAAAAGAGCAGAATGGACCAAACAAATACTGGCTCTTACCAGGGATGTTAAGGAAAGAAGTTCCTCTTTTCAATTGACTGTGCATGGTAAAAGTATCCTCAGAACTGCTGTAGTCTTCACACTGCAGAAAACAATTGGGGTGTAGTGTTATATAGAAGAGGATTTGAGGGGCAGCACTCATAGTCTCACTTCCTCTCTCTTTGCACTCCACCCCACTGATTATTTGAATTGGATCACAACAATTTCAGCAAAACAGATCTTTACACCACAGTGAACACTAGAGCACTCTGTGTCAAAGACTGTTCTGCTGAAAATCAGAGACAAATGGCAAGATTGCTTTCCATCTGATGAGGGTTCACTTCTTCATCGCCAATCAAGCTTTTCTCTATTTTACCCATTCACATGCAAATTCAAAGGTAGGTTCAGGCAATGGGTATCAAGTCCTACTGCGTCATGAATTGTATGTGCCACAGCAATATGGGTAACTGAGATTTCCTCTAAGCAATCTGAATATGAGCTGTTGAAAAATTAAAGAGCCTCATCCTGTTCAAGGCTGTGTCTGCTGTAGCAGCACCAAGCTCATTGTGCCCCATGTCAGCTTTAGAAACTGATGTCCAAGGGCAGTGATGATGAAGGGCGAAACATAAACACATTCTATCTGCATGACAACCATGACAAATGCATTTGAAAGTAATTTCACTTAGGGCAGCTCTGTCTTTGTGAATTAATGAAATGAGGTAGAATATGCAAAGTAGGCTACATTCACCTGAAAATCACACGCAGGTGACCATGATATAAACCACTTTTCTGCTTAACCTATTGATCTTGTGTTCATTTTTAGCACTATAAGCCTTTATGGTTTTTTTTGTTTCAGGTGCATCAGTATTATAACTCTTTACCAGAAGAGAAGGTTCCCTATATAAACAGTCCTGGAGAGAAATATCGCATCAAACAACTGCTCCACCAGCTCCCACCACATGACAATGAGGTGAATGATGAAATTTAATTTATGCATAAATAACCGATTTAATTCCTCATGATATTAATAGACTGTAGACAATGGTACTGAAAATGATGTTGACCTGTGTTTTTCAGGTGCGTTACTGCAACGCACTAGATGAGGAAGAGAAGCGAGAACTAAAGCTTTTCAGCAACCAACGAAAGAAGGATAACTTGGGCAGGGGCAGCGTGCGTCCTTTCCCCCTCACCATCAATGGGGCCATCTGTGATAAGGTAACACCAACAGCTCGATTTCTCCCATTTCTTCTCCTTTATACTCAGTTAAGAGGATAATGGTTATATCTGTACAATTCAATCAAATTATATGTGGTGGCTCTTTGCTTTTGCATGGGCTTATTTTTGATGTTACATCAAATAGATGAAACACATAAAAGGGAGAAAACCCTTCACATATTTCAAGTATCATCTATTTTTTTTCCTCTCTTGATGGTACAGTGTTTGCCTCCCTCTTTGTTGAACTCTACTTAATATATTTTGTGTCATCTTGTGTTTTTTCTGGTTTCCTTTCTTTTTCTTTTCCAATCTCGCCTCCAGTGTGGGGGTCAGATAAACGGAGGGGACATTGTGGTTTTTGCAGCAAGAGCGGGACATGGAAAATGTTGGCACCCTCATTGCTTTGTCTGCTGCATGTGTGAGGAGCTGCTGGTGGATCTCATCTACTTCTACCAAGATGGCAAAGTCTACTGTGGCCGGCACCATGCCGAGAGACTGAAACCCCGCTGCTGTGCCTGTGATGAGGTGCGCCCTTCTGGGCCTGGAGCCCCTCGTGATTGGAAATCACTGAATGGTTCATAACACTGAGACTTGGATGAGGTTGAAACTGGTCTGGAGTGAAAAGATGTCTTAGTATTCTTGCCATGTCTCAGAGAGTCCGCTTGTTTCTACCATGTGTGGCGAGCAGGCCTGAGATAACAATAATAACTTTGGCCACAGTGCTCAGGTCTAATTAAAGTCTGAGAAGGTTTGTTTACTTACAGTGTAATGACATGCAGTTATACAGGTGTCAGTTTGGACAGATCCTGGATTCATTATTATTTTATTTCATTGCCTTTGATTTGCTTAAATGACAGAAATATCTCCATACAACTGATCGTTCTTGCACCTAATTAAAGTATTAAATGTAACACCAGGATACAGCCATACTTAGTGTAAATAACAATAAATAAGACAAAACAATCTGTAGAAAATTAGTGTAAGGAGAGCAGGACTTAAGTTGTTGACATTGCAGAGACAATTAAAAGAGCTGTATTGATAGACTCTGAGCATTTTTTCTATATGAAACCAGACTCAGAATCATATCCTAGCATTGCATGAGAAAATAAAAACAGATCAAGTATGGAGCCCTTAACTTCCACATTCATTAGGACAATTAGTCCATTTTACAGTTAATTTAAGCCCAACTAAAATTCTCCTTTCATTTTCCACTCACTCCTAACCTCCATTAAACTCCATTTACAGAGTCTGTCTGTGTAAAATGTCTGTGCTGATGAATTCATTGTCTGGGTCATGCAGATAATCTTTGCTGATGAATGCACTGAGGCAGAGGGCAGGCACTGGCACATGAAGCACTTCTGTTGCTACGAATGTGAGACCACCCTCGGCGGGCAGCGATACATCATGAAGGACGGGCGGCCACATTGCTGCAACTGCTTTGAATCCCTTTATGCAGAGTACTGCGATGCATGTGGAGAGCACATAGGTACACATATGTCTCCTGAAGTTTTTTTCTCATGTTCTGATGTACATTATCTGCTATCAAGGCACATAGGTGCATCTTTCGTATGCTAACGTCATAGAAATCCAATAACAGCCATTTACTGTAAATGTGGGTATTATATACACCATGAGCCACAGCTGTGGCAGGATGGATCCTGAACACTGAGATGTGGAGGGTTATTATTACCCTATGCTCCAGTAATAGTATAAGAATGTGTTTCAGAGGTTCCTTCCATGCTGTACACATATGAGAGCTGTGAGAGATGATTACTTTTTCTCGATGGGGTGAGGAACTGCTAAAATATATTGCCAATATCTCTGAACTCCAGGTACAGTCATAAATCTGTAACATACAACTAACCAACTGGTTCTGCAGATTTTAATCAAAGCAAAGTCCAAACTAGTCATTATAAGGAAAAAGCAGCAATAGCCTCATCAGCATTAAAACTGCTTAACATCCATTATGTCACCGGCAAAGGTGATTTAGGTTGTGTTTTTAGCTGCATGATAAACACACATATTGGACAATGATTACTTTTAAGTCTAATACATGCATTTTGGTCTTTAATATATTTATTTATTTATTTTACCTTTATTTAACCAGGTAAGTTAGTTGAGAACTGATTCTCATTTTCAATAAGGCTTGTAACAATATATGTTACAAGCCTACATCTAAGCAACAAATAGGACTCCATTAAAAAAGCATGGATGCTAAAATATTAAAAACAAGTCTAAAATTCTGTTGTCTTCCTCTTGCTAAAGGTATTGACCAGGGCCAGATGACATACGATGGGCAGCACTGGCATGCGACAGAGGAATGCTTCTGCTGCGCCCGGTGCAAACGCTCTCTGCTCGGCCGCCCCTTTCTGCCAAAGCAGGGCCAGATCTTCTGCTCGAGGTCCTGCAGTGCTGGACAGGTGGTTAACCAAAATATTACTGTATTAAATCAATATACCGTATTTTCTGGACTATAAGTCGCACTTTTTTCATAGTTTGGTTGGTCCTGCGACTTATACTCAGGTGCGACTTATATATATTAAAATATATCATTTCGATAGTGATCGGAGGCTGTTATGTTTAAAATGGACTGTTTCCCTTTAAGAGTGTTACCCAGAATGCATTGTGTTCAAGGAAGT
>JAPQRQ010000026.1:13240514-13252462 GCA_037367365.1 Apogon talboti | reverse complement strand
TTTTCTTCTTCAAGACGCATTTTTTGACTGATGCGACTTATACTCCGGAGCGACTTATAGTCCGAAAAATACGGTAATCGTTTTTACGGTGTGTGTGCATGTCACTGGTTTTTACTAAATTGCTTCATTCATACGAATTAGGATCCAGATGAGTCAGACTCCTCAGACTCGGCTTTCCAGAGTGCACGCTCCCGTGAGTCTCGCCATAGCACCAAGATTGGGAAAAAGGAGCGCCGGAATGCTGAGCAGGAGCGAAGGAGTGCAGAGGCTCGCCAGTCGGCTCCTCCACCTATGCCTGACCGTCTGTCTGCAGAAATTGATCCCCTGTCTGTTCAGATGGACCGTTTAAGCCTCTCATCTAGCCAGACCCCGAGCAGGACACCTAATCGCACACCCAGCCGTACTCCAAGCCGCGCCCCGAGCCTTAACCAAGTGTGGATGAGCCGAGATGACCCGTATGTCCCTGCCGCCTATGAGGGGCCCCAGAGGGAGCCCTCCCCCACCCCAGCACCTATACATCTGTTGGGTCAGTGTAACCCCAGGCAGGGTTACAATCCCAATGCAAATGCCCACCCTCCAGCCCAGAGTACTGTTAATCCAGGGAAGAGGCCTGACTCCTGGGGGAAAGAACAAGGTAATGCCAAGAGGACCCCGATGGCTGCCCTGAGGGGTCATTCGTTTAATGAAAACTGGATTCATCACAGCCAGGATGAGTTCAGGCCCAACAAGCTCCGCACACAGATGAGCTTCAATGAGATGTCTAGCCAGAACCAAGGCTTCTCTGATAAGAGGAGCATCAGCCTGCATGGATTCCAGAGAGATGGCAGACCCCCACTCACCAGGAGGAACCCCATCAACGCCATGAGCTTCAATGAGCCCCTCACTCCTTTAGAACAGACTCCACGAGGATCCATGGATTCTCTCACCATGTCCAATGCCACAGGTACAATGAAATACATATTAGTTCATAATATTGTACTCATAATACAAAATGGTAATGCTAATAATAACATCAAATCACGATACAGTTTAACATAGAATCTGTGTTTTTCCAGGAAACTCTCTGGACGGAGTCAGTAAGCGTCAAGAGCATTTGTCTAGGTTCTCTATGCCTGACCTGAGTAAGGACTCAGGCGTCAATGTGTCTGAAAAGAGCAACATGGGGACGCTCAGCTCTTCAGTCCAGTTCCACAGCACAGAGTCTCTGTCCTCCTCTCGCCCCTACAATAACAACAACATGTACACTCCACTCAGAGTGGGCTACCCTTTGCAGTACTGGGATGGCCCACAGCCACTGGGTTTTGACAGCAAAGGCCATATTGGTGTGATGGGCAGCAGCGGGAACCTTCGGATGGCTCCGATGAGTGACAGAATGCCACGCCGACGCATCAACGCCCAGGAGTCTTTGTCGCAGCAACAGCAGCCCCAGCCAAGACGTCGCAAACACCATCGTGGAAACCATGGTAATGGGCAGCATCGTAGCGGACGCCACCACAAACGCTCTCGCCGCTCCCGCTCTGACAATGCCCTGCATCTGGTGGCGGATCGGCCCACTCAGATGGTGGAGCTGCCCTATCGCCGCGTACAGGAGGATTATGACCGTTTTCCCTCTGGTCATGCTGCTCGGGAGTTGTTTGGTCTGGATCCAGGTGGATACAGGCAGCAGCCCCATCGGCCTTGTCCCCGCACCACCTCTGATCTCACCTTACAGAATGCTGGTTGGCAACCTGTGGGTCTGGGTGGGCCATGCTGGGGAGACGGGTACATGGAGGCTGCTGACCCCTGGTGCTCCAGCTGCTCCTCTTCCTCTGAGTCTGAGGAAGATGAGGGTTATTTCCTGGGTGAACCTATCCCTCGGCCTGTGCAGCTGTGTTACATCAACAATGAGGAGCTGCGCCATCGCTACAGTCCCTCTGGGATTGGTGCCCATCATGGACCTCTGCATGGACCGATTCATGGCCAGCTGCACAACCGCCAGAGGAGGAAGAGCAAAAACTGCATAATTTCCTAGATATAGAGCAAAGAGATGGGGAGGGATGAGCAGGAGAGTGAAAAAGATGGAGAGGTAAGGAGATGGTGAGCAACAGAGAGGATGGTCAGAGGGAGTGGGAAGGTGAGAGTGAGACAGTGAGAGTAAATGGAGTGTTAGTGTATGAGTGTGTGTGTGTTGTGGGGTTGAAGAGAGAAAAGGCCTATTTTTTGTGCTTGTGAGCTTACACAACTCTACACTGGGTAGTGCTTGTGTACACCTACACAGGATGATCTAATCATAAGAGGAAGCTCAGCTGGCTTACACAACAGAAATGTTTACAGTGATGGAGATCAAATCCACTGATGGTAACTGGAAGCACTGATGAATCTGACTACTAAATATACTGATGTGTGATGTATGTGTGTGTGTCCATGTTACGAAGGGACTGAACAACCACTTTACTTTCTGAAAGGGAAATCCAACTGGTCCAACTGCAGTGATCTGACTGTTCATGTCATGGCTCAGTGATCCAATCTCTGGGCGGTTAAACTTATTCTATGTGGACAAAGCAGAAATTGTGTTGGGATAGTGAAAGCTACGTGCTAGATTCCAAGCTATGTCATTGTTTACCTCAGTGGAATCCAAATGCTGCTGGAATATAGTGTTGGCTCGCTAGCCCTGTTATCACCTTGTACAAATAGTCTGTTGAATCTTGTGCTCTACATAGCCGGCTCTCCATGCTTTAACAAGGACAGAGCGCTGGACGGCCTCTGCTCCTTGACCATTCAGGCACAGTAACGTCAGGTATGGTCCCGTTTTCTCTTCTGCAACATGCTTTGTTTTTTGAAAGTTAGCTATAGATGATTAAGAATAATAATAATGCTAACAATAATAAGTATAATAATGCCAATAATGATTAGAATAATATTAAGAAATAATACCTGTTAAATGTATATATAGTAATAAACTTATTAAAATAATGGATGTAGTAATGTAAATGTTATGTACATATGGTCTTAAATATTTATATATTTTGTAACTAAAGAATCATTATTTGTATAACATGATGTCAAGATAGGGAGGCTTGCATGTCAATTTGTTGTTGTTGTCTCATACTGAAAATAAAGTGTACTTCAAAGAACAGCCACCAAGTTGTGTCTTAGCTTGACTGATGCTCCCCGAGTGTATTTCTGAAAGGATTTTACATTCCCAGATAAAGTCAGTTTCTGCACTGTTAATCCACAATGTAGCGTAAAAGGAAATCAAGAAGCAACGTGGCCTGATTCTACAACAGGCACTGCCATTTAACAGTTGAAAAATGTACTTTTCAGTGCTATTTCAGCACGAACAACGACTAACTGATGCAGTGAGTAGCTTTATATTTCTGAATCGACCATCATTTTTCTAGAGAACATAAATATTGAACTGGGTTTCAGTGGAAAAGGGTCACATGGTCTGATGAGTCCAGATTGACCCTGTTCCAGACTGATGGGTGCATCAGGGTGAGAAGAGAGATGGATAACGGGATTACCCATCAGGCCTAGTGCCTACAGTACAAGCCTGTGGGGGCAGTGTTTTGTTCTGAGGTTGCTTCAGTTGGTCGAGTCTAGGTTGAGCAACGTCATGTGACAAAAGTAAATGTTGTGACTTTGTACAAACTTATTGAAACTATGCCACAGGGAATGTGTGCCATCATCAAAGCTGGGACTATTCTTTAGCCAGGCTATGTGCAATCCTAAATTTGTCTTTAATAACCTTAAATGTTACTGCCCCCTTTCCATTTGTGTACTACTGTTACCGACTGACTGCCTACACACAGATATTTCTGAAAAAAAGTCAATGCTTGAAGATGATTACAATGCATGTGTATTGGGTTCCAAATCAGACACAAGGAATCTCCACAAGCCCTGAAAAATCATGTGACCCAGTAATCTACTAACCCAAAGACACCTTACATATGTATATTTGTTACTTTGTCATGAGTTTCATTTGCCCAAATAAGACACTCTAATAGCTTTTGATTACTTTTAATATGTCAAATATGTACACATTTGCTTTAGAAAAGGCAGCAGCAATAAATTACAGGCAGCATTAAATATTAAAATTAGACTAGTACACACCTGATCAAAATTTTAAGACTAAGAGTAAGCAATTTATTGAAAACAACAATTAAACTGAAATAGCCTGTTCATCAGCTGATCAAAAGTTTTAGCCTTAAAAAGCCAAAATCTGAGCAAAAATGTGGATTGAATGTCATTTTCTGTCAGGTATTCACATTGCCATGACCTCCTGATGGCAAAGGCAAAAAAGCTTTCTCTCTTTGAACGTGGTCAGATTGTTGAGCTGCAGAAGCAAGGCCTCTCAACGCGCCATCACTGCTGAGGTTAGACGCAGTAAGACAGTCATTCTGAATTTCTCAAAAGATCCCGAGGGTTATGGAACAAAAAGTCAACTGGTAGACCCAGGCTGTGACTGGTGCCAACTGCAGCCCAATGACCATCAGATCTGCCAGAGAAGGGCTTTAAGGACAAAACACGTCTCCAAAGGCCCATTTGGACTTTGCAAGAGAGCACCAAACATTGAAAGGTGGAAGAAAGTTTTATTCTCTGATGAGAAAAAATGTAACCTTGACGGTCCTGATGGCTTCCAACGTTACTGGCATGACAAGGAGATCCCACTGGAGATGTTTTCTATGCGGCGCAGTGGAGGGGGCGCCTTCATGACCTGGGGTGTATTTTCCTTCAGTGGAACAGTGGAGCGTCAGGTTATGCAGGGGACTATGTGCAGATGTTGCAGGGGCCATCCCTCATGACTGAGGGTCCTGGTCTGTGTGGTAATGACTGGGTTTTTCAACAGGACCACCCCAGTTCACAATGCACACCTGACAAAGGACATCTTCCACAGGAATAAGGTCACTCTTTTGGACCATCCTGCCTGTTCCCCTGATCTAAATCCAATTGAGAACATTTGGGGTTGGATGGCAAGGGAACTTAATAAAAATGGACATCAGTTCCCTGCCCTCCGTGAAGCCGTCTTCACCACTTGGAGCAGCGTTCCCACTAGCCTCCTGGAAACACTCACATCAAGCATGTCGAATTGAATTTTTGAAGTGATCAACAAGAATGGTGGAGCTACTCATCACTGAGTCCTTTTTTGAAACTTTTATTTCTATTTTAGGGGGGTTTCTGTGTTTTTTTGAGCTGTGGTCTTAAACTTTTGATCAGCTGATGAACCTGTTTCAGTTGAATTGTTCCTTTCAATAAATTGCTTACTCAATTTTTTATTTTTTTTTGTCTCAATCCCATTTCTTCTTTTCGCATTTTGAAACTGTACTTCAAACCTTTTTAAGATCCTTGCAATTTTTCTACTGGTCTTGAAATTGTGATCAGGTGTATATTTCACCTGAGTGCAGAGAGGGGCTTCAGTCCAGTCTGCAGAAAAAGCTCTATTGTCATTATATCTACTAGCAACAACATCAAGATAATTAAAACCACAAACGTTGCACTGAGATGAAAAGCAGGCGTTTGCGTCTCCTCACTGAGACGTCTCCGTGGAGTCGTACTCCTCTATAAACCTCTCCATGGCCTCCACACATCGCGCTCCGATATCCCTGAGGTTCTTCTGCAGCGAGGACTGGATGGGAACTTCCAAGGACGGGTCTTTTTCTATTAGCATCTTTACCACAAAGCCAAACATTTCACATTCCTGGTAGTACACCTGAAAGACACATGTTGAGAAACACATCCAATTTTAGGCTGTGTGAAATGCTCCGGGAGAGCTTAAAATGAGATACAGCGAGGAAAAGTGAGAGGAGTTCATGAAGACAAGAAAAACTGAGAGGGAAGTGAGCACAGAAAATGAAATTTGTTCAAAGTTTAGTTTTTTTGTTTTGTTGTTTCCAATCACCACTGAACGGATTAGCAATCTGAGGAAATTCTCACATGACGACTGTTCACCGGTATCGTTCTTGTCTGTATATGGATGAAATGTGGAAAAAGCGTGCATTAGCTACCTGCTGCCAGCCTGCCTTCCAGCAGCGCCTGAATGATCCTGCAACCATGGAGATATGAAAAGCAAGAGGCCATCTTTTTTTTTGTCAAGTGGGTGGAAAATACACACTCACGTTGTATACACAAATAAGGACACAGTGCCTCATACGAATACACAGCCAATAAACCTGAAATGTAATGTCTGTCACGTTGATGACACCGAGACGGCGTGTAGCTCCATGTTTGACTCAGGTTACGGTGAGTTTTTATTCAAGTTTTTGCTCAATTAACGATGACGGAGACGACCCTCTGTTGGATTTAGTGAGGACAGCGACGACACTCATTCCACATTTCAAAGCAACTTTATCTACTACAGAAAACAAATCTTTTTTTTTTTTCTCTATGTATCATGTCTCCAAGCCCTTTTGGAAAATTTCCCCTCTGTCAGTCTTTCTCTAATCCCGGCTTCGCTTATCTCTCCTCCCTGATCTGTGTGTAACCATCCCTTTTCCCGTGGCGTCGGTGTGCGATGGCACTCCTCTACCTCATCTATCTCTTTCCTCTTCTGCTGGATGGCTCGGTCTCGTGCCACCGTCTGGCTTGCAGTCGAGGGGAGCTCCCCATCTTTGCTTCGCTCTCTTTCTTTGCTCTTGCTTCCCTTGTGATCGCTCTCTCTGCTTTGGCTCTTGTCACTCTGAGAAACCTGCAAAGCACAAAGACACACACACACACACACACTAAAAAAGTTGGACTGCAGTAATGAGACAGTTGGCAAAACCCATGGGTGCAAACATTGATCACAACTGAGCTGCTAATGACCAAAAGATGACTAAAGTGAAGTTGTACAAGTCAGCTTGTTACACTGAGGCTACTGAATTATACATTTGTATTCTGCTCTGAATTCAGTGTCAAAGCATATGCACTGACATGAGATTTTCAGTTCCAATTATAACTCTGCTACCAACATATAATAAACCCTAGTTCATCAGTCGTATAAAATGATTTAACCTTTAAAGGCCCGATTTTTGAGGTGACGTCGAATTTTACTACAGATTTAACCCGCAATAACTGATTTATCACTATTTGTCATTTTATCATCTGTATTTTTTTACTAAATAGCAGATTTAATTTACTAATCATGTAGATGTCCACAAAAGCTCGGAGTGCATTCGGAAGGTATTATATCAAAATACAGAGAACTGTAGAAAAAGTGATTTTTTCAACCAAATATGAAATTAACTGATATAAAAACAAGCATCTATAACCACTGTCATTTGTCAAAATACATGGGTTTAATTAATGAATCGATTTTGCAGAAGATGATAGTGTTTTCACCTTCATTATGGAGCCTCTGAACATCTAAATGAGTCATATCTGATGATGCTGGAAAGCTGAGAACTCCATTTTACCTGGATTATTTACATGCATTGATAAGATTACTGTCCCCAACATTATTAAAAATTTTAGATCAGGTGATGCTTTTGGGTCGCCGGTGGCTGTTTAGGTCTTTGAGGGTTAAATAGTGGTTCATTTCGATTTGTAATGCAACTACTGAGACAGCGATAAGAACAACAATTTTGTTTGTAATAAAGTGGGACATTTATTACTGTTCAATTAGATTCAACAGACTGTTACAAGTTACTTCGCCAATTTATTTTTTTCTTCCAAAAATGTCATATACAGTATACGCTGTTGCCCATAAAGTTGGAATAAAATATTTTACCTCTTCTCATGAAGTGATTGTGATGATGTGGTTTATTCTGAATAGATAAAGTGTAACTGTGACTCAGTACGGAATCATTGCACTGGTCAAGGGTGAATACTGATGTGTTTAAATAGGAATAAAAAGAGGAATGAGTCCAACTTTATGGGCAATAGTGTAAAAATTGCTGAAAAAGGTGAGAATATCATAGGGAGATTTTCTTCTACACAAAAAGCAGCAATACGTACATGACAGACATTTGTTTAAATATTTCAACTACTTCTTTGCCTTTATCATTTTATACTTTTTATGTGATGTTTGTGCACATTTCTGGCTAGTTGCTACTCTGTAAGTTAGTTAGTTAGGTAGATAACAATAACATAACATATAAAATAACATTTAATCATGTTAGTACTATAAAAAGGTTAAATAAAATGACTACTCTTAGATTTAGTAATGATAGGTACATCGCGTTACAAATACTTTTCATATTTTGCTTTTTTAAAATAAAATTTTAAATGAAACTTTTATAAGAGTAATAAAAACACTTCTAATGAAGGATTTATGATATAGGTTAGGGGTTATATGTACAAATTACAAAAAGATTATAAAAGAGAGGGATATACACAAAGTGAAGGGATTTTTCCACAACATAGCATCCCAAATGAATTACTGTTTTCATTTCTGATTAATAAAGTGCATGTGTAACACAGAATGTAAAAACACCACTTTAATGAATTCAGCGTCATGAAGGATTCGTCACCCAATTGTAATTGTATTTTGATAAATGTGCATTGTCGAATATTACTGTTTGTTAGATTATCTACATACTGTGTTTTTAATGGATGTGAAACTACTCAAACATATAACATGTCTGTATCACAAAACACTGAGCCTCATGAAAGATCGCACATCTTTGTGTCTGAATTCCCTCATACATTTTGTCACGCTGGCCTTGTCTGACTGTGCCACGTCAGATTTAGCAGACGCTGGTAACTTCAGAAAACTGTGTAAATGATCCACATAAACACGATGAATGCCACCTGTGCCACCAGCTGTGTCCGACAGAATGATAACAACAGAATACAAAACACTAAAAATACGGTGAATGCAGTGAGTTCACCTAAATTACTCATATGTGACATTTAAGAACAAATTTGTTAGCACGTGTGGTTCAGTCTCGAGGCCCGTTGGTAGTGAAGTGATATGAGGATACACATGTTGTTGAGTTGTTTTGCATCAGTCCAAGGTTGTACGCTCATTGTTATTCACCAGTTTGTGCGATCAGTGGCTACAGTCCTCCATTAACATACTGCTACTGAGAACCGTGTATGCAAAAACTCCAAAACTTCCGGTAATTTCTTAGATTCCTCTTTAACTCCACTGCATCAGTACCAGCAGTGATTCATCATGCGCCGCTCTGCTCCTTGCTGTGTCTAGGTCAGCCAAGAAATTCATGCGATCATTTAATTCCAGCCTTCTCTGCAGCACCTGTGCTTGTGTGTTTCAGCTAAACTGATCTCTGCTTTGAGCAAACAGACCATCCTGTTTCATACTAACAGAGCCTACATTAATCCTATAAAAATCCAACCATAACTTTAATCAGATCCAAATGTTGTGGACCTCCTCAGTGGTGTATTTTTGTTTTTATCATATTTTATCAAGCTCCATGTTGCACCTCACAAAAATCTCTCACCACATTCACACTTGGCAAAAAAAGGAGGCGTTTGATTCCAATCACTTTCAACTCGCAGCGATTTTTATTTTCTTACTGTCATAAACTGTCAACAACTCTTATAAATAATATTGCTGTGGCAACACTTGTACTGCCCTGGATCAATATTTTGGGAAGAATTTTTTAAATAATTTGTTGGCTGCTATGATTTCGCACAAAGTCCAGATGGTTTTCTGCTTGTGAACTTACGGTGAACTGCTTGTCCTTGTCTCTGCTGGAAGAAGACTTGTGTATAAAAGGTCTATTACCTGGAAAACAGACAAACCACAAGGTCAACATCAATATTCAAAAGCAAAATGGTGCAGCTCATCTTAAAAACAAAGATACCTCCTATTCCTTTTCTTAAAACTCATGAAAAATACAGCGATTTTGCCAGTACCCACACCCAAAATCAATATAACTTCTTGAAGGATCTGCTGATATTTAAGAAATTTGCATGGCAGTGTTGCTGCAACTGCAGTATTCCTATGAGGAGCGATAGCTTTGTTATGGCACATTATATACTGTTGGCTAGTGTCTTTCTTTCACTATCTTTTTCTCCCTCTCTCTTTCTCATATACACACAAAAATCAGCGATGAGTCACCATCATCGCACCATCACTCAGGCACACAAAAAACCTGTTCCACGCTCACACATACACAAACACACACCTCCACAGTGCTGCAGTGTGCGCACAGATACAGTGCCGGAGTGCAAGAGAAGATAAAAACATACAGTACCAATGGCTCTGCTGTTAAAAACAAGGTACCATATTACTTCATAAGAGCAGAAGCTCAACAGAAATCTGCCAAACAGACTTCGAAATTTGCTCCACGTAGCCAAAACAACAGCACATATCTACATTAGAGATTCTAAAAGCCATTTATTTCATGTAAAAAGGTGAGGTAATGATAAGGTCTCTCATATCTAAAATCAGCCTGTTACTAAAATGTGCAGGTTTCATGAGACTAAGACAAGCTTTGTGTGAAGGCTTGACTACTATCAATTCATTGCTAAGAGCGCTGACATAATCCATCTATTGAGTCCAGAAAAAGCTTTTCTAGCGATCAGTGTTATGTAACATTGATTTGTTGCTACCAGAATGTGACTACCTACCAACCACCAGATACCACGATGAGCAAATGCCCTCCAAATATTTGTAATGCAAAGTGTGGATGAAAATAGCGTACGCCTCTGCTTGCTTATGCTGCCACCTAATGGTCAGTTGAGCACAAAGATACAGGACAATAGAGTTGAAGATGTAAACATAATGAATATGCATGAGTGGAATAGAGAATGGGTGGACACAACACCTTTATATTTGTACTTAATAACATTAATATTACTGTTGTAACACTCTGAATGTGTCATTTGTGTATTCAAATATACAACAACTTTTGAGCTTGGGGCTGAGGTGTTGTTACTGCACTAGTACCCATATTTTCTGTCTACTTGCGCCTTTAACAACCCTCCTTCATGACAGAATGTGAAATTGGCATTTACTTTTAAGCTAAACTGTTTACAGCTCATGTTCACAATAGGGCCACAGTCTGGGATTGTAAAAAGCCATATTTTAACAGATTATGAGTTAAAAATTAACATTAGGTTGTTTTAACTATATGAACGTGGTGTGTTTAGATGCGTTCAGAGTGTATATATTACCATGAAGGATATAATTTTTTAAATATAATAAACTATTCTATGAGGCCCTAACCTCAACGTAAATGATGGAATTAGTTAAAGGGTGTGTATTTATGTATATAGGTT
The DNA here is from genome assembly GCA_037367365.1 of Apogon talboti. Taxonomy (NCBI): domain Eukaryota; kingdom Metazoa; phylum Chordata; class Actinopteri; order Kurtiformes; family Apogonidae; genus Apogon; species Apogon talboti. The sequence goes on along the minus strand of JAPQRQ010000026.1, from coordinate 13,241,317 downwards.
TTTCAGCCTTTTCGCCATCAGACTGTACAACACAACAGCTCTTTGAAGTTTTTTCGCCCATCTGTACTGACTGACACACTGTGCACTCCTTATGTAAATATGTGTGTCATCTGTAAAGCTGTATTACACTGGTCTACAAGCAAAATGCTTCCAGAATAAAAGTAGTTAATAAGTCAAAAGTGATGGTTGGCTCAAGTTATCAAGATACAGTAATTAAGTCAAATATTGAAATTCTATACAAAGTAATGGGAGAGTGATTAGAAATTGAAAGGATATATATGTGTCTGAGCTACAAGTTCTGACCCAAAACATTTCTGCAATGTAGGACATATTCATCTGTGCTGATGTTTTGATAGAACATGCCCTCTTTGACATATTATACACTTTGTTACATTTCAGTAGCTTTTATAATTACACTGACTGGTCTACAAGTAAAATGTTTCCAGAATAACAGTAGCGACATTTTACCACGTGTGAGTCACTGATGAAGAAAAATCAAGTCAAAAATGTTGGTTTCCAAGATACAGTCTTGGGTCAAAGTGTGAAATTCGAGAATTATCGAGAGAATGGGTTTTACTCAAAAGGAATATTTGTGTCAGAGCTACCAGATCTACTTCAAAACACTGTCTGCACATTACAGTACATTCACTTTACAGTTTCTATCAGTGGAGTATTTATAAATCTATTGTATAAATATGTATAAATCACACATATATATGTGTAATAACACTTTATCATATACCTTGAAAACATCAGCAAACCAGCACTTTAGTCATTTATATTCCAATTAATCTTATTGCAAT
>JAPQRQ010000026.1:13198151-13240509 GCA_037367365.1 Apogon talboti | reverse complement strand
AATAGAATAGAATAGAATAGAATAGAAAAGAATAGAACAGAACAGAACAGAACAGAACAGAACAGAACAGAATAGAATAGGCTCTATTGTCATTACACCAGTTGTGCAGCAAAACTGAAACTTACTGTTGCTTTGTTTTGAAGGTGAACTTCCATCAGTGCCATCTCTCTGATCATGTGCATATCGCTCCTTTTCTTGCTCCCTTTCCTTCTCCCATTCTCTCTCCTTCTCCCATTCCCTCCCCTTCAGCGGAAAAGGATGACGAACCTTTGGCCGATGGTAGTCTTTGCGGTGGAAGTAGTTAAAGGGTTGGTGCCTGTGGTTACTGAAGCCATGTTTGTAGAACGGATGGTCATCCCTTGGAATACTGCAAAAATCGGAGGAACAATAAAGAGCAGCCACAGTCAGATTGCGAGGAGTCAAAGCATGACGCGCTCCCTGACCTCAGCCTTTCAGCCTTACCGAGACTTATAATACTGCCCTCCGACCTTTGGGTTGTAAGAACTGGACAGCCACGCCCTGGGTCTGGATGGACTTCGCACTCTCCTGATTGGCCTCTTCACATTCTGAATAAATATAGGTACAACAATATATAACACAGTAGTACAGTACTTACACAGGGAGCGGAACAACCTTACGGTCTAAAAAGGTCATTTTGAGACATGACTCTCGAGAACAGGATGTACCTGAGTGGGCGTCCGCGAGCTGTCAGGGGCCTTTTTGTCGACAGACTCATCACTGTGCTCTCTGTGCCTCGCTGCAGAGCCCTGCAGACAGAAATAATATTCAACATGGTCAGGCACATGTGACTTTACAGTGCATGCCGTTTATGATTACATTTTATTCTGCATTGCACATTCAGGCAGCTTGTTGGATACATCAGGAGGAACCCATTTCTTATGTACTGTTGCAAATAAAGTTGGAATAACATTTCCAGACACATTCATCTTTTTATTCCTATCTATACACATCAGTAATCACCTTTGATCAGGTGCAATGATTACATACTGAGTCCCATTTACACTTTATCTACCAATATATCATATTGTCACAGTTATTTCATAAGGAGAGGTACAAATATTTTATTCCAACTTTATGGGCAAGTGTAGTATGTATGATCATGGCATTTCCTCTGTGGGGGGAGGCCCACTCACTCTGAACGCGTCAAAATCACGTGATAGGGTCAGTATTAAATCACCAGGTTGACTGATCAAACCCAGGAAACAGGTTTACCTTGGTCTGTTGCATGTCCTGGGATAGTGCGTGGTCCATTTTTGTCTGTGTGCACAACTGCGGTGTTTGCTCTCTTTAAAGGACAGGCTGGTTCACTCCAGTCCAGGACACCAGGAAGTGCGAGTTCCTTAAGTCTGTTTCACATTTACAAAGTGCAACATGTGCGCGTCTGTCTCACGTCCAATGTTCTGTCTGTCCTGCGCGTCAATAGTTCGTTCTGTTAAATGTTAGAATTCATAATATTACATTATCGACATTAAACCCTGCGCATAGTCCGTTGAGTGACGCAGGAAAAGAGAGAAGTTAGTTTCACTTCCCTCTTCAGCCGCTGTCCAATCAGGTTCAGACTGGGAGGCGCAGTAATGCACGGAAATCATGTTAATGTCACCAAAACAGAATATTTATATATTTATTTTAATTCAATTCAATTCAAGTCAGTTCAATTTAATTTAATATAATTTAATGTAATTTAATTTAATTTAATTCAATTGTATTTTATTTTATTTTATTTATTTATGTATTTAATCTGATTTAATTTAGCTAAATACTAATTTAAAGGAAAAAGCACCCTTGTTGTCCTCAGTCCTGGGAATCACTGTCTGTGTCTGCTGCAGTACAAGTAATGTACATTGTTGTTTATAAAGTTGGAATAATTTTGTTTTCGGACACATTGCTCTTTTTATTCCTATTTATACACATCCGTAATCACCTTTGACCTGGTGTAATGATTACATACTGAGTCCCAGTTGCACTTTATGCAACCCTCAAAGACCTAAACAGCTGCCAGCGACCCAAAGCTCCTACTGATCTAATGTTTTTTAACTTTTAAACCATTAATACCATCAATACGTTTTAATAATTTTGCCTTTCAGTGGTGTCAGATATGACCTATTTGGACTTTCAGAGGCTTCGTAGGCTCATCCAAAATTAATTCACCAGTAGAACCATATATTTTGACAAATCAGAGTGGTTGTAGATGCATGTTTCTATGTTCAGTTAATGATATATTTTTCTGGAAAAAGTCACTTTTTCTTCAGTTGTCCTTGTTTTGATATAACCTTTGAGTTTACAGTATCATTTGCCTGCTTTTAACTGATAAATGCACAATGCAGAGGTTATTGTAATAAATGGTGATAAATCAAGTAGAAAAGATTAAATGTAGAGGAATTTGTAGAAGTCAAGTCAAAGTCAGCTTTATTGCCAGTTTTGTCATATGTACATCGCATACAGAAAACTCAATTTGCCATGCAAGGGTTAAGTCTATTGCAGTCGAACCAAAAAAAGAGGAAAAAACAAAAACACAAGAAAATGTCCAAGAAGATGGAAGAGATTTTTTAAAGGTAAAAACATTTTGTTCTCCAACTGCAAGGAGTGACACAGTGAGTACACTGAATACCTGAGGCTGTCACATAATGACATCCCTCCCTGAATTTTAATATTCCTCTCTCCACCCACTGTCTCCACCCATTACACTTCTTCCTACAAGAAACACACACACACACACACACACACACACACACAGAGGCTATTAAAACACAGGTATTTTTGACGGTAAGTCCTGGACTCTTTGTTTTCAACCTGTGACAAACTATAAACCTCCAGTTGGATATAATCTAAAAAGGTAATCTTGGAACAAACACACAACGTTGAAGCTGGTTTTTTCTGTCTGCTCTTGATCTTTTCACCATTTGGGGCTGGGAACTTGTCGGAGCAGGTTTTTCTTCTTGCCGCGTCAGTGCTTCTAATTGTCCTGTGGGAAAGTTGGGTCATATGCTGTTTTTTACCCAATTGTAATGTGGCCATAGAAAAGGTGATAGATGTAGATTAGGTAGAGGGAGGTTGGTAGGTTACACAACACTTTTGATCTTGGTTTGGTGCATTTAAATGATCAAACTCTGCCTCTCCAAGTAATACACAACGGCAAAAAGCAAATCATGAAAGCACCAAACTCCATTTAATCTGGTTTACACCTGCTCTTATTAGTGATAAGTAATAAGTAATAAGAAAATTTGCTTTGGTGTAACATGAGTTGAGAAGGTAGAATTCCCTTTTTAACAAGCTGGAGGGGAAACAAGAATACAACACTTTGTATAGACTTTACCAGATCTTTTAACATTGATTTTAATATTACATAAAGATTTATTTAATGACAAATTTATAATTTACAGTATTATTGGCAAAGAGTGGTCAACATCCTGAAAGCTTCAAGTGCAGTGTTGAAGCACGAGATCATCTGCAAGACAAAACATGAGGTAAGGATTGTAAAGATACGAAAGCATCCTGTAAGAAGTGTCTTTTCTTATCACTAATTATTTCATTATTTATCATCAGTGCAAGTACATAACTGAATAACCATCACAAATCCATGTTTACAGGGTCCAAACATTCTCAAGAGCTCAGATCCTGCAGGAGTTTACTCTTCAATGTCAGACACTTGCTGCTAATGACAACAGAGGCTTTAAGCAGGAGTTTGAGGTATTGATATTTTTTGGGGGGGATATTTACATGTGGACTTGAATTGCGTGTGTGTCATGTGTATCATTGTCAACTTCTGCTCTGGTTCTGTGAAGGAGCTGAGTGATGTTGGCAAAGACCTCCCAACCAGAGCAGGAAGCACAGAGGTGAACAGAGAAAAGAACAGATACCCCTACATTTTGCCATGTAAGTACTGTACATTCATTATCATAGTAGAACAGGTTACACTCATTTTAACCCTTTCATGTATAGTGGTGACAACAGTGGACAGCTATTCTACAGCTGTTCTGTTGTATATTCATGGGTTTTGTTGTTTTGTTTTAGTTGTGTATCACCCAACAATTGTTATTAGACTGTAATTAAGTTTTCTTAAACAAAATTAATTTTTTTGTATATTATCTCCATGAAGTGGGTGATAACTAGTATTACGGTATAATAAAATGTGAAGAAAACATCAGATTAGCTGCATTAAAAATGTTTTTATTTCATAATTTTCAAACAGTATATCACTTTCTGATATTGTGTCTTAAATACATGTTTCTTTGTTTAAAAAATTGAACACATGGTGTCCAGCTGAGTTGACATTTTTGTAACTCCATGAAAAATAGGTTCATTAAAAAAATTCAATGCATTGTTTTTTTTTCTTTCCTAAAGAGGAATAAAAACACTCATGAATTCATGCATGAAAGGGTTAAGTTAATGTTGTACCTTTTTTTTTTTTACATTTCTAGATGACCACTGCAGGGTGAGGCTGTCGGTTCAATACTCCGATCCGTACTCTGACTACATCAACGCAAGTTTTGTGCCTGTGAGAACTTGTTTGCTTAGGAATGTTCATTAGCTCATATATTTGTTTGTCTCTACACCAGTCTGCACCTGTTTCTAAGTATGCATCTGTATTCAGGGTGGAGGATCAGAAAGAGATTTCATCTGCACCCAGGGTCCTTTGCACCACACTATGGCTGACTTCTGGAGGATGGTGTGGGAGCAAAACGTCGGAATAATTGTCATGGTGACGGCTCTGAGACACAAGGACATAGTGAGAAACATATGTTCAGTCTGTGTGTGTGACTGTGTATGTTGGTTGCATCCTAATCTCTAGTTCAGATTCTTCTGGTGGAAAACATGAATATACGTGTGCTTCCTCACATTCTACTCATTGAATTGTAACTTTTATGATGATAATGTCTCTAATTTTATGGAAAAAAAACTATCTTGCAGGTGCTGTGTGAAAACTATTGGCCTCTTGAACGTGGGACAGCTTATCATGGACTGATTCAAGTGACGACAGTGAAGCGCAAACAAAGTTCAGATTACTTTATCACCACCGTTCACCTCAGACAGGTAAGAGTTGTTCATCATCCCCTTTTGTCAGCTCAGGAAGGACTAGATGGTGGCTTTAAAAATGAGGCTTTATGTTTTAGAGAGACTGTCCAACAGAGAGGATAGTCACACACTACTACTACCCGTCCTGGCCGGACCAGGGAGTCCCCAAAGACCCATCCTCACTGAGCGCTTTCACTGAGCATGTGCGCCAGCATTTGGACACACTTCCACGCCTGGGCCCGGCTGTGGTGCACTGCAGGTGTGCCCTCTCACTTTAAACTCATCGCTGCATATGTCACGAATGCCATTACTCAGTTCTGACAACAATGTGTCTATGTCAGCTTTAGCACTTTAATACTGTGGCGTTTTCTCATTGTTGTGGAAATAAGCTCTCTCCCTCTCCCTCTCCCTCTGGTTTTGTGTTTCAGTGCAGGTGTTGGGCGCTCTGGGACATTTGTCACATTATTGTGGCTGATGCAGCTCTGTGCCAGAGGAATCCGGCCTGATATCAGGGCAGCTGTGGAGGACATGCGGTTACATCGAATGTGGATGGTTCAGACGCTGGTCAGTCCAGAAAACAAACACCTGAACAGAATCCTTCAGCATGAATGAAATATGATACATGCATGACACAATGATGAAATAACGACTATACTTGACTCTTCACTGAGTTACAATATACAGCAGGGGTCACTAATCCTGGTCCTCGAGGGCCAGTGTCCTGCATGTTTTAGATGTTTCCCTCTTCCATCACACCTGGTTCCATTAATGATCAGCTCATCTCCAAGCTCTACAGAAGCCTGGTAACGATGTAATGGCATCCAGGTATGATGGAAGAGGGAAATATCTAAAACATGCAGGGACACTGGCCCTCGAGGACCAGGATTGGTGACCTCTGATATACAGTATTGTAGAGTGGAAGTACATGTGGGTAACAATTTCAGCTAAATCATCAAAAAAGATAACTGCTGTTCACATGGTAATGTTGATCTGCAGCCCATTTTAACACTTGTATACTCTTCCAGGTAAGTAAAGTATATATTTTAGGTTATAAAGAAAGACACAAAACCTTAAGTCATTCTTTAAAGCTCTGCTCACTGATTCAAGTGGATTCTGAACGGTTAATATTCAAGGCTAAATGGGAAAATTTAAAAAAAAAAAAAAAAAAAAGCCCACAGATTGAGATAAATTAACCACTTCCAGGGTACAAACTGTACCAAGAATGTTTTTACTGCCACGCTCAGTCAGAATGGTAATTATTAATGTCAGCTCAAACCTAATAAACAATTTGTGTTCCAGTGCTACATACCAAACAGATCCTCATTACCTGCTCTCTCCTTTGTGTGTGTACAGCAGCAGTATGTGTTTGTTCATCAGTGTCTTCTCCACTGGCTTAGTAGGGGAACAGGAGGAACCGCAGCATGGTGAGAACACAAAAATAATCAGCCAGTAAACACCAGCTGAATTTAATTTCAGCACAGGCAGCATATTATTAGTCATTATACCATCTAATGACATTTTAATTAGGTATCTTCTCTTTCTTTCCCAGCAGCCCACAGCCTCGGGGTGCCACTTTGAACGTTAACTACATCCAGGATCGACCTCACAGCTCCTCGGGAAGGGGAGGCCGAGGGAGGAGGAAACATCATCACAGACAAAAAACTCCATCAGACCAACAACAGAGTACAGCACAGCATGTTTTACATCCTGGGAACCTACTGAGGAGGCTGCTTCCATCCTCAACGCTCTTCAGCTCAGGCTCACACACGTCCTGAACACACACATGCAGCAACACAAAGCTTTGGTGATCAGCTAAGCTTTTGTTAGGTAAACAATTTACCAGAGAAAAATGCTGCCGGGCCTGAGGTGGAATAAAAAACTATGGAAATATCGTGTTAAAAGGCCCAGCAGGCAGAAAACCAGCCTGACGACATGCAGATGAATGCCAAAGAAAGCACAGACGCAGCAGAACGCAGTAAGCGGAAGAACATTAAGAGATTACCTGCCATTCAGGTCAAACCTGTTCTGCATCACTACAGGATTTGTGAGAATAAATGCATGCTGAAGGTGTGGACAAGGCCAGGTCTACTTAACAAAAAGGAAACAAAAAACCTCGATGCAGCTGAACTGTGTATTTTATATTCAAACTGGAAATTCTCCAGTGCAAATAAGTACATTGCTTTTCTACATTTGTTTGCCTCCACTGCTAATAAAGTGACATTGTGAGATGACTTTTATTTCTCTTTTTGAAAAATCTTTGTGCATCACTTATATGACACAATGCAGGCTATCTTTAAGGATGCATGTGTAGAATTGATACGAGACTTGCTAGAAAGGCAGACACATGGTATTAGTGGCTGTACAAAAAAGGTCATGTTTCAAAAACACACAGGCACTGCCATTCTCCTTAGATGACTGAAACCTATTACAGTACATGAAGGAGCTATGAGTATTATACATTATAGAACATTAAGGGTTAACCCACTTTTGAGTCTTTCATCGTCATGTAATTAACATGTATGATACAACAGATCCCTCCTTGGGGGAGTTTTGGGGTTCATGATACACTGAAGACAAAGGAGGATCCAGCAGCAGTCCGCATTCTTCGCCCTCTCTCCACCAGGTCTCCACCTTGTGGCAGGTGTTTGTAGCTGCAGGTCAACTGGTGACGCTGTATTGCATTGAAGTCCAGAGTAAAGTCCTGACGTGATTCGATGCTGCTTTGCTGGAGGCACTGCAGCCCAAACAGCATTCACTAATAAGCTAGTCATCTCCAGAGTTTGGTGTTTCCACATGTGAACTTAGCCCGAAATTGATACGAGTGAAACACAAGGAACAGACAGAATTTCCCACAACATGAGCGCTCAGCCTCTATCTGGCTACTTAATGCAGTCTGGATACCATTAAGGTATTTACTGCGAGACATAACAGCAACCAAGGCAGGTAAGGGAACATAGAGGGATGAATATGAAAAGCAGCATAGCACAGGCCAACCCTGGAGAAAATATATATGAAATATATTACACATTAAAACATAACCGTAAAGAAAATTAACAAGTGTTTCAGGCTATTGGTAGGAGAACCAATATCTAAAATAACATTTAAATTAGAGTTTGGGTCCAATAAAAAGTTTAGACACTACATCCTTTGGCCAAACACAAAGAAAACAAAAATGTGGTAATATTAAGAGATTGCCTCAGTAAGACAAATTATCTGTACTTATTGTATGTGTATGTACAGTCCGAGTGTATATGCAGACATATGAGTATAAACATGTACATGCCACCCTTAAAGACCACAAAAGGAAGAGAATAGAAAAACTACAGATAATGAGCAATCAAAGGCTGGGTGAAGAGAAAGAGGAGGAGTCTAGTCCATTGATCATTCTCCTCCAGTCCAACTAGTGCACACTCTCTGACATGTTAATGGCTTCTTGGATTTCACGGACGACGAGGATGCGGGCGAGCATCTGCTCCAGCTGTTCTTTTGGGATTGGCTGAGTGGAGTACCAGATGGGACTGTTCGGAGCCACCACAGGCTCGGGAGTCAGGTAGAAAGTGTCGTTGCGACCTTTCGCACTCTGCGGACTGATGGGAAACAGACAAAACAGTGTGAACACAGTTTCATCTAAACACAGGCCCAGGGAAAGATAATGGGACAGTTATTGTATGTTTGACCCACCATGATAGTTCGCACTAGAATACAGACCATTTAAAACATGCGCAGATATTCCTGATCCTCAGAAAACCTTGCATCAATATTCAGACTTACGAAAGTTATCTTTTTAACAATCCTATGACGTCTTAATATGGAGTCCCATCCTATTCCTGTGCAGCTCTCCACAATTCACACCATCTTACAGACATCTATTCCTTTAGGTAGTCATGTCCCTAAATACAAACAATTAAGTTTATTTCCAAATGCAGACTAATGGTCTAAACTAAAATAACACCCAAGACATTAAAACATCTGTGTGGTTGTCTCAACTTATGCAAACAACCACCTTCCTGTTATTTCCAGTTTTTACCATCTTCACAAGCCGTGACGCATGTTGACATTTTAAAAAGACAATGAAGACATCTAAAGTAAGTTGTTTTTATTCCTTGGCATATTATTGAAATCACAAATTTTGAGGGAAAAAAACCAAGAGTTAAATGGCATCCATTCTTTTTTTAGTTGCCTAGCAACAGTGTTCTCACAAGGTTAACTACTTGAAGGCTGAGCTCGGCGTGTGCTCCTCTTCTCACATCAGTAACGCAAACCTGAGTGTTAAATGTGAAGGTAGCGGCAGAGTGTCTTCAATGTACTAAATTTATGTCAGCAGCGGTCCACCCCAGCCAAATGAAAAGCTGCTTTATAAAAGACAAAATGACTGGCTGTTCATACATAAGACATACAAATGCATTTACACCCCCAAACATGCTTTATGCCTTTAGTTATACACCTGTAAATATATTTGCTCCCATTTTATTCGCAACTCGTTATAAATTATCTACAGTTTTATACTTACCACTTAAAGAGGTAGAAATCGTAGAGCTTGATGGGGCATCGCAGTGGGTTCTCTGGGTCCTCCAGCTGCTCTGAATACATGTCATCTGTCACTGAACATAAAAGTATAAAGCTCATTACTCATCCTTAAAATGGGGTTTGTCTTTAGAGTCTGTAGCACAGATTTAGTAAATGTACTCGTTACCTTTCTGCCCTATGAACCTCTCTGTTGACTTCAGGTATCGGATGCTGGTGCTCTTATCTTTGGGGTTGTTGGGACTCTTTCTTGTGTGTCTCAGCACCTTAGAAAAGGCCACTTTTAGGTGCTGATCTACTGTCTTGAGGTGGAAATACCTGGAAAAAATAAATAAATAAATTTTTACTTGCTAGTAATTTGTACATTGCAGGCAAAGATTAGTAGGCAATTTATATACTGGGTCTGTATTTACAAATATATGCATAAAATCTTGTGAGTACAGTAGTGCCTAATGTCAAACTGATATTTTAACCAAATCATTACTATGCACCGTCTGCTGCACCAACATTAAGTAAAGCCTTCATATTGCAGCTGTGCTACTCACTTGGTGTTGAAGAACATTAGAGTTGTGAGCAGTGTTGAGGGTGAATGAGCACCCAGCTGTTTACATTCCCACAGCATCTCCTCTGTCACATGACTGGGGATAACATAACCTGGTCAAAGAAATGAAAAGTACAATAAAAACACTTCATATGGAACTCTGGCTGACTGGTTATCTGTCAGGATTTCACAGCCCATAAGAGACAGTGATACATACAACTTACCACTTGCATAGGAATGAAAACCACTCAACTTAGGTTTAATCAAAGTTATACCAAAAGTTTATGTTCATTATTACTGTATGTCAAGCTATATTCTTTAAAAAGCTGTCATACATTTTGGACAGTTAAGCAATAGTTACAAAGGCACCACCAAATGCTAATCTAAAAACTGATTTAACACATAAAATAACAAGAGAATGCTTTCTTTTGTAAATCGCAAGTTTGAGTCCAAAAGTTTCAATTATAAACAGGTGGGATTGTTTGCTGTTAATGGAAAAAAACAAAAAAACAAAGACCAAAACCCTGGACTAAACAGGCCCAGGAGTTAAATAATTACATTGGACTATTGATGAGCTCTGGTGTCAACAGATGTCCTAAGGGTACCAAAGAAAGAAAAATAGGATAACAGGCCTCCTGTGTATTACAGCAACATAAAGTTTGTCTATCTCCGTTTCTGACTAAGATGTTCATCTGGGATGCATTTTTGTGATTTTCAATCCAGATGAGACCTGGGTTTGTGTCTCTGAGGGGCGTGTCAACTCTCCGTTAAACACTGCAACTCCAAGCAGCTAAAATACAGGGATACTATGTGTGACCGCAGCTAAATTAAACTAAAGGGGAAAGAGGTTACTTAATTCAATGACAAGGAGTAATAAATCTATCACATATTCAGATGGAGATGCAAATCACAAAACTTAGCGAAAGTCTGTCAAGTAAAGGCAGAGAAATGTACATTTAGAGGTTTAGCCCGCCGTTCGGCCCTGTGCCTGTCATGTACTGTATGCTAGCAGCCTGGAGCACAAATAAGACGAATTAATGCGGACAAGCGACTGGTGACCAGCTGACTGTTTCACTATGGTTCTATTCATAAATTTAATCTGAAATGGTTAGAACATCATCTCATGCATCATTTATAGATTCAGAGCAGCAGGATTCAGAGATCTGGAGGCTGCAGGAAAACTATAGCACTGTAAAATACTATGAAGAAACTGAGTAAAAGTCTATTTTCATTTATAGTAAATTTAGTAGTGTTGATGAGATCTTAAGAATATGGAATAGAAGAATTGGCTAGTTTGTGTTTCTGTTGTGTTATGTTGCAGGTAGTCATTCCTTCACATAACAATGGAGACTTTAAAATCAGCAGCACGCAGACAGGGGAAAGGATGAAAATGCCAACTGAAATACAGTGGTGGAAAAAAGGTTTTGGGATTGCCTGTGCATTTGCATGTGATACACTGCATTAAGAATCAATCTTAAGTCATTGAACTCTGTCAAGTGTTGTGCCATTCTAAAACCCACCTGCTCCCTCCCTACACATTCTGTTGAGGTTAAAACTGGATGTTTCAAAAAGATAATGGCCCTTGCCACGTATCCAGGGCATGACATGTTGAAACATATGTATTTAGTTTTATTTTTTCTTGTTAATAAAAAAAAAAACAAAAAAAACAACAACTATGAGACAGACCACATGCATTCGTAGCAAGTATACAAACATTTGACATGTCAGACAGATAGATTGTGGTGACTGCATGGTTAATTTAATTGTTGCAATTCACATAATTATCACAATATTAAACAATGTTATCATACATGACAGGACAAAAAAAGGACAATGTGCAGAACTAAAAAAAAGACCAACATGCCTCATTTTTACAGTACATACTATCACTAATCTGAAATTTATTCATCCTGTGAAAGAATACATGTTTTATGCCACAACCCCTGAACAATTCACCTCCCAAGTAACACTAAAATCCTGCTTTATAATCTTAATATAAGGCTGTTCAACTTACTCAATAAATTACACAGAGAGCTTACTGTTGCCAAGCTCTCTGTGCACCCAAAAATTTGACACTGGTAGCTGCAGAAGTCATTAATTTGGCATTCTGGATGACAATTCCTGGCAGAGCAAGCAATTTGTAGCACACAGTAGCACTGTGCACCCTAATTAATCACAAAGAATTGACAACAAAAGATCATGCACTGTTGGAACTACAAATGCTTTGACAAAATGTTCTCACCTAGTGGATGAACAGATGGTCTCCAAGGATCCAGGATCAGGTGGAGAGACTGAGCAAACCGAGTGTAGTACTGATCTGAGAAGACGTCATCCACACGACCATTATCAAAGAGATACTGATTGAAAAATGCAAACAGAAAGACATGGTGAATCTCTGTTTACATAAGAACACCAGTGCAAACACACAGAGAAAGATGCAAGTTGTGAGGTAAGCCAAGTCAACTTACTTTTTGTATGCACAGAAAAACATAATAGAGAACATCAGCCTCATAAGACTCCCCTTCAAGCCCACGGGCTTCTGTTGTCATCAGAGACAGGCCCATGCAGAGCTCAGCCACTGCACATGACACCAAATCCTCCTGGAATCGCAATGCCTGGCGACCTAAAACACACACCGATACAAGTGATGTCGATGACAGAAGTATAGAGACTGGATGGTAAAAATGCACATTTGTGGTCTGACAAAACAGAAAGTTAAGATGCTGAAAACTGTATAATAACTTACGGCCAATAGGAGCTAGTTTATTTTTATCTGATTTTTCTAACTCTGCATTTTTCCGCTGAGCCCATAACCGCCAGACATCCAACCCTTCATCTGGCTTCAGTGTTGCTGGCAGCAGCAGCTCCTGCACCTGCACCTGCTGCTGACCTTGGCCATCAACCTCTGCCACGGTCACTGTCTGGCCCTACGCAGACACACGCACATACACACAATGTCATTTCAATTAAATGTCGAAAACAAGTGCAAATCTAAATGTGCTAGAGCAGCATAAGTAAACTTTGTCTATACCTGCAGTTGCTGTGCATCCTGCCCTGACAGCCCCTGCGTGTGGAGAACTTGCTGCTGAGGGTCCCAGATAAGGGATTGTGTAGCATTTGAGTAGCCCTGTACTGCCACTGGGATGTGGATGTTTCCATTCATCAGCTGGGCAGGGAACAGTGTGTTTGCAGCCAGCGTGTGCACCACTTCTTCCTGTCCCCCCATTCCAACAGAATTGGTTATGCTGGAAACTGCCTGCGCTGTCTGACTTTGACTGGCAGGGATTTTCAGCTTGTCATTTTCAACAGTAACTTGTGTTGGCATTGTGGTCATTGTGGTAGTGTTTGCCCCTGCAACCTGTACTGTCCCATACGCCTCCTGCGGAATGGCAATATGTGTGACCTGCTCTCGGCCTCCAGAGCCAGCAGGAGCTGAATAGACAGGGATGGTCCAGGTTTCCCCTGTTGGACTGGTGATGGTTCCTGTAGCACTGTACAGGTGGGAACTGTCCACAGTTAGGAGGTCTGGTCGCAGAGACACATAACTCTGCTGCTGTCCCTGACCCTGAGGGATGGCTAGGACTGTGGCTACTTGCTGACCTGGTAGGGCATAAGACACTGTGATTGGCATGTCCACCTTCCGCTTCTTGGCTGGCTGTAGGACACCTGCTCCTTGGGATGTGGCAACTGTGGTTCCCAATACCCTCCTCTCAGCACTGTCCTGCTGCTGGGTTGGAGAAAGTGCTCCCACTGTCTGGATTTGGATTTGCTGCCCGCCCGCAACAGCTGCGACCAACTGAGCTTGCAGCTACAAAAAGAAAAAGATTAAATAGTAGTCTAAATTCAAATGATCTGCCACAGTAAGGTTTAAAATGTTAATGTGCTGTCTCAGTGTGTGACAGAGCCTACCTGTTGGTGCTGTTCCTCTGTGAGATCCCCTGGCTGAATTAGTTGTGCAGTAGTCACACCTTGGAGCTGTTGATGGGAACCAGAGGGTACTTGAAGGACCTGGCTCAGCATCTGACCTTGCTGTTGGCCTTGAATCTGCACCTGAAGATAGAAGTACATAACCAAGAATTTTGTGCAACAAAGATGAGATGAAATGGGAGTGATGATGACAACAGGGGTGTTAACAGTGGTGCATACCTGCACTATCTGTTGCTCTGAATTCTGCTGAACAGTTTGCTGCTGAGATGTGGCCTCCTGTATCTGTTGCTGCTGTGGCTGGACTTGTACCTGAACCTGCAGAAGACATTGCCTGTTAGACAGCTTCAAACCAATAAATTCTTATAAAGTGGTAAGACATTTTATCACACAGACTTACTGGACAAGCCAGTTCCAGGAGCGACCCTGCCACCTCTGTGCTGTCTGTGTAAATGCAGTTAGCCTCTTGCTGATAGACCATGGTAGTAGTGGTGGTGGTAGCATCTCCACTTTGCTGGCTGAACTCCTGAAGAGCATCAGGACCCTTACTGGCTAAGGACTCCAGAAACTCCTTCATGCGATGCTGTGGGATGCTTCGAGCCTTCTGCCTCACCAGCTCCTCATAGGAGCCTGTACCATCCAAGGAATTATTCATTACTGTTTAATGGCGTCGTCTTTTTGTACAAAACCTTAGGGGGAAAGTGAAATATATATCAGAAATATCTAATTCAGGACTAAGTATACTCAAAATCACAATCTGCAAGTTAGTCTATTACCCATTTCCCAAATACCAATGCAAAAACAACCCGTTGTAACAATTACCTTAACAAACTACGTATACATAACATAAAACGCTGCGTCAACATTAGTAATGTTTACAAATTGACCTGCAGTGACCTGTCCAGTAGCAACAGACAGGCGGTAATACGAAAGGGTTAACTGAAGCAGAGTGTATACGAGCTGGGACAAAAGCGCGGTCTCTTTCCAAATCCGATCCAGTATTCGAAGCAGCAACGGAGGCTGCTGCATATTAAGTTGCAGACAACGAATAAGTTAAAATGATAAACATAGAGCGCACGGAGACATGGATCTGTAACAGCTAATCTAACAGCTGATTACACAACAAGCTACGTTAGCCAGGTATTCGGCTAACTAGCCGCGTGTTGTGTGCAAATTACATTACGGCTTTGTTTTTACAGAAACGTGCAACAGTGCTTAACTGTCAATAAACAACTGCACGCTAGCAACACAATAAATGAAACACAGCCGGGAAAACAGAGCCTGGTGTACGCGTCCCTTGTTGCTAACTATACCCCGATGCATTTTTCTGTTATCTCCAGAGCTAGCAAGCTAATGTTAGCAGGCGCGTTAGCTACCTCTCTTCCTCAACCCAGCCGAGCTGCGAGCAGCCTACAAGCGCTTCTCTGCCCTTGAAATGAAACTCCTCTTCCACAAGCAGCGAAGTCAAGTGGTATCAACGTTTGTCTGCAGTTTGTTTATTCTCTGTTTTCCGTGTTTTTTCTTAGATGGCTAGCTGTATTTTTTCTTCTCAAACACTCATATTTCGCTGGGCGCCATCTTACAACAGTTACCGTAGACCAATAGGCAAGCGATTTGTAACTCTGTCGCATTGTCGCGGTATTTCCCCTGTATGATGTCGCGATAACTACTGCTTCGAAGGCAGCTTGTTAAAGGCAACATGCACAGGCAGAGCGGTCGTCAGGATCGGGTAGATGTTATTCCACCTTAAAACCCAGTTATGCCAGACCAACGTTCCTAGTGGTTCACTGACTTCTGAATCTTTTAAGGTAGTACGCAGGAGATGCTCTGAATATATGGGTGGTGTTCACGAACGTCCAGTCATTTGAGGGTTAATTCACACGCACTACACTTCAGCGTGGTCTGTGTATTCCACATTGCACTGTCTGGTGGACGTTGTCACTAGTAATTCATTTGGGGTTTTTTTCAGACGTGCGTGAAAGCATCTTTCTATTCAGAAAGCTTTAATTTTCTTGTGAGAATTAAAAAAATTTAACTAATGATGAAACACGTGATGTGAAACCTTCTTGGTTTATACTCTAGGTTTTAGGTGCTTCTAGTTTATTTATACCACTATTAGCTATAACTTTTCTCCATTTCATTTAGGTTGCACTTAGATTTAAGCACCTTACAATACGCTACATAACTTGTATAAGGAGAGTTGATGTTCTACTACTTTAATATTTAGTTTAGTAAGTAAAATAATTTCAAAAGGTTTCCATCAATTTGGACCCAAGTATCATAGAAATTGTAACTTTTGTAATAAATATGGTCAAATATAATCAGCCATACTTAGTTTAAATGTTTTAGAGATTCAGTGATTGTTGCTAAAGCATTTGACTTCATTAATAAAACATCATGAGACAGAGGAAGGATAATCAAATTTGCCTTGAACTTAAGTGAAAAAGAGCTCGATCCTTCTTATAAACACAGAGACAAAGCATTTCACAAGTCATTTTTATTCTTGTCTCTTATCAAAAGGGTACACCCTCTGAGACTTAAAAAACACATGGTGGTTCGACAGGGGCACACCACCATGTAATGAATGGCATTCAAGAGCATCTCTTCTGTGTAACAGCAGCTCAGTGGCAATAAGACGACATGCATCAGGTCTTTGCTGAACAGAGATCACATTTGCATACATTCAACAAAGAGGAGACACTTCAGTAATATTGCAGCATATAGTAAAAAAACAGGAATTAGACTGATAAAGGTGAAGCTAATTTTGTAACAACTGTTATAAAAAAAAAATCACACATGATGTGACTCAGTCTAAGCAGTCTGCTGATGTTACACATAAGAAGATACAAACTATTTGTACATGTTATCTCTGGGCTCATGGGAAGCAAAAGTGTGGCTTGATCTTAATCAATCAGATCTTCCCTGGGTCTTCTTTGAGGGTGACTGTTCGGTTGAAGACGAGCTGCAGGGAAACAAAGGAGATTGTCACACAGTCATATTACAATAATGCTATCATGTTCTTAAAGGCTGATTAGTCATTTATACAATTAACTAAAATATAAGCATGTATCACTAAGAGTAATATGCTAAGTACAGCACAAACTATATGAATAACATGTATGCATATAAATTATAATCTACCAAGAAGAAATGGCAGTAATTAGCATATGATACATTTTATGTTGCAACATTGCAAAGAGTGTCTAAAAGTAGCAGAACCTTTTACATCAATGTACCTTGTCTGCTGTGCTGTCAGGGTCCATGGAGAAGTAGCCAACTCTCTCAAACTGGAATTTGTCAAAAACCTTTGCTCCCTTTACTGAGGTATCCACTAAGGCACTGGTGATCACCTGTAGGGAATTCTAAAATGACAAAAGAGACAAAATATCAACCATAACTATACCCACTGACAAGCAGATGAAAAGAGGCTGTTTGTAACAGAGATACTCACAGGGTTGATGTCACTCAGGAAACCATTGGGCACTTCAGATGTGTCCTCTGGATTTTTGTGCAGGAATCTGCAATAATAGAGGAGAGGTTCTGGTGAATAAGTCTTTTGTATCAAGAGTTGACTGTGAATCATAGTCATTTCTGTGACTTACAGCCTTTCATACAGGCGCACTTCGCACACCAATGGCTGGCTGACCCAGTGAATGAAGGCCTTTGGTTTCTCTGCATTCTCAGTACTGCAGCAAGTCACTTCCAATTCCACCACTTTCCCTTCAGCATCCTAAGAACACCATGATAGGAAATGTAGACATGGGATTAAATAATATACAAAGTAGCGTTTTAAAAAGATGATACTCGGAAGACACACACAAAAGAGAACATTTTTTCTAAAAACTATGCATTTTATCCAGATTACATCCTTGTTTACATTTCGGGATAACCATATTGACCACGCCTCTTACCTTGATGACCTTCTGGACAGAAATGACATAACCAGCATGCCTTAGGCCTACAGGTTGTTGTGGGGTCAGACGCTTGTAGCCTTTCTCCATCACCTGCAAAGGAACCGAAGTCAATCATCTGTTCACCATTAAAACACTGGTTCTGTGTGGACAACAGCCACTGACCTCTCTGAAGTCGGTCTGCTCAATGTAGACTGTGCGTGTAAATGGAACCGTGTGGCTGCCCTTGGCTTCGTTAGCAGGAAAGTCTGGTACTTGGACATCCGACTGAGAGGGAAGGTGACAACAGCGGGATAAATGATTCAGTTGCAAGTAAACTACAAAGGAAACACAGCCTAATAATGGAATGGAATGGAATGAATGTGTTCACGGACGGACAAACCTTGAAGTTGTCAGGAAGGTTAGTTATGGTGACTTTAAGGGGTTCCAGTACAGCCATGACTCGAGGTGCTGTGTCATTTAACACATCCCTCACACATGACTCCAACAGGTGAGGCTCTGTGGTGGTTTTCGAAACTGTGACTCCAACCTGGCCAAACCACATTTTGAATATTACTACACATTAATAAATGCTTTTTTAATTTTTTTTTAATTAGTACTTGTTCTTCCACTGCATACCCGTGCACAGAAGTTGTTAATTGCCTCTGGAGGGAAACCTCTTCTCCTCAGCGCAGTCAAAGTGAACAGACGAGGATCATCCCAGTCTCTGAAATTAGAAGCCATTTTTTTCCGATGTTTAACATGTCCCGTTGTAGCAATAACACAACACAAGCAAACTTGCACCAAATCAGGCAAATCAGGTTGGTTGTTGGTCAAAATATTTAACTCCATATGTTAAAAAGCACAACAAGGAATCTCACTTTACCTGACTGTGCCAGTTTCAACCAATTTTATGATTTTCCTCTTGGACACAACAGTGTGGGTGAGGTTTAGGCGGCCGTATTCCCACTGAACAGGACAGTACACGTCCAGAGCGTTACACAGCCAGTAGTATGATGACCGCCTGCCAGACAGACACAGAAACAACATTAATAATGCACTTGTACGGTTTCTAACGTGAAGTTTATTTTAAAATAATAAAAACAATGTATACCTGGCCTGAAACTCTTTGGTACAGAGTGAGTGTGTGATATTTTCAATGGAATCACACAGACAGTGAGTATAGTCATAGGTGGGGTAGATACACCTGGAGAGAAAACATCAGACATGAAAGAATAGTTCAATCAAAATCAACACTTCCAATTACTGACTCTACCTCTAAATCCTCCTACATGCTTAGATAAAATTATTGCCCTATAGATTCTCACAGTACAATATAATCACTGTACAATAACAGCTGGATTCCTAAGTGTTCGTACCATTCGTCCCCAGTTCGATGATGTGGTGTGTATTTAATTCGGTATGCCACGGGGTCCATCTTTCCATCCTCCATGACCATCTTCATCCTGAGAGTAGCCTCTCCCTCAGCAAACAAGCCCTTCTTCATCCTCTCAAACAACACCAACGATTCCTCGACTGGACGGTCTCTCCATGGGGATGGAGGAGCGTTATGACCCTTCAGCTCCTCCCCTTTCTGGTGGCAAACATATGCTTGGTTCCTGATGACAGCCAAAAAAAAAAAAAAAGATTTTATTGTCAGAGTCCATTTTGTCCATCTTTACCTACAACAAGAGCAGTCCCTACACGTACCTGCGGATAAGATCCACTGCAAGGTCATAGAGGTGGTGAAAGTTGTCTGAGGCGTGTGTGACTGCATAGGGTTTGTAGCCTGTGTGAAACAGAAACACTGATAAGACTATTCTTAAATGTACACTCTAAGTCAATCAACTACATCAAACTTACCAAGCCATTCCACCATGTCCTTGATGGCAGTGAAGTATTTTTCCTCCTCTTTCTCTGGATTTGTGTCATCATACCTCAAGAAACAAATTCCGTTGTTGGCCTACAGGAAGAGACAAGGTTAAAAGGCAGCTGTAAGAGGGATGAAATAATTGGACAGTCATCTATAGATTTGTCAAAGAAGAGATAAAGAATGTTACCTTTGCATAACCAAAATTGAAATTGATAGCTTTAGCATGTCCAATATGAAGAATACCATTGGGCTCAGGGGGGAAGCGAGTACGTATCTAAATGGAAAACAAAAAAATCAATTAATATGATACTTTCTACTCCAAATTCTGCATATTTCCTTTACAAATATTTACTAAATGTGTAAAAAAAAATCTGTCTATCTTTGTACCTGTCCATCAGTGATCTCCAGATGTTTTTTAAGTAAGTCCATAGTCTGTGGTGTGACCACATAACCCTCAGTTTTAAAGTTCTCTCCTGCATAATGGAAGACAAGCATGAAAAATATTAATGAGAAAAATAGCTAGAAGTATAGGACTCATCACACCCACTGATACTTTTTTCCCCCAAAATCCTTACCTGGTTTATGGAACTTGAGTGCTTCTCCTCTGAGCTGTTCCATCAGTGACTTTCCTTCTCCAGTCATCACATCACCTAAAAAAGAAAATCCACCACAGGTAAAAATATTACCTGGCATCACTTTAAAGTGGCGTATGACTTTCATCACAAATTTTTCTTCAGATTTGTAAAACCCAGAGTAATGGCCTCCTTATCACTAATCCACAAGTCTTTCCGTGCTAATGTGCCTAAATCACTTCCTTCACGGTGAACAACTTTGAACAGTACTCATCACAAGCCTTCTGTTTGTTTACATAACAAACCGATATGTCACTCAGGCCTTTTCGGAAATTTCATGCAGCCGCAGTATGGCTGCAGCAGCAACAAACACGGAAGAAGCAATGAAACTGTTTCCGTGCTTGTTGCTGCTGCGGACATAAGGAGGTCATCACTTAGGTTTTACAAATTTGAAGAAAAATTTGTGATGAAAGTCATACACTTTAAGACAAAAAAATGTGTTTTAATTCAAAGTGAGAGCTTACCGTTCATTGCCACCTCTTCTTTCTTCACTTTCACCTCATTATCAGCAGGTTTGGATTTAGGTGCCTAAAAGATTAATATTTAATTAGATGTTAACAACAAATGAATGACATATTCCACAGTGAGTGTTAATTATTTATTATTTATTATAGAGTTAATTATTTGCTGAAATTTTACCTTCGATTTCTTCTCCAGGTCAGCCTCTGTCTTAGGACCCAAGAGGTGGAGGACCTTTAAACAAAAAATAGATCAGTGAGGACCAGGCAGAGGACAAAACAACAATTTTCAAGTCATCACACTGCAACTTTCACCCACCTGCATGTCCACCTCATTTTTGATGACCTTTCCATCTGCCCATTTTAGAGCAGAGCGTGCCTCCCCTACAACAGGCAGAAGAGCAAGGTTAGACTGCGGCTGCAATAACATTTTCATGAATATTTTTGCAAAGAGACACATGGTCATACCCATTAATAGTCCCATGTTGAAGTGGTATCTCTCCTTTAAGAGCTGCTCTTTGTGCTTCTTAATAACTGACTCTACCTGCAAACATCCAACTGTCAGTGGAACAACCTGGTAAATCTTTGAAAACATTCCTCTGGAAGGTTCAGGCTTATTAACTTACTGCATCTTCAATTTGCTCTGGTGTTATGACCACACCCACTCCACACGCCTCTTCAAACTCCTTAAGGTTGATGGGGTCCTGAGGATTACTCTTCACAAATTCCAAAGCAGCTGCAAAAATAGTAAGGCAGGATTTTATAAGAGCACCTCATACTAACTCTAAAGGTAAACCATCCTGTCCTACCCCACTGCATCTTCCCCCAGTGTCCTAATCAAAACTGTGCATTTAATTTAGTATGTTTTCAGGTGTTAGAGGTGGTGGAATCTAAGAGTTGATGCAATCCTACAAACCTATTGCAGTCTAGATAGTTGACAATCCAGAATTTATCCCGGTGTTATACAATGTCATGTAGCAGCATGTCAGAAATATCCAGAATTACCTGCCAGTTGTAGCTCTGTGCAGATTTTACGCTGACCTATACTGTCTGAGAGGAATGCCAGGCGTTTGGTGTCTTTAAGGCGAGAAGCCATACTGTACAGCAATGTACCCATGGCTTTGTCCACTCCTGATGCCCCATGGATACGCTGTACCTAATGAAAAAAAGAAGACAAAATGATTTATCAACAGCTTTCTTTACTTATGAATGGGCTAGGACTAAGGATAAAAAACAGTGTCTTATTTCCCATATCATGACTCTAGGAAGTGGTCTTTAAAGAACAAGAAAGTATGTACATGGGACACAAACTCCAACAAGTTATGAGCAGTGTTTATAAAGGTGAGAGAGCTAGATACTTGGAAATGGCACTAAACCATACATAGGGCACATTTAATGGTTCAGATATCCACCGAGTCGACACAACACCAGGTCAGCGTGACAAGTGACTGTCAGTCAAACCTTATGACAGCTGTCCCCCAGACTGTTTCCGCACAACCTGAGCTTTCGGTTTCCGCTGATAAGTTGTCTTACCTGAGTAATTGCATCCTTCAGGGCAGAACTGAGAGCTTCATTTTTCAACGTCTCTTTCGCTTTCTGCTCACTAAGTCCAATGGAAGTGAAAAGTACCACCGAATCCGCCATTTTCCACCGTGTTCACCGGCTAGATCTGAGCCAAACAGCCACGCCACCGCCGCACACGACTTTTTCTTCCCAGAGAAAGACCGACGGGCGACTTCCTGTAAAACCTCAACGAAATTAACGATGTACATAAATATGAGCCAATCAAACGAGGTAGGCCGAACAACATTTACCAATCAGTAATGGGTATCAGACAGAGAGCCAATCAGAAGTTGTGTTGACATCGGTAAAGGAGGGACACCGGAATTTGAGTAATGTTGCATCAGATTGAGATTTGATTTACGTTTGTCAATAATTTACATCAAGTAAACAATACAAGCATTATTACTTAGTATCAGAAATTGTTTTAGAGCACATGTAACTAATGTAACTCTTTAACAAACTCTCCTCCTCTCTGATAGGAGTGGCTTTAATACCCAGTGTAAGTTTTTAGTTGTCCATCATATTAAAGCGTTGCTAAAGCTAGCTAAAGGATACTTCTTCAGCGGTGTGTTGTAAGAATGAAACGCACGGTGAAATGACTTGTAAAATCACTAGATACATCTCTTTCCATTGCTGTTTTTAGTGTTTTATTTCAATGTGATCAGTTTAACATTACGTGTTCTCTGCATTAGTCCAGTGTAAGCGGGTTTCTTACTTGCACTGTTCCTTTTAACCAATACTGCAGCATCAAAACAGTAATGTCTAAACTGTCATCGGGGGCAAAAATGTGGAGATCTCTGCAATGTCCGAGGTCAGATCTGCGTCTAGATCTCACCCTCACATGTGGACAGTCCTTCCGGTAAGTTTGGCCAGACTAGCATCATAACATGACAACGGGAGTGTTCCTACAGACACGCAGTAAATGAATGCAGCCAAGTTTGGGAACTGTAATGGTAGAATTTAACTTGTACTGCACGTCCTGTGGTTGATCTATTTTTTAATGCTTTCCACTTACAGTCAAAAATACATATTTGCAAATGTGTGTGACTTGAAAGATTAAGTGTTCCTTTATCGGTGGAGGAAAGTCTCCTACTTCTTAAACTAAAGAAACTCTTTAAAACCCTGTTGGAATTCACTGGAAAATGCACAAGCTCTTGAAATGTTGACATGAAACTACAGACGGGTCTATAAATGTAATTAGAATGAGGTAAACGTCAATTATCTAAAGAAGTAAAATGCAACATGCAATTAATGCAGCAGTAACATGAATCTGCATATGTACAGGCAAAATAAACAGGGACCAGTGTTCTACAAATTATTACTTTTAGAGCACAGTTTGCTGTCTTACATTCTTTTACCTCATGCCGGTTTGAATGGTGAAACTGTGCTTGTAGTTACGTATTTTCAAGGTGTGGTAATTGTATTTTTATGTGATCTTTACTGTTCTTTTATCCCTGACAAATGGTGCCTCATATTTTAACACACAGTTGGAGAGAAACTGCAGAAGGTCACTGGACAGGTGTGATGGGAGGACAAGTGTGGACTCTGACCCAGACAGACAACACTCTGTGGTACTACGTGTATAAAAACCAACACAAGCAGAAGGAATGGACTCATAGGAAGTGGACAACAGATGTTTCTCTTCAAGAAGAAAACATCTCAGAGAAAAAAGTAAAAGGGGCTCTGGAGAGTGAAGAGACTGCAGCTGTGACTCAAAAGCAGGACTTTGAAGAGGATGAGAAGATGCTGAGAGATTACTTTCAGTTGAATGTCAAGCTTGCGGATTTGTACAGGCAATGGGGCGCAGCAGACCCCCACTTCAAACAAATTGCAGACATATTTTCCGGTTAGAATGTACACTGCACAATATTACCCATAATACACCAATTAACGACTGTTTGAGTATTTGTGGTTAAAATACAGCTTGTCATGCATCCACAGGTATACGAATGCTGCGCCAAGACCCGACTGAATGCCTGTTTTCCTTCATTTGTACCTCAAACAACCATATTTCTCGTATCCAGGGCATGGTGGAGAGGCTGTGTCAGGCTTTGGGCGCCCCGCTGTGCCAACTGGATGAAACGTCTTACCATGACTTTCCTTCCCTGTCTGCTCTGGCAGGTGCTATATACTTTTTATAGACTTACAACTCAGTTTATTTCAAGGGTGTAAGTTTCTTATCAGGAGTGCAGGGTTTATAGCTGGATGAAGGCAATGGGTATCTTGGGGGGGTGTGGAAATATTATTAGGCTTTTCATTTTTGCTTTTTCAAGGTAGAATTTCATTTCCTGCTACCTAACAGTCACTCGTTGTTAGAGGAAGTACCTTTACTGTATTATTGGTGGTTGCTCAGTAGGATGATTCACATGTCTTTCACATTGGAGACAAGGTTCAGATAAGATATATTGAGCCCTTATGTCACATTTACATTCATATATTTTTAAGCAGCTGTACTACTTTTCTATGGCATAAGTGCTGATTTATTAAGATAAAAATGGTGTGTTAACTTGTTACTCAGTAGTGCCCAGATTTTTTTTTTTATTCTACCAGCAAGGACAGATTATATTAAAAAATAAGAAAATGCTTTGAAAATATAACAAATTATCACAAATATGTTGTTTTCATGTTGTACTTGGCAGATAGCAGTGTGGAAGCACATCTCAGGGATCTTGGTTTTGGCTACAGGGCCAAGTTTTTGCAGCAGAGCGCAAAGCAGATTCTTGACAACCACGGCCCCCAGTGGCTTGAGGGTCTTCGGAGTGTGCCGTACCCAGAGGCCCGTGATGCTCTGCGTACTCTCCCTGGTGTGGGAACTAAGGTGTAGTAGGAAAAGAACCAGACTTGAGTTTTCTTGTATAAGAATACAATCATGACATTTTCATTGTTTTTGCTTTTTTGACAAATTTCATTGAGTACTTTTCCAAATCATTTCGAAAAAAATCACTTAATTCAGACTCGTTTTCAAACTCAAGGTCCTTGTCCTTTGGAGTGGTCAACCTTGACATTTTCTGTTTGTCACAAGTATTTAGTGTGCTTGTAATTTCGCATTTTCCTTATGAAGTGAAAACCATTTAGTAATATGTAACAAACACCATCCTCCAGGTGGCAGACTGTGTATGTCTGATGTCCCTGGATAAAACAGAGGCTGTGCCCATCGACACACATGTATGGCAGATTGCTAAGCGCGACTACAGATATGCTGCTGGTAATGGACAGAAGACCATCACAGACAAACTTCATAGAGATATTGGTTAGTGTTTATGCACCTCATATGCATTTCATCTATATACTCCACTTTGGTACTAGACGTTTAATAATTACTCACCTTGACTTTTAACACAGTGTCTAATGTTATATTTCTATACAGGGGACTTTTTCAGGAAACTGTGGGGTCCTTACGCTGGTTGGGCACAGTCAGTGAGTATCATATCAGCCTGCATCTGTCATCAGTGTTCTACCTCTTTGCACGCTGTTGTCTATAACCACAAACTACCTGTTTTAGGTGTTGTTCTGTGCTGACCTTAAAAAATTTCAAAATATGAAGCAAGCGCCGCATCTGAAGCAGCCAAAGAAAGAGGAATGTGATGAAGAAGAGGATGCGGTAGAATGCAAGAAGGCAAAAATTAAGACAGAGGGAAATGGAACGGTAAAGGACAGGAAAACCAAGTCTGCAAGTCACAAGAAAACAAAAGTATCTGTTAAGAAGGAAGATGTGGTATGAGATAATCAAATTTCCTGTGTGGGTTAACAGATAAATGGATTAGAAATTTATAACATATTTCTGAATATGTTGTGATTCGGAATAAAAAAGATATTGAATCCCATAGTTGAAAATGATACATAGATGATTACAGTTATGAAAAAGAAACAAAAGATGTATTTTTACATATGTTTATGTGATATTTTGATACTGAACATTGTGCAGTTATTTTAACTTGTACTGTTCTGTGTGTATTTTCTAATGAATTTACATGTTTATTATACTGTGTGGTCACAATAAAAAATTGTTTTTTAATTCTGTCATGACCCCTAGGGGGCAGTATGCACTGAAAGATTTTATACAAGATCCTCACACATGGTAATCTGTTTGTTCCAGCACGCTTTATTTTAATATTTGAGAAAAAAATTGCACAAAATCACTTTTTTAAGCCCCCTCTGGTGTCTGTTTCATCATGTACCAACACGTGATGGGAATTGTACGCATATCTAAAAAGGTCAGAGGACACTAAAAAGGGGTCTTGTGTTTTTCAGTGCATTCCTTTATCAAAATAGTATTTCTGTCTGTTGGGTCATAAAAAGCAGGATGGCTGTGAAATGCCATGGTGTCTGTATGTACATCTATAGGGTTTAGTTGACTGTGTCAGCTGGTCTTTTTATAGCTGGGATTGAAGTTATCTGCTGCTGCTGCTGCTGCTGCTGGAGGCTTGTGTGACTGTAGTGACAACATGGGAATGTCTTGGAGTTTCAGATTCATTGCTATCCATTTATGGAAACGACTTAATAATATTTTAGTTTGTTTGGAATATTCATAGGGACAACAAATTACTAGTGTGCATTCTTAATCCTCATTCTGGTTCTGATTTGAGCAGTTTCAGATGTTTATTTAACATCCAGTCGTACGTGCTCTTATCAGCGAGCAGGTGCACCGTGCATGCAGTGGCTGCATCTGTTTGTGTGTCTGTGTATTCATGCCATCCACTGAGGATGTTTATTTGTGGAACTGTGTGCAGCCATGTGTGTTAATGAATATGTGAGTCAGCCTTCATGCCCTCTCCAGTTGAGCTGGACAGAAGCTGAGGCCCAGCTTCAGGGCATAGTCAGAATGAGGCAGAAAGGCTGAGTAAAAATAGAGAAAGAGAGAGCAAGAATAAGCAGAGCAAGAAAGCTAAAAAACAAAAAGGATAGGTGAAAGTGGGCTTGGGGTGGAAACATGGGCTTTAAAGAAAAAGGCATGTGCAAACACGAGTTGGCACACAAAGACTACAACAACAGTGGCCTGTGATTACACAAGAGCTACGTCTTTGCTTGTGTTGTGGCCTTTGGGGCAGTTCGGTTGGGAGGGCAGTGCACCAACTTTGAGTAGAAGAGCTTCTTTACTTCCATCATGCACCAGGGGGCACTCCTGCAGAAGGCCAGTTCACTTGCAGATGTTTATTTACTTATCCCTGGATGACTGTGTGAGAGATGACTGTATTTTTGAGATGTGAAACACTCTTTAATTGGGTTTTACAGATTAAAGCCTACATCATACATATCATGTTTTAATTGAAATAGAGATTACACACAAGTATTTTGTGACAAATACAATTTAGTCTGTTGGATTAAAATAACGAAACCAATATGGCTATATTTCCTAATGCAGTAAATTATATGGATAACTAGACAATAACTTAAGTAATCAGTGGTATAGAGGTTGTAATAATGAGAAAAATCATTGTTTATTAAGGATGAATTCAGTTCCCTTTTAATTCACTCAGTTTGCATTTTTCAGTAGTATTTAGTTTTCCCATATGAAGACACAAGGCAGATTTCTAATTGCTGCACAAAAGTGGTCTAAACACTTCTCTCTGTTTGCATTCCTATATAATTGGTGTTATTACTCTTCAATAATAACAGATTTATTACACAGCAGTATTCGATACAAGAGATAGTTTAAATAGAAGAAGATAAGATCAATTCACTTCAGATGTAGTGAAACCCAATGCCAGTGGAGGCATCTGTAGGAGGCCTGGGGGTACAGAGAAGGCAGTCCCCACATGGAAGTCTGACTTTGGGGCCAGTTTTGGGAAGATTATTCTTTGGTGTCTAGACAACCATGGAGAGAGGGGGAAAGCCACAGAGAGAGGGGGAAACACAGTCAAAGCATTGAATCTGAGTCTTACATGTGGAGATGGATGTTAGCACATGAAGGCCTGGACTAGTCCTAATGAAAGAAGCTTATTTCATGAGGAAAATTAATACTTGCCACCATCTGATAGGGCGCCTGGCTGTGATTATAGTTCAATGTCTTATAGATTGGGAGGAAGAAACAGTTCCGTCTGCTCCGGTGTTAAATTTCAGAGCGCCCGCCACAATCAATTCAAATGACTAAGTGGAATGTATTTTTCACATTCCTAGACAAAGATGGTATAGAAACACTATCCATAGTATATATATGGGCGTGGGAGAGCATGAGCCCCATGTGTGGAGTCGGAGTACGTCAGGACTGCTAACTCCCTCCTTTTGAGGAATTTGTTCATTTAGTAATCTTTAAATACTGCCCCCTGCTAGTTTTATTTAAAGCCGGCTAAAAATTCTCTGTATGAATTAAGAGCTGTCAGTCAGGGGTGTATAGGAAATGTAAGTGACTGGGCTGACCCGCTTTAAGTTATGATGCATAAGTGGAGCATTTAAGTATATCATATTCTCCATTATACAGAAAATATTAATAATTGTTCCATTCAGAATTAGAAATTGTGTGCATTCTCACCGACTGCATGGGAAAGGTTTTGTGCAACGATACTTGACAAATGCCGCTGTATCATTAGAGGTGGTGTAGACTTCCTGACCGTCTAGTGGTTTTAGAAAAATTCATGGAAGAGTGTAATTATAAATACTCTTAAAACCCAGGACAAGAGGACATTAAAGGTCTAATTTTATTCACAGAAACAACATGTCAGGTTCAAATATCTCATCTCTTAATCCCAATGGGCATTCTTGCTCTTCTCTGTGGCAGAGTTTGATATAGAAAAGGGTATTATCAAGACCTTTTTCATGTTGTTCATGGTGTCAGATGAATCAGACCTCCCACGAGCACACCAGATTATAGTAATCTTATTAAAGTGGAAACATAACTGGATAACGCTCACCTCATACTACTGTTTACTCTGGACATGAGCAGGAGGTCCATGTACTCACACAGTCACTCTCTGTTCCTGTCTAAACAGTGGATGATTCTAAATGTGGGCTTCACCCCTGACCTATAGAATATTAGCCATAATCCATGTGCATAAACATAATATGATTACACAACGGGGGGTGTGTTCCCACCTCTCCTGTCCAAACCCCTTACTGTCTCTCCTGCTGGCTCAGTAGTAATGTAATGGCATTAAGGACAATCCTTTGAGCTGCAGTTATTTCTGGACTGCACCATGCAGACAATCTAATGAACGTGACACTCAGACAAAACGAAGTGACTGAGGGTAAGTTTGTCACCTGCTGTGAACCACACACGGTCTTGTAGTATGCTCTTATTCTGCTTTTGATCTCAATCAGGATCAGGTGTAGGCAGCATGTCCAAACTGGTGTGTTGTGTTGGTATAAGGGAGACTAACAGGCAGATAGATGATGAAGGGGGGATGAAGGAGAGGCACTGAGCCAAGGTGCAGCAGGAAGAAACAGTATCAGGTTGGCTCCGGCTGACTCGCTTGCCTTTACAAACCCTGGTTGGAGGGCAGGAAAGGAGAGCAGGCTTAAGTTTCATGCAAATACTGTACGTCCCTGCCCATTGTCCTCCCTCCCTTGCTGCTGCACCACTTTGCCAAAACTGTCAGGTGCTTCCTCACCTGCCTTGCACATGACACTCCTTTCACAGTACAGTTTGTATAGATCCCATCCTATTATTTTTTCCTGATACAATCTCAGCAAACCCCAGAATCTGGATAGTGTATTTCCACCGCATGCTTTCTGGTGATGCGTGCCAGTGTCGTCATATTGCCAAGTGGGCTGTGAATGTCTAAACAGGTTGGTTTGTAGATGAGGTGAAGTGATAAGGGGCTGATTGTGAAGCTGCGTGCGTGGCTGTTGTGTAACAAACAGACGTGCCAGGCGGTAGGGTTGGTAGGTAGGCAATCGTGTTTATCCGATGGTGAAAAAAATGAGAGGGGAGGGAGCGATGTGGATAGAGATGGAGCAGTCGGAGGGGGCGTACATCTTAGTGGCCCATGGCTGAGGAGCTGGCAGCGGTACAGGGCTGTACGCAACCTCTGTGTATGTCGACAGAGGACCGATCTCACCCCCCCCAACACCGGCTGTCGTATCTTAGCTGAATGATACACCGTGACTATCCCTCTATTCACTGTCTATATGATACGTGCTAGTTCCGATATTCTGTCGCAGAGGACGCCATCGGAGAGGAGCCACGCAGCCCTGCAGGTACTGTACTGTATGTGTGATAGATAGTGTGATAAAACTGAAGGAAAGGCTGCTTTGCGGAGGTACTTTGCGCAGTGATCGGACTGTGACGCTGCCTTTACCTGAGCAGCGGTAGCAACGTTTGGCTCAGGTTGACCGCTTATGTCAATTAGCCAGACTTGATTTAGAAGGGCTTTTCTCACACCTTACATCTTTTTTTTTTTACTCATTTAGCTTCAATTCCAAGAAGGGTATATCATGGGTTTTGCGTTATTCCTGGTTATGTGGGAAATAATGTGTGCCTACCGTGAGGAATAGCTTCAGTTGGAGAACATATTTTTACAGTAAAAGATGGTACACCGCTGCTTTTCGTGACCAACAGTCATGCAGTTTTCAATAAAATTGTAGCTTTTGTATTTATACTTCCTGAATTAAATTTCAGTGCAGTTTAGCTAAACAAAAAACTAAGCTAATTCCAAGTATAGACAAAGCATTAAGCTAGCTGATGTTACAGCATAACTTTTTGCTAGCTTTAATGTTAGTAACGGATACTTCAAGGACTGGAGGTAGATAACGAAAAAAGGGATATGGCTGAGTTTGGTAAGTTTTTGGCATTATAATACACACATTACACAACCATATTTCACCTATATATATTTACTGCCTGCTTATGCCTTTGTATATGTTTTAATGGGAAATAAATACGACAAAAAATTCTCAGGAAATTGGAAGCGTGGCAGCACATGGGAATTACAAGTGTGTAACGTGAAAACAGCAACAAGTGGAGTGTAATTTCTCCACTCGCAGGTGTCCAGTGTATTTCTGCGTGTTTTCCGTGGGCCTGTAGCCTATTTACGAGGTTCGACTTCAATGTGTAGACAAGGGCTGCCGCAGAGAATCAGAATTCACCTGTTTCTCATCAGGCTTTGAATGCATCCTCAGCTGAGGGGTTAAAGAAGGGGAATGCGCCTCAGCCGGGGCGCAATGAGTGACGCTGGATGTAACGCAGAACAACTGGAATAAAAAAACAAACAAACACTATATCCACTGACGAGAAACAAACCGTATCAACTTCTAAAGCAGGTAAATCCAGATTTACTGCGTGCTCTCGTGGTGTTTTCTTAGAGAGGAGAGGTTTCTGCACTGTCCAGAGGATAAATGTCAGCCTTTGCATTGAGTTGCCTACAAATGGGCTGTTTATTTTAATAGCTCATCCTGTAAAGCAAGATATTCATTTACAGCTTGTATTTCGGCCTGGGGGCTTTTAAACTGACAGGATTGTTAAATAATAGCTTGCAGAAGTTAACAGCAGACATAACACTTTGCCAGAACAGTCATGACCTCTCAGAAAATAACTCAAACCTTGAGTAGTCATCAGAGAAACACACCCACTGAGCATTACACACCATAAGCTATATGTCAAAGCTATTATGAAGACTGTGGATTGTTTTAGGTAAGTGCACTATTATATTTTAAGAAGTGTTCTCAGATACACAATAATTGCCCACACAACATACCATTTAACACAACAGTCATTTTATTGCATCCAGCTGTAACAATGTGAAGCACTTGGGTTGGAGTGGAGTTGTGGTTAAGTCTCTGTAGCAGGCAAACAGTTTATGAGTTGCGATGTCTGTAATCTATTGCCCTGAAAATGTTTTGTGGCTTGACGTGGTTAGCAGCTGTCTCAGTCAGTCACCAGACTTGCTATCTATGTGGGTGTGTTTCTGCAAATTGGTCTAAGTGCACTTTTGACCATCTGAGCGTATCATGTCATCCTTGTTTGCTGGATTACTTTAAGCTTTCATGAAAACTGTTTTAATGATTACATATCATGTGTCAGTATCTGTAGTGTGGACGACCTGAGTGCTGCCCTATGTGCAGAGGGCTGAATGTGTGTGTGTGGGGTGCAGTCACGGTGCACTTAGAGCGTCTCACCCTCTTAGGCTGACCTTCAGCCTTTGATCTGTGGCTCGCATGAAGGCGGAACACCAGTCAAAGATGTTGTTGGGCTCAACAATTTTAAGCCGGACATCCGCTCCAGCTAGGGATCAAACGCATCCACGATTGGTTCTGGAGCCTCTTCTCTTCGTACAGCACGACCTCGCTGTGTGGGAGGTTCCTCTGCTGAAGCTGTGACACCCCCTCAGGCAACAGAGCGCCACGAGAGAAGCATCTTTAACAGGATTTGGTCTGTCTAAAGTGGTAAATGGCAGCTTTAGTTCGACATAGTTTCAAGTTTAGAAGGTCTTGAGCGTGACCTCGCCTGGCAGACGTCCTAAAATCTAAAATGCAATAGGGGCTTGTCTATGTCTTGATACATCAGCTTCATTTAAACTGAGCAGTTAAGTGCCAGAATTATCATTTTAATCATGTAGTAGTTATACTGGAAATCAGCAAGAGGATATTGTGGTAGCTTTTTGCAATCCATATGTTATTTCAAGGTGTGGAATTTTTAACGGTCAAACCAGCGACCTCCCCCTCCACCCACATACCAACATAACCGCACATACTCTCCCATTTCCCCCCTCTCTCCATGTCTCCCTGTCTCACGTACAAACAGACTCACATACATACACTGCTTCACAGTGCTATTTCTCTCCCTGCGTAGCACAGCACAAACAAGTTATACATCTACAAGGTGAGCTGATGGGCATGGAGTAATACTTAAACTGCTCTGCTGGACAGAGGACCCGTTGCAGGGCAGAGCTGCACCATGACACACTGTTCTGTGCTGGTTTATTCTAGTGCTGCCACTAACGACTAATTTTTTAATGACTAATCTTTGTTATTGTTATTGTTATTTGTTAAGTCTTTGTTATTTGTTGTGTCCCTTTTATTTTGAATACAACTCAAGGGACAAAACATAAAATGTCACCTGCACCATGACAAATGTAAACAATATAAATAACTTAAATATTACCAAATAAAAAATTTCAAAGTGGGATGTTTTCCACATTCCAAAAAAAATTGCACAAAGTTATTCAAGTAAATGGCTAGCTATATCAATACAAAACAGAATATTAATATGATAAGCCCTTACCATTTCCAGTGGAAAGTGACTTCGAGTGAGTATTTGCTTAACAGTGCAAATATATATGGTGCAAATATGGTTTCATATCTCTCAAAATCATTTTCAGGACACTGTCAATGAGTACTGATGCCAGTTTTGGCGTGCAGTCCTTTCTTGGAAGGAGGAATTCAGTCGAACTATTTTGCCTGCAACTGACAAAAAGAGAGGAGAAAAATACACATGTAGCCTACTGATGTAGACATGGAGATCCCATTCCTAATATCCTGTCTGGGCTTTCACCTTAACCTTCACATCAATATCAGGCCACTTTTTGTTGGAAGCTCATCAAGTAAACTTCAAAAACATCCTATATTATAAAAGGGAAGTGGACTCTGTTTGTGTGTCTCAGGCATTACACAAAATCCAGAAAGAGGTGACTCCTGTAGTTTGTCATACGTATGTAGCCTAATTTTGGTCGAGGAAGAGACTAGCAAAAACGGCAAGTGTATAGGATCAATATTTTGGGAGATATTAGTAATTCTGGAATACAAAATTGTTGCCTCCCAATGGTCAATCACGTTGCCATGCCCAGAATCATAGAATTGATTTGGGTTACTTGGCAACAGATAAACAATAGGGCCACAATGCCGTGATGTCAGATTTCATGTGCAGAAACAGACATGCCAGCTGAGAGGTTATTCAACTGAAAATACCAGTGGAATTTACCAAGTAAGAAAGTAAAGAAAGTAAAGGAACGAACTGTATCAGAGGTAAGTTTATCACACTAATTTTAAAAAAAGTCAAAACAAAAAAAGTCAGCTCTCCCCAGCATAAAACTACTACATCCCCATTGGTCAACGCGCTAGTTATGTATTAACAATTTAAGCATAAGCATCTGCATTTCCATAAGGCTATGCCATATTAGTAAGAGTCTGGACTATCCTACCAGCTAAATCAAGAGAGACAGCGGGCGCATGTCGAGGCACTGGCATGGATTCACCAGGTATCGCGGTACCCGTGGCACGAAGCCGTGGCTACGGGGGCTTGTCTCTGGCAGTGGTCGCAGGGAGATCCTGTTCCTACTGTAAATCAAAGAGCTTAGCTCTGCCTGAATTGTGCTGAAAGATGGCAGGAAACCAAAAATAAATAGGCGGTCAATAATAAAACAACGCGTTGACTAAAAAAATTGCCGTCGACTAATTTTCATGGTCGATTACGTCAACTAATCACAGCAGCACTAGTTTATTCCGATCTTACTGTCAGTCTTTCCTTCATTATTTCTTTCTCTCCATCTTCTCTCTTTTTGCTTACAGTGACCAAACATTCTTACAGTCACTGCAGAAAAGCCTGCTTTTTTTCATAATATTGCTCTCATCTTGCCTCGTAATCTGATTCTTACTGTCATTTTCTTGTCAAGTTTTTAAAACGTTTTGTGGTTTTATTCCCGTCTCAATCCCACTAGTGTTTTCTTTTTCTCTGGTCATGATTGACTTTGACAGAAAGTCTCATTAGAGGGCCACCTAGGATACAAGTACCATGGACTGGAGTCAACTCGGGTTATGGGCACTCAGTCAAAGACACGGCCTTGTAATGTCTGCTTTGACACACAGAACAGGCATGTGTCCACTTTCACACCACTAAGTGTCACTTGAACTTTATAATACTAGAGCAACAACTAAAGTTACACACTGACACTAACTAAAAAAGAGTGTTTTATTTGTTTTTGCAAAGTTTTAAATGAAAGAGTATGCATTCTTTCTTCCAGATCACTGTTATTTAACAAAAATAAGAAGTATACAAAAAATATACTGTATACCAGATTTAGTCTAGATAAAAGTGATTGGAAGCAGTTTGAAATGTGAAAATTCTGAGTGTCTAAAGTAGAATTAGGCATGTGATTTTTGATGTTTATGTTTTTCCATGGTATGTGTGGCACATTTTAGTCAGTAGCAAAAGTAATTAAGTTTTAGACTTAAGAAGCACTAATGGAAACAAGAGCACATCAGACCTGTATTTATTGAGACAGCCTACTTAAAAAAAAACAACAACTGCCTTCTGTCTAAGGCTGAAAATTATTCCCTTAAATTAATGGAAATTCTGCACTGCCATAGTCTGTCTGGCAGAGAACAGAGAGCACACATGCAAGAATGAAAGAGAGATTCCCTGAAAACCTCCCTTGTGTCCGGTTGTTTCTGTAAAGTAAGAACATTATCGAGTTGTGTTAATACACAAGGGCAGACATGACATCACTTACGGCCATGATTAACGTATTAGCACCAGCTGCTTTAGTATTGAGTCACGTCAGTGTATCCAGAAGCTCCATATTGTGGCCAAGGAGTTTATAGTAATCTTCAGAATGTTGCTTGCTGCTGTGCTACTGGATATTATCCATTTCCTGCTGTGGATAAAGGATGTATTGTGTAAGAGACAGTGACGACATCTATACGACATGCACAGCCCAGTGCAAATTAAATATAGCGCGATGTGTCCCTTGGCCCCTGGGGACCTGACATGATAAAAATACACTGTGCGACTGTGCACCCATCTGCCTTCTCCCTCTGGACAGTCACAGACGGATGTGCTGTCTTATTTGTGACAGTGCATGTCTGTATTATGCTAGGGCTTATGGGGGTAGGGCCAAACAATTCATCAAAATGTTACTGAAATCACAGTATGGCCAACTATAATATCCAAAGAGCAAGAGCTACATTTTTTGGACAAAGTGGACATGTTACTACATATAATTGTATATGAAGCAATGTGGTGCTACAGAGATGCTGAATTAATGGATGCTGAATTGGTACAGATCCAAACAAAAGTCACATGATCATTTCTATGGTTTTCAGTGAATATAATGCAAAACATACCATTACCACAGACAGCAGACAAAAAAAAAAATCTTGTGCCAAACAGATCTAACAAAATAAGTTCCTTCATCCATAATGAAACAAGCAGAAAAAAACTGAAAAATTACAGAATAATCAAGTTAAGTTAAAAAAATTGTGTACATGATAGCACAAGCAAGATGAGCCCCAAATTGATTATAATTCAGTTTTTGACAATAAGAAATGAACACTATACGATGCTCAGTGTGGTGTAGGGTATGCTTGAAGTGTAGTGACACGTATGAATGTTGTAAGAAGGCACAATTTAAAACAGGACAACGAAGGAAATCCAAGATCGCAGCTTCAG
This sequence comes from Apogon talboti, assembly GCA_037367365.1. Taxonomy (NCBI): domain Eukaryota; kingdom Metazoa; phylum Chordata; class Actinopteri; order Kurtiformes; family Apogonidae; genus Apogon; species Apogon talboti. The sequence continues at coordinate 13,203,753 of JAPQRQ010000026.1, read as the reverse complement.
GGATGATATCTATCTTGGAACAGAGACAGAAAGCCAAAATGAATAACAAGCCAGATGTATAGTTTTGGTCCAGGTGTCATCCTCAAGCACTGATCACTCATCCATCCCATAATCAACTACTAATAACAGATGCCACTGTCAGAGAGCGGGCATGGCCAAACCTCTGAGTCATGACTCAGACTGAAATCTGTCAAAATAATTTAAATATTCAGCACTACTTATGGGATAGAAGGATGTACCGAGCAGGGCTGAGAGAACACTGAGCTAGCAGATCACACTGATCAGGTCTTTGTAGTGTTTTGTGGTTCTCTGTTTCTGATATGTAATTCAGACTGCTTAGAGGAGCTGCCAGCGTGCTGAAACGTACTCTGTTTGCATTAGTGCAGTGGAAACTTGATGTCAGAATTTGAGTGTGTGTGTGTGTGTGTGTGTGTGTGGGTGGTCTTGTTTTGGAGTTTGTGGGGTGTGACAGTTTTGTGTCAATGAAAATATTGTACCCCATAACATAAATCAGTACTTGATTTAAGGCTAGGGTTAGGGTTAAGCAAGGTCTAAGTAGTGTCCCCACAAATGGTGGAAATGCAGACGTATGTTCATAGGACAAAGATGTGTGCAGATGAGATTAATGTTGACAGTGTTTCTAATACAGCGGCGGCATGTCTCTCTTCTCACTAGCCAAAAGCCTTTTGAGACTCATTAATCTTTCCTACCTAAATTCATGCACATACACATAGGCTGACACATACCGGATTACTTTGGCTCATGATAGGAGTATGTTTACTAAAAGACATTTCTCAATGGTCTTGTTGTTTATCTTTGGCTGCCAGTGACTGTGCACCTGCCTGTTAACTTCAGCTTAAAGGTGAAACAGCCCAATTTTCTCTGCATGCCTTCCTCAAAAGGCTGCGATATATCTCTGTTTGACCATAACAAACGTGTTTATCCTGAAACGAACTTTCCTTGTGACTCCTCTCCATTCTCTAAAATGTTCTGCCTCTCTATTTCTGTCAGTTTTTATCATTTCTCTCAGTCTTAATTTTGTCGCCAATCCCCTCAGTTCCTGACCCCTCCCTTCGCTGTACCCTCCACTGTCAGTTTCATTACATCACCATGCCTCCCTCACCTTCTCCACCCCTCTATCTCCTCTATCGTCCTCCCTTTCTGTCCAGCCATTCCATGAGCATACTCCTGGGCTTATCTCTGCATACTTACTGCACATCCACCTCCTCTCTTTCTACCTTATCTCACTATCTTTGCAGCCTTCTTTCTGACGTATACAGCATGGCTCTGTTGAAATAACTCCAGCTTAATGGAAGACGGGAAAAGATAGAAGGGGAAAAAAACTGGGATTAATCAGTGGTTGTATTGGCCAACAGCTGGCTAGACGGAGAGCAGAAGAGGTGGTGGAAACAGAAGAAAATAAACACTGAGGCTACTGTGAGTGGGTGGAGATTGACATACAGCCACTTATTATTACCATACTCATAGACTCATAGACGTTCCCGCAGTGGCTTCAGTGGATAAAGTTCAACAACAGCAATAACACAGCTCACAAGCAACCTGAGATTATTATTTACTGAAGACTAAACATCTCGCATACCTACATATGTTCTGTGACTTCCCCTCTTGGTGACTGACCCCTAACATGCACACACTGACACACACCTAAGTTTTTCCATACCCTCACACAGCCATCGTACGTGTGGTCATGAGCATAAACTACGCATGCCAGCACAGGCTGTACAGCTGCAGATATTGTGCAAAGACCTCGACATCATGGCTCTGTGAATGGGTCCTTGGTGAGTCACAAGCAATAGAATGAATTCTCCCATAGGCAGTGATTGCTTTTTTCTGTACTTTTCCTCCTAGTGTTTCAGGTTGAAGTTTCGGTTTGACCCGACCTCTCGTCCCCAGGGGGATTCTCTGCGTGAGTCATCGGTAGAGGTTGGGTTGATAACATGAGTTTTATGTAAGGCAGAGGATAGAATCGTCAGAGAAAAGGGGCGTTTTCGAGTAGAATGATGTGCCAGTTTGAGGGGATGCTACTAGCAGCTGTTTATCTCGATGACTCGTAGGATTGTGTAATCCTCGAGGGCCTGGGGGGCTCTCTGTGTCACTGGGCTCTCGAAGCTTCACCACACTCAGTCTTACAGCTGTCAGCTCCTGGCATCCGTAGGTTACACAGAAGTAGCAAAAAAGAGAATAAAAGGCCGCCGCTTGGAAGGAGAAACTTTGGAGGAGAAAGAAACTGATAACCATCCAAAGAACATTTCATGGCAGTGAGCTAGTGAGATGAAAAAAGTTAATGTGTTCATCTGTCTGAAAGTGACTGAAACCATCTGTGACTGCTTTTGTATTTTGCCGTGATCGCTATGGGTAACTTGTTAAATAATTTACAAGCTGAAGTCTTGTCTTCGTATGTTACTGTGGGCACCAGCATATGTGTCATGAAACCATACACCTCACCACACCCTGTGTTGCTGTGGGTGTCATGCTGTTAAAATCCAGTGAGAGTTTCATTGACCTGCCCTCTGAAACTGCATAGCAGCTCTCCTCAAGTGAGATATACATTACTCATTCTTAATTTTTTTCCATTATTAAATGATTTATTTCTAAACATTTAACAATATGTTGGCCATTACAGACAAGGTTTGAATGTTTATGTTTTCTACTATGAGATACAGTATATGGTCTGAACAGTGTTTTTTTGTGTTAATCACCAGGGCTTATCTCTGTTTATAATTCTTTCTTCAGGATCATAGTGAAAGGATGGTGTGACCAACATACAGTCAGAGGGACCAGTCACCTGCTCACCCTTCAGAGGCCGACCATGGCTCCCATGTCTGCTCTCGTCCTCGGCCTCCTCCTCTACCTCCTTAGTCCTTCAGATGCCCAAACTGTCATTGGTTCTTCCTCCTCTTTCTCTTTTCTGGACGAACCTCTTAATTCTTCACCTCATCCGACCAAGCAGACTGTTCGATTCTGGCCTTCGTTGCCTTCTAGAGGGCGTAGCGATGTTCCTATCAGAGCTACAGTCAAGGATAGGCTGGTGAATACGAATCCACGTCAACCAGGGCCAAGAATTACCCGTCCTACTGTGCAACCGACGTCCTTTTTTATATCTGCCCTGTCCACTCAGAACCTCAGCAGCGGGCCTATCCTAACTCAGCCGACTGCCTCTAGGCCCAGGACTGACACAGCTTTCCTAGCATTCAGCAAGGCTTATATTAAAGGAGACGCCACCACAAAAGGCTTCATCCCACTTCTGCCCACTCTGCCCTCCACTGCTGTCGCTGAGAATTCAGTTGATAAGCCAACGACACAAAGAAGTACAGAGGAAGAATCGGTTAAAGGAACCGAGGATGTTGATTTGCAGGGATTGGGATCAGGTGGCATTCGAACAGAAACGGGGGAACCTCTGCCAACACTAGGAAATGAACTGGCACAGTATCATCCACGGGCGCAAACCGCAACATCTGAAGGCCTTTCACCTAAAATTACAAATGTGAAAATGTCACAACCAGATAGTCAGACTGTGAAGCCTCCTGTGTTTGTCCTCACAACAGCTGCTAGGATTTCTACTACAACACAGACAGAAACAAGCACCACACCATTAGCTGTGGTAACACAAGCAACACCTCGGACTATTGCATTAACAGGTGAGAAACCAGATATGTTAAAATGAATTTTTGGGTGGACTAGGGCTTACACTAGTACAGATGCAACACACACAAAACTGTTGCTGATAATTAAAGCACAATTCAGTAATATTTCCACATATTGCCAATTTTCACACCTAACTGATGTAATTATAAAGTTGCTAATGACTACACACATAATGACTACAAAGACACATGGTTTTATTTTAGCTGAGATACCACATTTTTAATTCTGTTTATTTTAACAGATATGAGAGGAACAAAAATACAAATACCAACAAATGTAAAAATGAGAACATCAGATCATGTCTGATGACTGTCATGATTGTCTTAAATGTTCTGTGGTGTAAGGTGCTATCATCTGTGTGTTTTTTATTCATTTGTAGGTGAATTGACTGCGAATACTCCCTCCGCTCCGAAGCAGGCAGGAACATCACCCCAGCTCACAACCACCACCACCACTACCACCACCAGTGATAAATGGCAGGAGACCACAGGACTGCCAGTTAACAACCAAAGCAGCTCTAAGTTAAACATCACAACACAACAAGTGACCACCACAGTCCCAACTACTGTGCCTACTACGCAGGAGCCTGTGAAAACACCGACCAAAACCATAAATAACCTCAACAAAACAGCAGAACAAGGACAAGGCGCATCTACCACGACGGTGCAGCTAACAAGGACAGGTAAGAAATGACGGCTTTGTACTTTGATTCAGAGACAAGTGAATTAGGTAGTTGTAGAGCTCTCTTTGATCGCTTGACATTATTTGTGCAGCTGCAACTTTTTTACTGGAAGAACCTGGAAAAGACTTCAAAGGGGGGGAAAAAAACCAGAGATACTTTTCCATGGAAAGTGGGGTGGTATTTATGTGGGGAAGACACAGCAAAGCCTGAACGGGAGGTGAGAGTTGAAGAGCGGGGGAGCTAGGATCCCAGCCGAGAAAAGAGACAGACAAGGAGAGGAGTGGGGTCTGTAAAAGAGTCTGTTGGGAATACAGATGAGAAAGTAGAGTTTGGGGGGTGAAATTTGCAGTAATAGAAAGGTAAAAGCGCAGAAATGCAGGGAGTGGGGAAGGTAATGAAAACCAGATGCAAAGAGAAAGGGGAGTAAAGGAAAAGTGGATGGAAAAGGAAAAGCATGACACATGGAGTACATGAGCAAGTCTCTAAGATACCATAAGAACAACATCATGATGACTTGAAAACACTCAGGCTCCTCGATCCCATGAGCACATTTAAAGTCTTCAACTAATGTCTTCAAGTAGACGCTACAGGTCATTGAAAGTATCCATCCACATTCATATATGGACCATGTACATATGATTCTATGCCCTATGAGATGGAACAGGATATTTACATTTAGTTCATTGCCTTTTGTGGACATGAAGCAGTCTTAGCAGTGTGTGTGTGTGTGTGTGTGTGTGTGTGTGTGTGTGTGTGTGTGTGTGTGTTAAAGAAAAAAACCTCATGGATAGGGGAAAGTTTAAGTGTATCCAGCTGTGAAATGTGATCACCACATCTGGAATAAGTCTGGAACTTGCTTCTGTAAGAAAAAAAAAATCAGGGAAGGAAGTTAAACATACCTATACATAAATAAAGAAGTGTGTCTGTGATCTATGGGCAGTGCCGGTCTGTGTGAGTCTGAAAGCGAAACATGTGTGATAGGATTGCGGGACTGAGGGAAAAGGGAGGGAAGGAGCCAGGAAGCGAAGCACATGTCGGAGTGAGTCATTAGTGTGTCAGCTTTATGGGTGTCTTCTACAGAATGAGGACGGACTTAAGGCTCTCCAAGTGGCTGTTGTGCCAGTGATCATGTTGTTCCACCATCCATCAATGTTTAACGTGTGTTTGCTCAGAAATAATTCTAAACACTATCCAGCTGCAGTCACAAGGTCTTTATATTTTATGTATTTGTTGTTCTCCTTAAATGTCTGTAGC
>JAPQRQ010000026.1:13185302-13198051 GCA_037367365.1 Apogon talboti | reverse complement strand
GTGGTATGTTTTAGAGCTGTTTGTTATCTTTACAGCTGAGCAGCTCACAAAGCACTCAGTGATGAATAGCCTTATGATTATAGTGCTGAAGGGTGTTTCCAGGGTATTACATGAGAATAAGGTGGAGTGCCTTTAGCAAACATATTGTGTGTGTGATCCTGCTTGGCAATCTCTGTGAGAACCAGTTCTGCCCATCGAAGTGAGGACCTGACCTACAAATTGATTGATTTTTGCTCATCTTCGGATTGACTTTCAGAAGCTGTATGAGAGTTAACACATGATTTTAGGGTTAGTGCCAGGCTTGACATTTGTTTAAGGGTAAAGGGTAAGAGAATAAGTGGCACTGCAAATTGGGCAAATTTAACAAAGTGAAATATAAACTGACAGATAGTACTTTTGTATCATAAGAAAACAGTTATGTAAGGTAAATGTTCTCATTAATTACATAATGTGATCTAATTAAGTCATACAATGACCCTTTGGTTATGGAGAAGTCCCACTCTGCACGTTTGATGTGTTTATGAATGCAAGGTATATGTATATTCAGGTGGTATGGTATTCAGTGAATTCATAGCAGTATTTTAAACAGTTATTCTATGTTTTATTTTTGGTACAGAATTATCACGAGGTGGTGTAGAAAAGCACCTGTCAACACAGGGCATAAAGTGTACTTTAATTTACTTTAATTTGTTGTATTTTAACAGGGCAGAAAGCAGAGATGCTACTGCAGTTCTACACAATGTGCTTGTGTTGTACTGATTGAGATGCTGTCATAGAAGACAACATAATAATGGTAGCTCAAAACTTGATAGTGAGTTGCTCCCATCTAGTGGCTCTCTGTAGTATTTGATGTATTTTTTATTATTGCTGTTTTTTTATTTACTCTATATGTATTTTGATGTTTTCTCTCTCTAGGAACCTCTACGTTCATTTCGACTGCTGTCACCCGATCAAGATTTGCACCCACGTATCAGACTGCTATTAGTCAAAGGAACCGCTCCATTCTCCTGGGACATCCTCATCAAGCTCCACACTCTACCTATAATCCAGTCCCCTCTCCCAGTATCCATCCCTCCCCTAATGCCACCCTCCTCTACTGGGGTGACTTGAGCCGGACACTGGCTTTTGCCTGGGAACTGCATGTGTATGGCTCAGCTAGCCTCTTCCTCCTCCTGTTTGCAGGTGCTGCTCTTGGCCTCACCCTGTCACCTGGTATGAACTGCCCTCATAGGGGTGCTCTGGCACTTGCCAATGCTCTCCTGTTCGTGGCCGGAGGAGTTAGAGCAGCCTTATTTTTAATTGACCCTTATGGCACACGTAAACTTCTCCCTCGCCCTGCTGTTACAGCCCTCTACAACTTGCCTTTACACCTGCTGGTCTGGACGCAAGCTGCCCTGGCATTACTGGCCTTGAGGGTAGCAGGAGTAAGTCTGTTCCCCTCAACTTTGGAGCGCCCTCCTTTGGTGGCCGTCTTGGCTGTGTTGCAGTGTACCCTCCTGCTGGCAGCTGATCTGCTTTCCCCAGCTCTGTCGCCTGTGGTGCCTGTCACTCTGCAGGTGCTGTCTTTGTGCTGGGGTTTGGCTCTCTGTCTGTGCTTCCTCTGCTATGTCTTTCCACGTATACGGTGCCCTCCTATTCCTCACCCTGGACTCCCCGAGGAGGCCAGAAGAAAAGTTTGGACCGGGAGTAGGAGGATAGCAGTGATACTGGGGAGAGTTTTAGCAGTGTGTGCAGTTCTAGGGGCTCTGTGCTGTGGGCTGCATGTCCATGCAACCCTGTGGCTCTATGGACTACTGGGGGACTGGACACGCTTCAACTGGGGATGGTGGTTGGTGCACTTCTGGGCGCGTCTCCTGGAGCTAGCCTGGGGGTTCTCTCTCCTTCTCCTGGCTTCTTGGGTGTTCTGGAGGCCTGAAGGCTGCCGAGGACGGGATGACAGTGGGGCAGTCGATGGCAGAGCAACAGGAGACCTGCCCTCCCCTGGGCAGTCAGGAGGCTCCACACACAGACATACCTGCTGGTCCAAGATAGTTCAAAGCCTTAGAGGGAAGCCCTGTAGAAAGTCTGATAGCAACGGCATGGGAGGAGGTGGAGGACCAGGGGAGCTACCCAACAACTGGGCTGGACAGGACCGTTCTGGGGCTGACATCAGCAAAAGCCTCATCAGGAACCAGAACCACGACCAGCCTGTCGCTCCGTCACGGTGTGTGAAAGACAACAACCGGGGACGGAACCACAGGGGCCACTCTGCAGAACGAGGTATCGGTTTATCTGATGGCTCCACAGGTTCCCTGCTGAGGTTACAGACATTTGGTCGGCCTCCACATCGCTCAGTGAGTGGGAGTCTGGATCAAGACAGGGACACATCTGTGTCTCTGTATGAGTTTGATCTGCGGCCCCCCTCTCCCATTGATCTGACACGCAGCATCGACGAAGCCTTGCACAGGGAACACTTGCTTGAAGGGGGAAGCCTGTTTCATCCTATGAACCAAACCTCACTTTCCCCCTCCCCAGGATCGGGGGTCAGCCAGGGGCCCTGGCTCCGAAGGAACAGTGATCCTCAGATGCTCTCAGAGAGCAGTGAGGCCCCAACAGAGTCTTCCATGCCACTGGGGGGCAGCGTTCTCAGTAGTGTTCCCAGTAGGCAGGTGACCGCTCCTCCTACCCCCTCCCACCAGGGTCACCGGTGGGCCGGGAACGGGGCTGCAAGTGTCCCCTCATCAGTGTCCTGCCCCGTGTCCCTTCGTCCATCCAGTACATCCACAGGACGTTTGGAGGAAGATGGAGTAGATGACACTCGTCCATTTATCACCCCAGACTCAGAGCGAGTGCGGGGCAGGGCTGGAAGGCCTGCGGGGTCACGGAGTTACCTGGAAGTGAGCCGACATGACGACTCTGCCAGCGTGAGCAGTGAAATTATTGACCTATGAACCAAACTTCGGACATGTGGACCAGCGACCATGCAAACACACCCATTTCACAAGTACTCTTCCTACAATTTGTGCTAAAAGCATCAACAAATATTTGAGAAATTATTGAACTGCCTGATTATTATTAATTATTTTTAGAGAAGGGAAAATATTAAAAAGCATTTCTGGGTGATGAACTTAAATGAATATCTAGCTGCCTTTTACCTTGTTAAGAGGGTTTAACAGCTGTGTTTGTGAAACAGATATGGTGATTTTTTTTACTCTGGGAGTAAATCTGTGAGATATAACACAAGTCCACAACACACAAAGCCCTTTCACACAACAAACAGTGTGTCCGTCCCTTTCTTGTTCTACACCTGCATTACACTGGCATAACTTAAAATACACTGGGACCATACATACATACATACATACATTTTATCCAGCCCTAGGAGCGGCTCCACAGCAGGTCCCTGCTTGTGATTGGTTAAGGTTTGTGATGGCAATGAACTTCTCACCATAAATTATGGAATATATAACACAGGTACAGACCATCAGTTCCGTAAGTGGAAGAAGTTCACAGAGTCACTGAGGTTGAATATGTAAAGATAAAAGTGGCTCCAGGTCACATCCCTATCATTTCTGTGAAACAATGTCTTTATATCAATAATAGTGATTTTTATTGCTTTAATAGAGCTCGTTTACTGTCTTACATGTTTGACATTTCAATTCGCATACATTTGTAAATGTGCCATACATAACTTTGTTTTTGTGCTTTTATGTTTTGTTTTTTTTGACTCCTTAGGATTTCTTCTTGGTTTCATAGTGACTCAGCAATTGATGACTTCTTCTAAGCTCTTAACATGCTGCTGCTGCCGTTGTCCCATCTGCCTTGTATGTTAATGTGAAGCAGCCAGTAAACAATAGCCACAGACGCCGCTGACGTGCAGACAGCATGCTCACACGTGGGCAGTTCACTTTTTTGCTGTAGCTGAAATGATCAGTTGAAGAGTCAAACATTTAACAGCAAGGTTAATGCAATTCCTCTTGTTCTTTTGCTGTAGGACAAAGCTTTGCGGTCAATAATTACAGTATGTCTTTTAAAGCCTGAGACTGCATTTTTTTACTGAATTTGGCATAGAATATTAAATGTATTCATGATCTGTTACGTTCAGTCAATTTAAGCCGTTTTTTCTCCTATATAGTTAAATGCTGCACAGCTTTGCAGGGCTGCATCACAAAAGACTGGCTTGGCATGAACCTCACAACTCTTATTCTAGACCTAACCTAATAAAAAGCACTTAACTGTAAGCCTGAGCACTAGACTGAAGTATTTTACTACACAAAAGGAAATATCTTTAAAGTATATGAAACATAAGCAACAATGTAAATACTGTTATTTTTGACGTGAACGAAGACGTACTCAAAACATAGTCGTAGTCATTACTGTGAAAGACAATCTAAAGTGGTTTTGCTTAGGTGTCTGAACTGTGTAGTTATGTGATTTTGACATGAGATTGTGGCCTGTTTAGGACATGCAGATCTGAGAGGGTTGAAACTTACCTGCAGAGGTCATGTCAAAGACGTTATGGGCCATGCTCAGGATTGTATTAATGAAGATTTTGAACTTCATTAGTTAGGAATGAGGTCTGCAAGCTTTTGGTGACTTCTTTCTTTTTGCTGTCTTTGAGTGATAACAATGGTATTAGTAATAAAAATCAGACAACACACTTCAAATAGAACCATATTTAGCTATGAATTATTCAACATGAATCTGTTTGGTGATCCTGACATAGTTTCTCAGTCTTACATTTAAGAAGTTTTGCTCCAAAATGACATATCCATTATTTAAAAAAATAGAAATAAGACTGGCGGCCGTTACAGAATGATTGGCCTTTGCTATGAAGTAATGAATGATGTACAGTATTTTAACTAGTAGTATTTTCCAAAGTGGATATAAACATTATTTTGGAATTAAACTTAACTCATGGCTCCGTTCCTTACGTGAGCCATTCTGTGTTTTACAGAATACGTTGTTTTTCCGGTTACCTCAGGGTGACTTGCAGTACCTCCCAGTGATGTGCGCTGCTTGAATTGTTTAGTATTTGCAGTATAATGGCCTTGTGTTGTTGTCTACATTCCAATGAACCCAAAAATACTTTCCTATATCAGCTGTTGCTGTTACTTCTGTAACTTCATGAGCAGGGTGGTGCCTCTTGCACCTGTAGTGATGTCACCCCTTAAAAAGCAGTATGTGCCATAGAAAATATTGTTAATGTGCCCCCTTTGGTCTGTAGTCACAGTGCAGAAGTACAGTGTTAGATTTATTCAGTTATTTTCCTCATGGAACTTTTTGTTCTTGTATTTCTTGCTGCATTTCATGTCTGGATTCAAATAAAAATAACTTGAAATCTTATTTTCGTCATACGCTGTTTATTATTTTTCATCATAATTTCAATATCATAAAATTATATAAGTAATCTGCAGTTTTGTTGTTCATTTGGTTGTCTTTTATTTGATCAAGATACAAATTCAGCTAACAGATCTGTCCTTTCTCTTGTGCTTTTAATTCTGCAGTTTCTGTAATGCTTACTTCATTAGTAACTAGATCATCGTAGAATGAATGAAGGACATTAGAACAGCTCTTAATTTCACTTATTTTTATCAGGAAACATTCACTCAAGCATAGCAAAAAGTCAAATCACCAGTCTTAAAAGATACTTTCATTGATTACACACTTTACTGTTTTATTCGTCTAAATGCATGTTCTCTTAAGTTTTCCCCTCCATGAATACTGGATGAACTTTTCAGGTCTCCGGCTCAAGGAAATGGTCCTTGGTACTGGAAACAATACAAGAAAATGAAAAACTAAGGCTGCATATAACATGACTTCAGGCATTTATCACCTACTGTATGTAACTATTTTGTTCACAGAGGGACTGAAGTATGAATGAATGGGACTGACAGGTTTGAAATGCATGGAAAAGTGACACGCAGCACAAAAATGTTACATTAAAAGGCCACTTTTATATTAACTTTATGACTGCATGTCTGTCATAGTGGCAGATTTTTAATGACTTTGCTTGCAGTAAACTGCAGGAATGGCACTGTAATGGAGTGAGACTGATCCTAAACAATTGCAAAAGACAGAAGAGTCAAATCCTTAAATTACCAAAGCAAATGGCAGCTGACATGTTTTCACAGAATACAGATGGTTTAGGCTTAACAGAATTTGGTCCTGCCTTGAAATTGTGTACATTTTCCTGGTTTGCTGTGAAATAAATGGCAATTGAGAGTCTTTGGTGTTAGACAAACGTTAACATCAGGTTGTAAAATAGTGTTTTGCTGCCCCCTATTGATGAAAGATGCATTTACATGTACCGTACTGACCACACTGTATTTTGCACCTGTGACATAACCAGCAAGCATATCACAAGATCTGTAGAGTGTATATCACTGAAGAAGGGTGAGGTAATGCAAGAAAAACCACTATTTCACAAAAAGACCAAATATCCTGGTGGTGTAACATCAACAGTGTCGTCAGCTCAGTATTACACTAAAGCCAAGTTCAACAGTGAAACTAATGTAGGGAACACTCCACCTAAGAGTAGTTACTTCTGGCTTTTTTTCTTATTGTGCCAAGTCACTAAGATATTTTATTAATGCATTAAACATTTCATTAAAATGTAATATTCATTTGGATTTCATAAAATTCCCTATAAACATGATGTAGTGAAATAACAGATCCATCCCCTCAGTCACTGTCAGCACTGAATCAATTTACTCATATATAATTAAACATAGAGTGATCAGTCAAATCAATACCAAACCCTTCATGACCTCATGAGTAAAATGGAATATATTCCCATAGAAAATTATATCTTTGTCAATCGATTGAAAAACTCACAATATATTGTCCTGTAAATTAGTTTAGTGTCACTTGATAACTCTACACTTATCATTGTCAGTTTGTGATACGTGGATAATCATCTACCGATCATTTAATGTTAAATACAAAGAAAATCTGGAAATCCTTTGTGTTATGGAGTAAAGTATAGACCATAAAGAGCAGACCATGAAGTACAACACTATTAATGTCATTCACGAGAAAGGATCAAGAGAAAACATTAGTGAAAAGGTTTTCTTTTTATGCATTTTGACAAAGAAAACAGTGATAATGCCTCCAGCAGGTTACCACTGTTTGCAGTTTACAAATAAAAGTAATGTAAGTGCAGCTAGTACACTGAAATCATTTCAATGAATTTTTTTTTTTTTTATCTCATTAGGAATTTTCATCAGCGTAAAAACCAGTTCATTCAACATTCAGTTCAAGGTGTGGTGTTCACTGAGCACTGATTATTATTAATAACTGGTGGATAAATGTGAGGTATTTGATTTAACTTCATTCATTTTGTGCTGCACTCTGCTGCCTTTCACCTCAGAGTCACTGCTTTGTAAATAATAGTGATCAAATCGGTTCAGAATCTCTATGATCTATTATCCAGGCTCTTTTGAACTTCAGTGCGGAACTGCATCGTTGAATCCTTCATTTTTTGCTTGTAGTCCTCATCAAAATGTTGACTCTGAGCTACTGTAAAGTGAGTCTTCCAGTCACCAACTTTCCCTGCAGAGGAAGAGAAAGATATTAGCCTGGTTAAGTAGGTGTTGGTGCAATAGAATACATTTCAAAGCCATGTTTTATCTATATTTCTCACCTTTCCTCATAAAAGGAGACACTGTGTGATCCATTACATCAATAGTAGTATAGTTTGTCATTTTGTTTTCTTTCATTTTGTCGAAGGATGTTCCCTCCAGGACTTTTTTCTTCTCCTCAGCTGAAGCAGACAAACCCACAAAGGAACAGAGACGATCTATCTCTTTACCAGGGTCCTAAAGATATTAAGAAGAAGAAGTCAAGCTTTGTCAAAACAAAAGCAGATATATAGTTCAGTTTTAAGTGGTTCTATGTAAAATGGTGCACCACCTCACCTCAATCAGATCTTCGTAGAACATGTAATGAATGTTTGAATAAGTCTGTTTTTTCTTCCACCAGTTTTTCACGTGATCATACCAGGGACCGAACACCACTGAAACCACATAAAAGACACGTTCATACGCAACGACGCTTAAAAACTCAAGCATTACAATTCAAACCATTCTTTAAACTCACTCTTTCCATCCATAAAGTCTTGCAGGAAAGTGTTCCAGTCTCCTGGTTCTGGTTGACCTTTGTTCATCCGTCCAAAGTGGAAATAGGACACCGCATTGTCTTTAGCGTTACGGGCCACGTAGACTACCTATGAAAAAAAAAAAAAGATCTGCATTAGAGGTGTTTCACTTTATATATGTGCTGTGTAGGAAGTGTGCAGCACGTACCCTGCAGTTCTGTTCCCAAAAGGACTTAGGGACAAACTGGACTGGAAGATGAGTTTTAATGAGACGAGGAGATGTGGGGAGATGGTCTGCCTGGTCGGTACCTTTATGCAGAGAAGGAATAGTTAGGTTAGATGTAGACCTGCTAACATACCACAGAGCAGTATCATAGTCATTATGTACACTTCATGTAACAAAATAAACAGTAACACAGGACTGGAAGTTATAATTATTCTTATTGTCAATTAATCTATAAATTGTTGTCCTGATGAATTAATTGATTGATTGACATTGATAAAATGTCAGAAAATTGTGCTCATTTGTTGATGATGTTACGTCTCTAAAGTCTTTTCACACTGAATATGTCCTATTTCCTACCTACAGTTCCACACATATAGTGCTTTTTAAACCAAAAACTGTATATACTTGTAAACATGCTTATTCCTTTATTATTTCTATTATTATTAGAATTTTTTTTTCATCTGAGTGTTGTTTTCATTGTAGAGTGCTTGTGATTGTAACTCCTGCAATTTCTTACAATGGATCAATAAAGCATCAATAACAATAATACTAATAATAACCCAAAGATATTCAATGTACTGTCACAGAGGAGGAAACAAACACACCGGACAATACATCTGGAAATTTGGTATTTAAAAAAAGCATAAAAGTGATTAATTTAACACTTGAACACTAATCCATGAGTCTTAGCAGCTCTACACTGGTGTTCCCCTGTGGTCATTAATCTATATATTGTAAAAATGGTCAATAAAACCCTAAAATCAACGAGGCTCTTGTAAAGTATTTCTTAATGTCTGCGTCACACGCTACAGGTCTGGTTTAGATGACTGGTTAACTCTGTCTTATGTGGATCTTTGCCAGCTTTGTGTCGCGTGCTGTATGACTCAACATTAGACACCCTCCCTTTACAATCAGTCTTATAACTGTGCCAGAGGTTGCAGTTAATAACCAACTCAACCTGCAGAGGAATAGGAACAGGATTTATTTTATATCACTGTCATGCACTGATAATAGTTTTAAAAGATTTAAGACTTAAGGTAAAAAAAAAAATGTTGAACTGAAATAAAACAGTGAATAATGGGCAATGAACTGTAACAGAATGGGCGTTGTGGGTAACATCAGTTTCATTTCCTCCCTCAGTTTGCATTGTAGCTTTGCAATATAAGACATTTAATAAGTAACGGTTTTATATTCTGGTGGTGGTAGTATGAGTTGTGGGGTTATTCTGCATGGGTCACTGAGTGTGTGGTTTAACCTCCTAAGACCCAGGAGCCCCACAGGTTTTTGAGTTTTGGCTTTTTTTAATTAAATAATTGCTTATATTGGAAACAACAGTTTTTTCAGATGCATTCTTAAAAAAAATTATGGGATGTCATTTGTGGTGGACAGTTGTTTCTTTTTTTTGCATAAAGCTGTGAATTTCTTGTCCTTATATGTGGACAGAGGGTCCTAGAAGGTTAAAGATGTATTTTCAATTCTGGTCAAATGTCAAAGTCAAACACTGATGTTGACCTAGTGATGGCAGCTGTTGACTGAAAGGTGACAGGATAATTTGTACTGTTGATCAAACACAAGATATTAAAGCACAAATACGACATACTGATTTATGTACTGAAGTTAAAAATTAACTGGAGCTCCATGGTGTGTGTGTGTGTGTGTGTGTAGTTATATGTAGTGCGGTCATCTCATAAGAACACCTTCATGCAGTGGCAGATCTGAAAAATTTTACTTAGGGTGGCAAGACGTCTTTGTAGGGTGGCATAGGAGGATGGTACATATATATACAAATGCAAATGGATTCAGCAAATCCACCAAAAACTAAAATAAATAAATACTTTTTAACTAAGTAGTGTTAAATCATACTCTTAAATCATAATGCACGACAGATCAGTGTTTAAACAAATCTGTGCAGTTCTTAGAAAAACTAGAAGCTGCACCCTTTTGCCTCCAAATAGATCTGCCCCAGCTTCATTCGTTAATGATTAAAATAACACTACTGCTGGCACTGTATTTGTATTTACTGTGCTGTAGTAAAAAATATATTTGCGTCATTTTAACACTGTAAAAGTTGATTGACCGGGGTGAAATGTGGGACAAGTTGGTTTTAAGGCACGTTTGCTCCACAGGTCATTACGAGATATGGGTCAGATAAGGGTGTTCATGTCTGTGAGGTTTTTCATCTGCTGTTTTCTGTGACGTACGCACATATGTTTGAATATCAGAGTATGTAGACATGTATAGATGGATATATAGATGCATCCATATAGATTCATATTGATGGAATAAGGGTTAAGTAAGGTTGTTATGAATTTGAGCCAAGTCAATAGTCAATAAACCTGCGTTAACAGACAAATCATTGTGAGATTATGAAGACAAAGTCCATCAGTTCCGTGCAAATACTTCGTTTTAAAGAGAACGTGTTAATGATTTGACAAACCTGAGCGCTCATTGAAAAAATATATCTCTAAGAACGGCACTCTGTCATGAAGAGGAACAGACTTAAGGCGCTCTGGATGTGTTTGGCCAAAATACAGGAGGTCAAGGATGTACGAGACCCACGTGGTTCCTACAATTAAAACACAGCAGCTGTTCAGTGGCCGGAACATGTAAACATGACAAACTAGTGCGTAAATGATTCATAAGAGTGTACCTGCTTTAGGGTAGGTGGCTATAAGAATATCATCTGGCCTCGCTTTGAAGTTCTGAATATTTTCCCAGTTCTCAGTGAAGTATTTGGTCATACCGATTCCATGGAAATAAAATAATTCTGGTCGTGGTATTGTCTCCATTTGTGAATCTGCAAACAGTGACCACTGCTGCTAAAACTGACCTTTAAGTAAAAAAACACATTCAAGAGAAGTAGTGACAGTACAGCCAGCTCTGATTACTGTAATGGAGGGAATTACAAATATCACAACATCTTTTTAGTGCTGAACACTCACATAAGAAGCCACAAAAGACTTATTACACTTCACGCTTTTTTTACGCATAAAAATCCAAAAGTAAGAAAAACAGAATTAATACATCAAATAGTAATCACTGTCAACCTCATGTTAAGAGATGTCTTTGCCTAAAGACTTAAGTCATGTAGTGTGTTTTGATTAAACAGTGACTTCATTTCACTTTAATGTGTAAAACCAGAAACAATAAAATAGAAAAGTACAATTTGGAACATTTAAGACATCACAGTGTTCTTTTTAGAAGACTAAACACTTACCCTGTTGAGTAGGTTTCACCCAGAACTGTGATTGTGGCGGAATCCTACACAGAGAAGTTTGTTATGCAATATTCCCTTGCGTGCAGCACAATTTCCTCATAGACATGTGGGCGTGTACATGCTTTCTAACTTGTCAACTTCAATTGGCTAAACTTACCTAGTGGCCCAGTGATGCTCAAGGAAATGCAGGTCAGTTGAGTTCAAGTATAATTACCTTATTCCTGTTTTAAAAAAAAAAGCACTTTCATATTTTACTAATAGATTTTAATCGTATCTTCAGATGCACATTTGAAACATGGAAAATGTAACTGACACTGATCATTTAATGTTGTTCGAGCAAATGAAAAGAAAAGAAAAGTAAATCCACTACTTTTTACAATACACAGCTATTCCAACTACAGGAAGAAAAACTATTTGTTCAGATTTTTGGTTCATGAATTCTCTATATGATAGTAAGAATATAATTGATAGTTTTTTTTCACTTGCCCACTGTTCAGCTGGTCAGTTTTATTTCTACACCAATGACTACCAAGATTACTGCAGTTTAACATGAAATGACCAATAAAAATATAAAACAAAGTGTGGTTAGATTAAAATGTTAACATAAAAATAAAGTGAAAAGGAATAAAACAAACTACAAGTAACAAAATAAGAAAACAAAATAGAATAGTTTAGTACAGATTAGTACAGTTGCTTGATGACTGAAAATGGCCAATGAAAATATAAAATAAACCAATGTTAATAATACATAAAAATAGACTTAAAAAGAATAAAGAGATATTAAAGGAACAAAGTTTAAAAAATATTAAAAACATGAACAATAAAACAGTAAAAGAAACAACAATGATAGTACAATTCTAAATACATGCAATAAAATGAGTGAATAAAATGGAGTAAGTAATGTTTAACTAGACTCAATCAGATATCCAGATGAACAACAGGTTACATGTAGAGACACCTACAGTTGCCCTTGGTTAGTTTGACATCAACTAAACTAAGCTAAACTGAACTGAACTAAACTAAACTAAACTAAACTAAACTGAACTGAACTGAACTAAACTAAACTAAACTGAACTGAACTGAACTGAGCTGAGCTGAACTGAACTGAACTGAACAGAACTGAACTAAACTAAACTGAACTAAACTGAACTGAACTGAACTGAACTGAACTGAACTGAACTGAACTGAACTAAACTAAACTAAACTAAACTAAACAAAACACTGCCTCT
>JAPQRQ010000026.1:13123227-13169449 GCA_037367365.1 Apogon talboti | reverse complement strand
CTGTTCATGCAGAGGTGGACCTTACAGACCCTGTAGACCACATTGGACCTGAAATTGTTGACTCACTGTAACTGTTGATGTCACTGTCTTATAATGTGTGCAGAAATGACCAAAAATAGTCACTTGCCCAATAAAGGTTTAACAGACTTACCCAGGAAACGCAAAGTTAAAATGTCCCCATCAGAAGCACTGCATTCATTCCCAGGATTAAGGAGCTGAAATCTGGGGAATTTTTTTTCCCAAAATTTCCAGTAAATGCACAGATTCTTTCTGTAGCTCTCTCCATTTGGTCCAAACAAGACTGGATTTAACTCAGTAAATTGTTCCTTTGGATAAATACTGTTATGATGATGCAGGGAGTAGTTTCTCATTTATTTACCAACCGTCAGTTATCTAGGGAGCATAAAGATTAGACAATGCCAGGATGCATCAGGGAGTGGGTTCAGGGAGCGTGGGACATCATTTTCACACATGGTTTGGACACCAGAGTCCAGACCTGAACCCCTATGAGAATGTTTGCAATAAGATGAAGTCTTTACACAGTGGTCTGACTCTCCAGTATTAATACAAGATCTGGGCAAGAATTAAAGCAGCTATAGGTGTATAAAGAGCTGTATTTATTGTGACACTATGTAAGCATTGCATGGCATAACTCTTGCCACAGAGAGTGTGTCCTGTAATCAAAGCTAAAGGCGGTCTAACAACATTATGTACTAGACTTTTTGTTTTGGCCCTGCAGTGTATAAATATAGATGAGGTGCTGATGTTTCATGCTGTGATGGAAAAGTGAAGCCCCTTTTCCAAGCTTCTGTGTTGAGCACAGGTCACGTCTTACTGAAACTGATCAGAAGTCAGTGATGACAGCTGTCAATCACGAATTTAACCCTCTTATTTACCGGGAAAAATGCCTGAAAGTAGATCGAATCTGAGCGTCACATGGTAGATTTTCTAATCACAGGTGAAAATAGATGCAGAAGTCTCACACCGTTTGAATGACAATATGATGAAAGGTAATTAAGCAGCTGTAAAAGGCATTACAATAAGCAATTCCCTGAGATATGAAGCGAGGGAATTATTAAAATACCAACAACTAGGACAATTAAAGTCTAACGATAAAAGCCTTGTCAGGAATAATGCTAAAAGGCTTTTAATATTAAAGTGTTACATGGAGTGCTGTTTTTATTTACAGTATAACTTTATCAAACAGTGGCATTTCAGATTCAGTTTTGTTAAATCTTATTTAAATGACAGGTTTCCAGATACTCACTGAGGTGATGTACAACCGACATGCAGATTAAAACACGCAAGAGATCAAGAATGGAGTATTGTAATGATGTCAAGCAAGTCATCAACCAAGTCAAATAACCCTAGTTCACACTTCAATATGGAAATGTTATATATGATAGCTATAAGCAATGCAGTTTTTCATTTTTTAAATTACAATTAAACAGTACAAGTGAAGCATCTCATCCAAACTAATCTATATGTTTCATAAATACTTGTAATCCTGCGTGTTCGGAAGAGTGGAAGAGTCACTTGGCATTTATTTTAAATGTACTTAAGCTCATTAAGTTTAGGCTAAATATATTAACATATTAATCATGTCACTCCTACGCAAAATGTTCTTGCAACTGGTTGGCCTTTGTACACTCCAACAGAATGGCATATATCCACACGAATTACTCAAAAAAAAACAAACAAACATATAAACCTGCCATGTATTTTTCATGTGCTTAAATATCTCAAGGGAATTAATCGACTCCCTCCCACAACCCCCTATAGCTACTGCACACACATCCACATATGAGTAACTTTAGCAGATTTTTATACATAATAAAGTTTGAAGTTGTCATTTTATCACTGTCACTATGTTCTTTGAAGAAAAAACCTGTCGCTTCTTAACTACCATAGTGATGAAGAACTCAAGGGCGTAGTTATCGTACATCTCTGCTGGTGCATTGCTGATTCTCTTTAAGATGTGTGATGTGGTGCAGAAAATATTTAATTTGCACAGGTGTCCACACACACACAAACAAACAAATTCACAGGGAACTTCCACGTACAGGTTCTCTGCTTTGATAGTGTCACATTCAGTGGGTGATTTGCAGCGTTTTTAAATCACTTCCAGGTTGCGTTCAGACAGCTGGGTAGACCTAGGATCACACCTGCAAACTTAAAAATAAACCCACCCAGACTGGCAGAAGAAACACTTCAGATCAGGACGAGTTTGACAAATTAATTCTGCTTGTGTGCATCGTCGCATCTGCCGCACAGTCCCTCAGGTAAACTTTAATTTTGCAGCGGCTCATTTGATATTTGAAACATGAAGTGTGTCAAATATGTCGCAATTATCCATAAGACAATGATTCTGCAATGGAACAAGAGAGCAGAAAGCGAAACAAAGTTCTGATAAGGATTCCAGCCAGTGCCTTCGTGACATGTGAGATGGCAATAATTGATTAATCTTGAGGTAGTCTGGGTTGTAACCTCCTTTAAGAGGGACAACTACCTCTATTTCATGGTTCAAGAACCCAGCTTTTCTAAGTGAGAAGACAGACTGGCTCAAGGTTAAACGCTTTGGCTAGGCGGTCATTAGTGTGCAGCAAGTGAAGGCTGGTGGTAGGAGTGAAAACCTCTACCTCTTGATTTTCTGAGATATCTGCCACACAGACAATTTGGCCCGTGGAGCCAGGAGTCACAAGTCAATATCAAAGTCCCTGTGATACACCGTTTAAAAACGAAGACGATTAATTACCAAAGAAATCCTCAAATCTTCTCTTGTTGGTGTTTCTAAGCGCTTGTCTGATTCCATTGTAGAGCTACCGTATTAGATAACAAGTTGCATGTCAGAATTCTTACTGTCACTAATTAAGCCTGTGTCAGCTAAGCTTCCCTCATCACATAAACACTTTTAAAGATCCGGCAAACACTATGTAAAGAGAAATTAAACAACAACCTAGTTGTAAAGAATGCCCAAGTCAGTATTATATTATATTATCATGTAATTTTCCTCAGGTATGAGCAGCTACATGTATTCACTCTTAAAGCTTGTCTTAGAGACTAAACACATATTTACATCTAACATAAAGTCACATAGAGCAATAATGGAATTAAAATAATAGGCAGCAAAGATGTCTTTCCGTTCACTCCTGGCAGCTCAATTATAATAAATGTTTTACGGTTAAATTTATGCAAAGTGGAGAATTTACATAGATAAGAGTGAAAAGACTGTGTTTTTGCTTAAACATGTCAATGCTGACATGACGCATGCAGCACACTCAAAGATGACACTTTTCCAGAAACTCATCCTTTATCTGTGATGATACGGTCTGCATGTCTTGGGCTATTATTTATGTTGTTTGTCATAGGTTTCAAAGGTTCGCTTTTTCATTGTATATTTTTGTCATGCAGGTATAGTGTATAATATTTAGTGGTGAAGTTGCAGCCATCTGAATACCCCCTCACACTCACCTATGGGAGCTGCAAAAAAATGTGTTTTTTTTTTTTTTTTTATTTGAACTTGCAGTGCGTGATACACTTTTGGCTTGACTGGTCAGGAACTCCATTATAAGGATGAATTGTATCCTTTTCTTTAAACTCTGTTTTTGAGGTGTAAAACTTGCTTTGATGTGGTAGATTTGGCACTGAAGGGTGTCTTTTTTTTTTTTTTTTTTTTTTTAGAGGTAGAGGGTTAGATGTGGTTGACACATGTAGTTATGGTTAAGATTTCATCAGATTTGAGTGCTGCTGTGAGGCTATTTATATTCATATAGAGTGCATGATTTGGACCAAGAGGAGAGCGCTGCAGAAGGTCATTGGGTGGTTTTCTGATATTGGTTCCTGCTTTAAAGTAAACTCTGGTCCAAAGTAGCGGAGTGTCCATATAATTCAAGCAAATTTGCGGTGAACTTTTAAAACATTGCTAAAACAAAAATGTTAATTATATGCATTTCCATGAACTAGTTTGGAGTGAATAATCTAGGCTGTGTTGTCATCAGCAGGTGATGCTGAAGGTGATGTTGCACATGGCCCCGAAGCAGAATGTTCTGCTGTTGTTTTCCATCTAAAATAGCTGTGACGGCTTTTATCAGGGATGAGACGGAGGAATTGTCATCAGATCACATGACCTGTTTTGTATTTGACATGTTTTAACACTTTATCATAATATTTGGGATATTCTGAATCATTAGCTTATCAGTCATTTGAGTTAAATATTCACTACATTAGGATTTATGTGAAAAAGGTGTTTGTTTACTCTATTACTTAATCTATTAAACCAGAATAAAACTGCATTAAAGGAGAAAAAATAATGATGAAATTCACACATTTTCAAGTGTTTTTATAAACATTTTCCAATGCTATATGTCATGATGATGACAGTGTGTTTATGGAAACACATCTGGTATCACACCTTAATACTGAAAAAGAAGATGACATCTGTTTGGAGGAACTACAAACATGGCCGCACATGTCAGACTCCATAAATAATCAATGACAATCCACTTCTGTAAATATAAATATAAGGTGACATAAATATAGTGAGGTGTATTTTCAGGTTATTGTACTCTAATGAATATTATATTACTGGAATTAGAACCTCAAATCGTCCCATCCTACACACTGGATGTTTAACTTCACATCACTTCACACACACAGACGTCAGTACTTCCTTCTGTGACCTACAGCCACTGGCACTAGCACTAGTCTGAATAAAGCCTGCTATTTAATGATACACTTCTAGTTTACCTAAATTACCCGGCACACACAGAAGCCCATCAGTTTTTGTTCTTCACTTATGCCAGTATTACCCTGGAACAGCTCTAAAGCAATCTGTTGCAGCTGTACATTTCTACCAAATTGAGTGGGTGGATATCGCATTTCCTGACAGATATAAGGCTCTACCTGTCAAACCCCAGGCTGAAAACACAGGTGTACCAGAGGGATGCGTGCCTTTTCCAATCCACTGTTCACTGCTGTTCACCCACTGCATGAACAGAAACACTTACATTGTGAGCTTCAGCACCAGAAAAATTAGATTTCATCCAAGAGTTTAATAACTGAATTTAATTAGAAAAACAGTAACTATGATGATGACCTTATTTCTAGCTTTATTTATGTAATACTGATGCATGAATGCATTTTACAGTCAGTGTCTTGTGTAGTGTGAAATAAAATAAAATGAAAAGCAGATAAATCCTCACATTGAGAAGCGAGTGATTTGGCGTATTCTGCTTTATAAATGACTACAAATGCCCAGATGCAGATCGATTTATGGCTTCAACTGAACCACAATGTCCCTACAGCTCAACTCATGCTTTTTTCTCTTCTTTTTACTCTTTCTGCTCTTGTTTCCAGACATTTTTGCCAAAAAACACCCTAAATAAACAAACACAGCAAAGAATGAAGCATTCCCAAAGTATAAATTGGGGTAAAATAAAGTAAGATGGTGTTATAGTCATGTACAGTCCTTTTAACGATGCACACCCCTTCCACAATAAGCTGTTTTACTGCATAATTTTGTAGCACGATGAAAGAAAGAAACACTCCTAAATGTCAAGTTGGGAGAAAAAGAAGACAGCTGCGAAGTTATCTTAATTAAAAAAACATTAAGAGGAAATTAAATATATTTGCATAATCACACTTCCCCATTTAGATGCACCTTTGACAGCTTTTAGTCTGCACACCTTCCCACTCATCAACCGCTAAATAAAAGATCAAGAAGTGGACGTCCTGCCCACTGCAGCCGAGACAGTTTAATGTCACCCAATCACTCCTGATCCAGTTTAGCAGGTGGAAGTGTCCTCTGTTTTTTCTACACACTCTAATAATAATTTTAGGTAATTTTTTGATGCATAAAATTAGAAATGCTACTCTTTAAGTGAGTGTGTTGTACAGTGATAATCAGTAAAAAGGAATTTCAATGTGTTTTTCTTTTAGATTCTACTGGTTTACCTGAGGGAAACTGCAGGATTGAAAATGTTCAATTTGAATAATAAGAAAGCAAACTACTATTGACAGTTATTGAAAAATATTAAGAGAAAATCAAATATGTTTGTACAAGTACACAACCCATTTTAGATGCACATTTGCACACTTTTTTTCCAATTGTTTTGGACCGTTTTTCAGGAAGAACTTAAGTTTCAATATCTGTCCATTAATTATTATTACTGTATGTAATAAATGCTTAAAATGGTGTGTTATAGCAACAAAAGAAAAAAAAAACAGACTTCAGTTTTTATCATATTTACTATGAAAAACAACTGCGATAATGAAATTTTATATGATTATAGAAATAGCCTTCAGCTATTTTACATGTGATCAAACATTTTTGTTTGTCTAGATCATTCTGTGTCCATGTTACAGCTTCTTATTTTTAGTTATTTCTAGTCATTCATCAATGAACTATACAAACCAGAAAAATACAGATAAAAGCAGTGAAAAAATCTGCGAAACTTAACAAAACACGGCAAAACACACTAGTAGAACACTCCAAAACAGCACTATCACTATTATATACAATTATTTACAAGAATTCAGTGCAGAAACACTGCTAAAACCACTAAGATGCTGCAAAAAATAATACAAATCTTCCATCTCTCTCTCACCTACTACACTCTGCTCCGCCCATTTTCCACCCCTCCCCCTCAGCCAACGTGGGCCTCTACCCTAATGTGTTGTACAGCAACAGAAAGAACTTAATATCAGTTTTCAGATACTGTTTGCATTTTCTCAATAGCATAAATGGTCCAGGAGTTACAGTAATTCGAATGACATTAGATGTAAAAAAAAACAAACGTGTCACTGGAGACAAAATCGTCCTAAAAGGGTTAATGTCACCAAAATCACTCCTGATCCAGGTCTCTTCTCTTTATTCGGTAATGCTCTAATGATAATGTTAGGTAATTTTCTAATACATACAGATTAGAAATGCTACCCTTAAGTGAGTGTCTTGCATGATGATAATATATTGGTCAACCTGATGGATAGAGCTGACAAACTGAAGGTGAAAAATAACTTAAGGGATGAAAATGTGGTTAAATTCTTTGAGGGAGAAAAATAAATACATTTACATATATAGGCTTCACGATCAGGATACATCTCTGACAGCTTGTGTTACAGCTTTCAGTCTTCAGGTCTGTCAGCTTTGCACACCTTCCCACTCATCAAACGCCAAATAAAAGATCAAGAAGTGGACGTCCTGCCCACTGCAGCAGAGACAGTTTAATGTCACCGAATCACTCCTGATCCGGTTTAGCAGGTGCAAGCATCTTCACATCAGTCTCCGGTTCTGCTCTGCCTCCTCCCGACTGTGGGCTGAGCTCCAGAGCGCTGTCTGCATTGGCGAGCAGGTGACTGTTGACTGTCCTTCACTTGATTAAAACTGAATGACATCACGCGGCGACAAGGGCAGGGAGGATTGCCCTAACTCAGTTAATACACAGCCAGGCCGCCATCTGTGCCAGGAACTCTGCTAACTTCGCCTCACGTGTGTTTTTATGAGCACAAACAGAAGACGTAGCAACTTCTAAAAGGAAAACGTGGCTGCGTTAGATCTCTATTATCCAGCGTTGGACTGAAAATCTGAATAAATACATGGCTGATCTTGAGTCTGAAAATTCAATGATGAAACAATAAACGAGTGACTAAACAATCAGGTAATGATAGAGTAAACTATTTATTATATAGCTGTGGTTGCATGCCTTCTTTGGCTGATTACCAGTTTCTGCTTCACAAACCTCCACAAAGAAGCTGCTTATTAAGGAAAACACAAATCCAGGTAATTTGTTACTTCTGTGTGGTTGCACGTTGTAAAAAATAATTAAAAAAAAAAAGATCATGACTGTCTTAACTGTCGGCTAGGTTTACTTAATAGGCTGCACTGTTTTAATTCAAGTCAAAAGTTTTAACGTCGAAGGTGATTGAATTTTAAAGTGTTTCTATGTACCGTATTTTCAGGACTATAAGTCACACTTTTTTTCATAGTTTGACTGGTTCTGCAACTTATACTCAGGTGCGACTTATATATATATATTTAAGGCGGTGCTTCACTTTCATCTTCCTCCAGAGTTGGCGGAGTTGTTCAGAAGTGACACCGAGGATGAAGAATTCAATGGATTCAGTGATGTGGAATGAGAATCGATAGTTTGGTAAACTTGCTTACTGGTAACTTGCTTGTTGGACTCGCGAGTTTATGTTCATTCTGCCTATTCAGCCTCCCAGGTATGTTCTATATACTATTGTGTAGCTGAATAACTGTTAATGTGTTCAGTTAACATACCAGACACCTATTCAGCCTGTTGGTCTTTATTCTATTGTTATTATTATCACTTGCCTTTCCAGATTAAATGTCTGTTCTTGGTCTTGGATTTTGTAAAATAAATTTCCCAAAAAAATGCGACATAGTCCAGTGCGACTTATATATGTTTTTTTCTTCTTCGTGACGCATTTTTTGACTGATGCGATTTATGCTCCAGAACAATTTATAATCCGAAAAATACGGTAGTATTGATATTCCAAAATCTCAGGGAAGGGGAAGTCTGGTACCAGAACACATTTAGGACCAAAACCACCAATGGATCAATGCTATGTATCCACAGACTGTGTCACTCACTGAAAAAAGTATAAAGCTCATTGTTTACACACAACTGTATTATGGTATCATCGAGTTTTCTTCTTCAAACTAACACACATAGGCACTGATAGTTTACATTATAGCTCTGTTAGCTTAGCTCTGTTTTTAGACAGAAAACAGCCACAGTAAAACCACAAATCATCTCTGTTTTTTGTACTGTTAGTGTTGTCAATAGGTGAACTAAAGATCTGTTTGGAATCTAATAAACAAGGTCAGACCTATCACAGTTTAGTCTGAACCGTGGATCAACAAACGGCAACTTAGCAAAGATAATAACATCTCATAATAACTTCATACCTTGATAAGCCTCAGAATCAAACTCCATTCTTTTCTTTTAGAAAACACCTCTCCTTTAGCTTTTATTGCTTTGTCACTTTGTTTGACTCTGAAAGTTGTTTCTTAACAGTTCTCATCCCATCTTTGGTCAAAGGTCCTGAGGTGTTAGTTTTCCTCACTACGGGAGAGCGGCAGAGTGACATCAATACTCCCTCTAGTGGTCACATAAATCCGCTATAAATAAATCCAGTTCATATCTCTACAATCCAATACACTGGCATCTTTGACAGAACTTCAGAGATTTAATCTAAACACTCTAATGATAATTTATTTTATTTTATTTTTTTATATATATTTGAAGCCAGAAATAGCACATATAGCCCCTTTAAGTGAGTATCTTAAAAGATATTATTCAGTAAATAATTGTATTATATCAGTTAACCTCGTGGATGGAATATTCCAAATATGGGTGAGTTATACTTGCACACTTAAATATTTGCGAATGAAGGCATTATCTAATTTAATCTTCGTTTGGCGTTGGGGTAATGTAAAACCTCTTCTTGGTCTGAGAAAGTCGGCCCTGAACATGACTCCTGGTGGTGTTGGTCAGGTGCTCATTTCAGTATCTCATTTACAGCCTCAGTCAGGACAAATGTAATGCATGCGTATAAATTATAGAATTAAAAGTTCCGTACAACAATGAGCTGATCGTTGTCACGTGGACACGACTGGATGTAGTATCGGTCTGCACAGAGGTCACTGAGAACCTCCATGAGGAAAAATATTAAGTTTTTCTTTGGGGGGGAAAAAAATCATCATAGTAAGAAGATAAGAAAATTTCCCTCCAGTCTTGAGCATTAAAGAATTCATGAAATATTCAAGCCAAGTTGCATATATTTGTGTTTAGGGTGGCTATACTGTTAAGTGTTCCTCCGAGCTTTGATGTGCCATTATTAGCTGTGTGCACGGGTGACTACGGCATACTAAATGCTCATTCAGTGGGTTAATCCAAATATTCTTTTTTCCTTTCCAAGACTCAGCAGGGCATTCATTAATTTCTTCTGTAATTATCGCTTTCCCATTGGCTCAAACAGAAGTAGATTCCCTTAAATCCCACTCAACATTATGAGTGGATTATGGGCCAGGAGCTCAGTGAATATAACAAGTTCTCACTGTTTAATATAAACTTTATGAACTGGCACTCTATCCAGCTGTGTGCTGTGGTCGTAATAATGATTTAGTTCAAACGCAACTTGTCTTTTTATTTAGGAGATGCATACTGAGAGCAGCGACACAGTTTTACTGAGGGTAAAACTGTTAACACCTCATGAAAAATTACAACAACTGTGAAACAATTTGCTCACTTTGCAGCTTCTGCTACAAAAGCGGGTTATTTGAGGTTGACTGCATCCGTTTTTGTGCGACTTTCAAGTGCAAAGTCATCTGTTAAACTACAGCAAAGAGAAAATCAGTATTATTTATTCAAGTGCGACAGATAAACATGCACAGACTGGAGAAATAAAGAAGAAAAATGGACATATGTATTAGTTAAACACTGCAACAGCAGGCTGATTTCTCCATTTTGTTCATTCTGTGCACATCTCTCAGTAGTATTTAAAAAAAAAAAAAAAGAAGATTCATCATTTAAGTCATCGACTGTGCGTAATTTTTCAGCACCTTTGATTTTGGTGTGAAGTGTTAGACTATGTTTTTGTAGAGCTTACACCACAATGGGGAAAAAAAGTGCTGGACGTGTCGATGGGTGTTTGGAAATCAGAGTGTCTGCCAGGCTCAAAGAGAAACACAGCTGAAAATTAGCATGTTCTGTCACCTTAGCAGCGATTAGCATTGTGTATTCAACAAGAAAATCTACTCTTATGTGTACTTAGCAATTACTTAAGAGTTATATATCTGTACCTGTTATTCCTGATGTATACATTATTCTGCATTAAAGCAGTGATGTGATGTTACCAGCCCAGTGTTAATCATATAATAAGAGTTTTTATTTCTCAAGTTTAAGCCATTGTATTCAGCATTACATTATAGAATGACTTCATTATTATTAATAATTAGTGTCCCACTTTATTCAGGATAACATGGCATCTGAATTTGTTATCCCACATACTGAGCCTGTTTGCATGCACTCTTATACTCCCATCATTATCTGTTTTCTGGAGTCACCAGATTAAAGTGACCATGTAAACAGCATAATGTGATATGATTATCAGATAACTGATTATGAGAAATCGCATTAACACACCTGCATTTCTCCCCAATACTCTGATGTCTTTGTGTATGTATACCCATTGATTTGATGTATTTGAGGACAGTAATAGGAAGTTTGAGTCTGTTGTCACTACACATGTACTCCCAGTGAAAGAAATCCACTAATGGACCGAAACATTTTAACCAGATTGTCATATTTCTGAAGTGCATGTAAATACGTCTGATCCAGTTATTACAATTATTTGATTACTCCCATTGGAGTTTTATGGTCATATAAACAGGCTCAGTGAGACATTTTACTGATTTAGGAGGGAATGCATGAATGGAAGCAGGCTATCATTAAAATTTAGCTTTTTTTTTTTTTTTTTTTTTTACTTACTATGGAATGTGGTTAAAGTTGCATTCAAACAATATGCACTACTGTGTAAAAGTCCAAGTCCAACATTATGTTTGTTGGTTTAGTAAAGTTCTAATGTCCACACATATGCATTTCTCAATCTCTGTATTTAGATCCAATCTAGATACATGTGAAATATGTACAGCAGGAAAAACAACATTTAAGGCTTCTATAAACCAAAGTGGTCGTATTTATGTGACCTCCCTTTGCACTTAACATGTCTTTAACCCTTTAGTTAAGACAATATGAGATTTATTGCATTAATTTTCTGATGTTTTATACCAGGTTTCATTCAACACATGTCAGATGTTTCTAATTGTTTGTGCTGCTTCTTGTCATAGGGTCAGAGGTCACATTAAACGGTGACTTTAACCTTTACCCATTTTGTTCAGTTTGCTGTTTGTCTTTTAAGGCTGTGCACTTATTTCTTGTATTTTTCTGTTGAATATGAAGAAAAGAGAATGAGAAATAAATATGTGTGATCATTTCAACCCTGTAAACTTGGCTAAAGACTTCTGAACAGTACCGTACTTGTTTAATCCTCCACATCCTGGGAGTCTAACCTGTAAATTGCATTGTTTTTCTGTACTACATAAGCATTATTTTCCAAATTTACTACATCCTCTCAACATATGTAATATGTCCGACATGGTCCCACACTAACACCGGCCCACTGGGTGTCACTGTGTCAGGGTGAATGGTGTGCTGTGTCCGAACACCTGGTTATCTTGTTTTTGTTGTGGTTGTGAAGCCTGGGTCTTGTCCCTGATACTGTCACTTGTCACTTTTAACAGCATAAAATGGATATAAATTGCATTCTAACCTAACAGTAGCCAGATTTCTCAACGACAAATGACTAAATATTACTTTCAGCGTAGAAAAGATTGGTTTTAGCCCCTAAATCCCAGATCTAATGCTCTGTATATGTTTTCCGAAAATACCAAAAGGCGTGTCAGACAAAATAAAATACGCATATAAATTGTCTAAATACATGGGATCTTTTAACGTCTGAAAAATTATGTCATCCACAGCAACAGATTAACGCCATAATTCATGGGCTTCTGAATGTGTCGTGACCCTATGGATGGAAAAAACATAGATAACCACTAACACCCCCCCCCCCCCCGACAAGTTTTTTTTGTGGTCTTCTGTAGATGTATATATTAATGGAGGCATGTGAAGTAATTTTATTGGATATATATGGATACTTTTATTTTCAGATACCACTCCCTTAATAATATTCATAATTGGAACAAAAAAGAAGTTAAAAGATTGTAGATATATTTAGTACCTAACACTTTCTTCATGTAATAGATTATCAGCAACTTCTTTTTGGCAGCTGCAACCATCAGACAGCCTGTTTCTCAGTAGAGTTCATGCCAGTGCATAAGATGCAGAATAGAAAACAACAAATTCAGAAGTATAAAAAAAACCCATGGCAACAGCATTGTAAAGCATTTGTGGTTTATGAAAACATGTAAAAGCGATGTAAGCGCATATGCGTGTTTAAAAACATGAAGGAAAATCTATAAAATAAGATACATAGTGATTTATTTGGAACAATATTAAATCCATACATACATCACCTGAGTGTAAGCACACTGACATGGTTAGAGCAAAACAGCCTGAGGTCTAAACTGACACAATCAGTCTTTAATAATGAACTCTTCCCAGATGCATCAGCATAAAGCGATCATTCACACTGGTACTTAATGTTAAATCACACTGTGTTCCACCAAAGTTACAAAACCCCCCTAATGCCTGTGCTTCACACCAGTTTGATACGAGGCAGCAGAGCGACTGAACAGCAAAGACAAAGAACAGCATATGGTGCCTGGCTGTCTCCAACTGACCGAATACATCTGCTCCCAATTTCATATAAACACTTGGGAGTAGTTGAAGGTCGTCTGTTCTGAAGAAGCACGGAATTTCTTTTCTCAGCTGCCTTCGGCCTTTTGAGGATTTGAATTCTTGTTTTGTTCTTTACATCTGTTAGCATGAGATCTGCATACTTCAAGTACATACTGTATTACTCCCCCCAAATAAAATGTGATGAAAGATTACGGGCCGAACCTTTGAGAAACAATAAATCAGCCTAGAATAATCACGTATCAAGGCTGGCCATCGTCATTTATCTCAACCATGTTCTAAATAATGAATACAAACTGGTACCATCAAACAAGAGATAAAGAAATCCATAATTTAATAATGTGAGACTCAGGCATTCCTTTGTGCATCAGCCAGTCCTAAAGGGCCTAAAACAATGTCCTCTGTGACTGTAATGTGTGTTTGTCTATTTTGCCTCTTGCTTTAATTTTTGTCTTTTCTGCTGCAAATGAAGCTGTTGTGATGCAGGTTAAAAAAAAATTCAGCTTATGCTGTCAAGTATTATTATCATAACTGTCCAGTTAGTTTTATAACCATACCCTCGTGTTATTATATTGTTAAATACTGAAACATGTACTGAAGCAATTGTTTTCCACTGTTTTAAACATTAAAAGTTTAAGGTAGTTTTTGCTTCTTGTTGCGTCTGTGAGGATTGTAGGTTTGATTTCTATGATAATATTTTTGAGGAAACCATGCATTTGATTTAACAATCTAATTGGAGTAAAATTTACAGTCAGTGTAGCTGGTACTACACAACATATAATACACATTACATATGTGAAAGTAGCAGCCTGTTAGCCAGCCTGTGAAAATTTGCTCCGGTGTGCATATAAGCAGCTGTATTTCCTAACTTTATACTAACAGCATGCCAGCGTTGTGTTTTTGTTCTACATTTACATCTACAGTGAGTGTCAGTGTAATAATGCAGGGAGATGTAACAGTCTAAGGAGTGGGATAAATATTACTGTGACAGATCTTAGTTGCTTTACCAGCTGAATGTCCCCTTTTCTGCAAAAAAGCACATCAAGTAGTATTTAAAAAATAAATATATAAAAATAAAGTGATATTTTCTCAGTGCACACAATATTTCTTCACAGCCAGAAGAGCACTTGTGCTGTTCACAGTATTAAAGCGAGGTCCAGCTATTATTATTATTATTATTATTATTGTATCATTATTATTAACCCTCACAAGCCCTGCTCCAGTCCCAAAACACTCCCCAGCATCGCCCTGACTTTGCACATCCCTAAAGAAGCGCGTATACTCAGCCAAGAACAGGGGGGAGATGAGTGGACGTCGGCCCAGTAGTGCAGCATCTCCCTGGGTGGGATGTGGTGGATGGATACCATGGCTTGGTAACAGCAGCGCCCATATGGCACGCCTGGACCCCCGGAGAAGAGTGGGCAGTGGGAGGGCAGCACCCCCGCCGTCCGTGCGCACAGACCTACGAACACATCCTCAGGGGGCAGGGGGGTGGACAGGGGGGAGGCGGTGGCTGCCAAGGAGATTTTGAGCAATGCAGACCGGGACAGGATATAAGCTGTCCCACTGCAATAGTCTGGGAACACGGAGGCTGGGTAGGCTCCGGAGGGGAGGTAGTGCTTACTGTCCGGGTCACGGTCCGGGGCCACGTGGAGATGCACCCTGCCCAGGTACAGGTCTCCGTGCTCGTAGGGGTTCCGGCTCTTGTTCAGGAAGTGCAGGAGGGCGCTGGGGTTGAACAGGACATCATCATCCACCTTGGCCATAAAGTGGGCCTGGGGGCAGAACCGGCGGGCCCATCCCAGCAGGGACAGGGTCTTCAGGGTGAGGTTGGAGTAGGTGTCCAGAAACCGACCCTGGATCAGGTCTCCGCGCTCCCGGGCCTCCTCGATGAGCAGTTTACCCATCCCAGGGTCAGACGCCACACCCACCATGAACAGCGTCATGACCCGGAGACCCCTCACCTCGACCTCCCCTCCCCAGGTGTCCCGTATGGCTTGTCGGGCCCGCTGATTGGCAGGAGCCGAGGTTACCATAGTGATGAGGTAAGGCTTGGCGCGCTGGCACACGAGCGGGCTCGGCATGAGCAGGAACTCCTCGGGTCTGGTGGGAGGGACGCTCTGCGGGGGGATGATGCCCGCGTGCGGCTCCACCACCGTGTTCATACCCACTGAGGTGATCCATGACTCGATGAAGTCCACGAAGAGCAGAGCCAGGACGGATGCGCTCGCTACTCCCATGCACAAAAGAGGCAAAAACCCAAACCGGCTCCCCCGCTTTCCGAACCGGGGTTTACATACCCACAGCCCCCGTCCCACCATGACCGACCACAGCCGCTGCGCAGCTCTCAACACCTACTACAACACCCGCGGTTATTCCTCCCTGGTCTCGACGACTAAAAACGCTCCTGTACCATTGCGTGTGTTCTGTTTCCTCCGTGCGCTCCTGTCTCCTCCTCCGCAGTGGCAGCAGCAGGAGGCAGGGCGAGTGTTAATGAGGATGCGGTAGAGGATGGTACCCTTGCCCTGATGCTGCAGCCCAGTCACTTTTGCAGAAACTGGGATATGCAGCTGCGCAAATGTGACGGTCGATTCGGCAGCAGCCCCGAGCTATTTTTGCCCCGACTCCTGACTGCATGTGGTCGATTGCAATACGCGGAAATGTGGCAAATGATCAGTGAACTGTCACACACATATAATGTGGTTAAAGAAGTCTGATATAGATCTATTTCCGGCTTTATCTTTTTGAGTAAATCACTTAAAAATGATCAGATATGATGTTAAAATTCCCCGCTGTTATCAGATTAGGTTTGCAAAATCATAAAATGTAGAACATACAAGGATGGAGAATAAAACTGCAATAATCAATAAAAAAGAAAACGAGCCAGACATCATTATTTAACAGTAGAGTAAAATACCGATTTGTCCTTCTTTTGTTCCAGTGTCCATCCAGTCTGGTTGCATATTGCGACATCTGGTGGTTAAGTAGATATTGCTAATTCGAACTGAAACAAACCCCCCTCAAAATTCGCTATTTACAGAAGGCTTGAGAAAAAGGTCATTTTCAGTGTAAACCATTTCACATCCACAGCTCTAGCCTGTATACTGTAGAGCAATGAGCGACTAAAAAGGAAGAGTCTTAAATGAAAATACAACCTGACAGGGACAGTAGGATTCACTGTTCATATTATACATGCAAAAACCTTGGACATGTGATATCTGCACATTTTCTGATAAGTCTGTCAAATTAATCCCATAAGGGTAAGGGAACAGAGACAGTTGTGTGTCATGGATATGGACAGTTTGACTATCTGTTGAACAACATACAGCTCCCTTACCCTATGACCTGAAAGAGTAAGATTTCAGTTGTTTGCAACTCCTAAATGATGTATTGACACTATCATTAACTCACACTTTTTGCAAGACGAAATATTTTTCTTTTTAGAATTACAACCCCTCATGTGGTTTCCCATTAGAAAGGGTTGGCAGACGATACATAGAAGTTAAGTAAAATGCTTACTGTAATAAACATAAGTAGACTTTCAAGTGCCATATAATGTGCTACGATTGTTAAATAAAGTTTATATAACCTACATAAGTGTAACATAGATGTTTACTGTCTGAAATTCATGGTAGACAGTAGTACAGTACAGTACTATATACAAGTACAGGCCTATGTTAAAAAAAGAAAACAACTATTGTTTTATTAATTTTTATTACTATAATTTTTAAAAATGTATTTACTTTTATTTGTATGGTGACCTTGAGTGACACAAAAGGCATCCATAATTAAAATTTATCAATATTGTTATTATTATTATTATAAATATTATTAGTGGTAGTAGAAGTAGTAGTAGTAGTAGTTGTAGTATAGTAATAGTGGTAGTAGCTAATAATATCAAAAATATCTAATAATAACAAAATTATAACAATTGACAATGAAAGTATTTTAGGCTAATTAAAGTGATAAAGAAGTCATATACAAGAAGGCAATATAGAGGAAAAAACCCACACTGTTTCCCATCGAGACTGATTTGTCTGGAGAGAATTAAACCTGCTAATTTTTAAAGTGACAAAGAATAAAGCCTGAAAACAGACCACAAGATGTTACAGCAAGAGTAATTTCTCTGAACTAATAGAATGACTCAATCTATCAGTATCACATTAGAAGACTACTACTGCCTGGGTCCAAGAGGACTGCAGAGGTATATTTTTTTGTCACATCTTATGGGTGTTTTATTCAATCATTCTAATTTTTCATGACTTTTATCTTAATTAAAAACATGCATGAGCTGCATATTTATTTTTCATAACTTTGTTAATCGGTCATTTCCTAATGATTTCCCATTGATATCTGTTTCTGTTGTACTGAGTGATTTTTTTGCAACACTATTATAACTAGGTTCCTAGGGACCCCAGTTGTATGTTAAGTATGATGGTAGGATGCTAGTTAATTGAACTGAACCATAAAGCCAACATGTAAAGATAAATAATCACAAAAGACTGCAATTGAATGTGTATATGATTAGATTTTTAGTCCTGACACTGAGCAAATGTTTACACACATGCAAAATGAAAGTTGCTTCTATATAAAGTTTTGCATTTTTAAAATAGTTGTTTTTTTATTAAGGCAAAACATTATTTCAGAGTACTCAAAATAAATGGTAATGTACATTTGCCTTGATACCAAAGCCACTAGACTCGTATTGTATTTGCAATATTGTTCACAATAATCCCTTTTTTACCGAATTGTACCAAATTGCGTAGTAGTAGTTCAAAAAGTGGAGCATTGTGATTTTTTAAAAAAAATTGTTATAATTTAGCTATTACAAATGTCCGTAATAATGACTTGTGTTTGTAGAAACCAGCTACACATGTCCATGTGTCTGTGATTCAGAAATAGGCCCGTACATTTCAGCTGCATAAGGTTGTGATGAAGTCGCAGCTCCGTTCCGTGGATTATAACAGTATAAATAATAACATAATGATTTGACAACAATGTCCTAGACTGGCAGACAACATGACGTCAGTGCTGTCTGGCTCGCGCCGGGGGTGGGGGTGTCTGAGGCGCACGGGGACGCGACAGAGGAAGGAGAAAAAAACCCAACCATCAGCGCGCTAGCGGAGTGGGGTCACGAACTATGACCTTTAACAGAAGAAAACCAAAACAAATATTTTATAAAATAGCAGAGAGACCTAAATCTGTGACCACCGTTTCTCCGAGGTAAGTCTCAGTGCTGGATTTAAAACAGTAGAAAGCTCACTGACATAGTGGATGAAAAAAGCGCGCAGCTAATCGCCCGGTTAGCCTGTTAGCTAACCGACACGGAGCTCTCTTCCTGCCCGACTCCGGCGGCTCGGGAACCGGGGAGGGGACCGTGGAAGCCCGGGCACAGCCTGGCTAAGCTTAAACCGCATGCAGACAGTTAGACGTATTGTTAATATGAGCAACCGCTGTCAACTTAAGCTAAACCAATCCCTGAATAAGAGAATGAAGAGTCCACGGGGAGTCACAGACACGGCGACTGTAGCTGCAGCTCTGGATGCGTTTACTTGTACTCCGCTAGCCAAAGCAGCTAATATTGCACAGCTATATCTGGTGCAGATGAACTCGACCCTTTTACCTTTGCCATCCCGGTGACAGCAGTGGGTTGAAATCATCTGACACAGACTTTATTCACCCAAAGTGTATTTTTACATTTACTGCCAGCACAGAGGCAGTCGTTAATGACACTGTAAAGAAAAAAATGCTCAAATATATTTATAAGGATTCATCTGTGGTGTTACTGGCTGACTGCCAGGTTCTCCATTTTGTTCAGTGTTTTGATGCGATAGGGGGAAGGAAGTAATGATGGACAATGTGTTAGACCAATGGCTAAATGATAGGAAGGAGCAGCTCCTCCCTTTGAGAAGCCTGTGGAGCTGCTGCAGACATTAGCAGATTTCAGTGAGGCTGTGTGATATCAAATTTATTAAGGGTTTCTGAAACCTGAAGATGCCAAAATGAGAGTTAGACACTTCAGTGCAACTTAGAACTGCTATCCATGTTTTATCCAGTTCCTCTGCTGTACACAAAAGATGCTCAGATGCACCATATAAACAACTCTACAACATACTAGTATTCTTTGAAGATTTCCCTGTTTTATGTACTTTTTATTGAAAAAGGATGAATGGATGAAAATTGCAGCTGTGCATCTAAACCGATCTTATCTAAATTAGTGGCTTCCAATTTTTTTTTTCAGAGTATCGTCAAAACATAATATCTCTCAACACTAATAATTATTTAAAAGAGTCAACTGTTTACTTTTCATGCAAATCAATTATTCTCTTTAGTCTACTATTTCAGCTGTGTAGTAATACATTTAGATTGTGCTTTATTTATGTTTATCTACACTTTGAACAATCCATATGTAATGTATTTTTTGTAATTTATCTATTAATTTTAGGTTTCAATATTAAAGGCAGTACTTATATATATATAGCCTCAACTGCAGCATATGGTGTAACAAGGGTTTCAACTGAGTCGTGTTGATAGTCAGCATATTATTTACAGTACTTTAACTGAGGGTTGGGCAACATATCAACTATAATGTTATATTAGTTACATATTTTTATATGATCGTAATAATATAATTGTCATGATATAGATTAGTTAGAGTTTATTTTGTTTAGTCATGCATATTCTCATATGGAAAAAAGACTTTATCATTATAGTAACAACTAAATATGTGAGAAGTTGTGCTTTTTGCCAAGTGTTTATCCTGTTCTGACCATTCAGATTGGTTAGACATTTGTAGTGTGATTTTTAGCCCTATTGCCCATTCCTATATTAACTAGATCTGCATGATCCTTTATTAAAAAGTCCAACTTTACTTCTTCTAATATCACATTTACAAGTAATTCCAACCATATGTAGGAGTACCCTCTGCGATACATTTACCCTTGGTTTAGAAATCACTGGAAGAGATTAACTCTAATGTAGTGCTGCAGCTGATAATAATAAAAGGTCATTTTCTGGATTAGACGGGTTCCTTACCCATGTTTCCGTCACTGACTTTTTACTT
Source organism: Apogon talboti (assembly GCA_037367365.1). Lineage (NCBI taxonomy): Eukaryota > Metazoa > Chordata > Actinopteri > Kurtiformes > Apogonidae > Apogon > Apogon talboti. Next base: position 13,148,986 of record JAPQRQ010000026.1, on the reverse strand, counting down.
GAAAATGTACTTTACTATCTGTAAATTATTACCCACTCTGATCCACCAGCACTGACATTTTATGTGTCCAGATATTGACAGTTTGCACCCTTGTGTCTTATTAGTGCGTGTGACCTCCCTCTAAACAGACCTCACTAATGACCCTACATCATCATGACGACCAACCTGAATCTGCTCTCTCAGCAGAAAGTGGAGTCTGAGCAGGCAGCAGAGGTGAGTGCAGAGGGACCGTCTGAGTTTCATCATGTGTATTCAGCTGACACTCAGCATTGGTACATAAAACCTCTAAAAAATGCTTCAGGGCAGCAAAACTGCTGTCCTTCTTACTTTAGCTGTCTGGTGCATGCTGCCTTCATTTGTTTCCATGGTAACATACATATTATATAAAGACCCTTGACTGACCAGGCATCTGATACCTAATTAATTTAAGAGCACGTCATAGTATTTTACACATTATCTCAAGAAGGCAACATGTATGCTAAGTGTTTAACTGTTGAAATGTGTTTGACATTGTAGGTGTCAGTCTCTCCTTCAGATTCAGTAATGAGTGGATCGCCGCAGCGCTTTCAGGTCATTTCCACTGAGCCTGCCACAACGCCACAGCGGATACAGGTAACTACTACACATCAGACAGCTATGAGAAAGCACTGCTCCTTCTACCTGTTGACGCACAACTTGATGTTATACCATGTGACTTACAGTTACTCTCCCATCTTCAGTGTCACTTTCTTTTCTTTTCTTTGTCCTCTTTTGGTACCTGTGCATTTCTGTCTCTTTCTCTTTCAATCTGCCACTTCCACGTTTAACTCCCTCAGATTGTAACTGACCAGCAGACAGGTCAGAAGATCCAGATAGTGACAGCGATGAACCCGTCCAGTACTCCCAAGCAGCAGTTCATTCTGACCACAGCTGACAGCTCAGGAGCGGGCAAGGTTATCCTGGCCTCACCAGACAGCCACAACACCAAGCAGCTCATCTTTACCGCTGCAGACAGCCTGATGCCGGGAAGGATACAGGTACACTTTTTTTTTGCTACCTTTTCACCTCTTAGTGCTGCGCTAAGGGCAATATGCTGGTCTTACACCGTTTACAGATGTTGCTGACATTGAATTGGGGTGAAACCCAGATTTAATGGCCTGTGTTTGACTTTGCTTTCCAGATTGTCACAGATCCAGTGTCAATGGAACGGTTACTAGGGCAGTCCGGGGATTTGAGCCGACCCCAGCCAGTGGAGTACTGCGTGGTGTGTGGAGACAAAGCTTCAGGTAGTCACATTTACTATCATGTGACGTGCGGTGCTTTTTCACTATTCTGACTGATTTAATAGTGTTTTATTCTGTACTATGAATAATACACGATTCACTCGGTCTGACTTGTCTGTTCATTCAGGGCGCCACTACGGAGCGGTCAGTTGTGAAGGATGTAAAGGGTTCTTTAAGCGAAGTGTGAGAAAGAACCTGACCTACAGTTGCCGCAGTAAACAGGACTGTGTCATCAACAAACACCACCGCAACCGCTGCCAGTTCTGCCGGTTGAGAAAATGCCTTAAAATGGGGATGAAGACTGAGTGTGAGTGTGCATCCCAACCCAGGACACCATATTAAAAAATATAGACAAAAACACTCAGTCACTGATCACGTTTCTGACAGTTACAGACCTTGTGTGTGTCATTCTATAAAAATAAAAAGACTAATATTTTTATTACAATCATTCAATTATAATCATGACAAGCTATTGCTAAATAAAAAAAATCTTTGTTGTGTGTCTACAGCTGTACAGAGTGAGAGAAAGCCTATAGATATTGTGCCCAGAGAGAAACATGCCAACTGTGCTGCCTCCACCCAGAAGATCTACATCCGCAAGGACCTAAACAGTCCACTCATCGCCACACCAACCTTTATTTCTGATACAGAGACAGACGCCTCCAGGTTAGTGGAAATCTAATCAGCAAAGTAAGAGCTTGATTCATGTTTTTCTCCTCCCATTTCTAGTGATGTTTGTTTATGTGAGCCTGTTTCTGATAAATCTGCTATGTATCGTGCAGATCCAGCCTGTTGGACCAGGGGATGCTGGTTAATATTCAGCAGCCTGTTATTCAGACAGATGGAACTTTACTATTGGCAACTGACTCAAAGGTAGAGCTGTTTGCTGTCTCTCCTTAAAAACCAATGTTAGATTTGTTTTATGAACTATTTTAGGTGAATTCTTTCTCTTTAATATGCTTGTGAAGTAAGTTCTTGAGAACCAAAAGAAACATTTTCTTCAGCACCAAAATCATGAATTGCCATAGATCTAGATTTTTACTGTCTCTTCCACTGTCAAAACACTGTCTCTACAAGTCTTTTTATGTCATTTTTGGATTTTATGTCATTATTTTTCCTTGTATGTCCTTTTAATCTTGTTGCTTCTCATAAATCCTTTTGTCTTCTTACATCTTTTAGTCTTGTTTTGTGATTTACATCATTATTTTACTTGTTACATCTTTTGTCATTTTAATCTTTTTTACATCTTTACTTTATTGTGTCTTTTACATTTCTTTACTCTTATGTATTTTACAACTGATGCCTTTCCTCTGATTTCACATGGCCTTTGTGAGGTCAACATATATAAACTCTTCCACAGGACACTGTTCCCCAAATTTAATCCTATAAATTAATTCTATTATTATTCTAATTCTAATTATTGTTATTTAAAAAAAATACAGCTCTGTGACCCATTTTCAGCCTCAACCCTACATTTGGGATCTATGCTGTTAGAATAATCTTTTGTTTATGTGCAGACCACATACATTTTTTGTGCTTTGCCAGCACAGATGTTGTTTGTAGAAGGGCATTGTGTAAGTGATTCCTGTAATAATGGAAATTAATTTGCTTTTCCTTTTGTCCACAGATGGAGTCTGGACAGGGAGACCTAGGGACATTAGCCAATGTAGTGACATCATTGGCCAACCTCAGTGATTCATTAAAAGACAACCTAAACAATGGTGATACCTCAGACAGCCAAAATGAAGAACAATCTGCCACCGAGATAACACGGTCAGTCAACAGAATCTGTGATTGGTTATGAGAATGATCAGGCCACTGTGGACTTTTCTGAAAGAAGGTGATTTAAAATGACATAGTTTTGTCTCTAAGCACATCCTAAAATGAAAGAGAGTTAAAAAGATGAATGTTAATGGTGTTCTTACATTTCTTAAATGTAAGAAATTAAACATGTGCCCACATTCAGGCTTTTCTCTGTAAAATGACATTTTTTTGTGTCAGATTAATGCATTAAACAGTCTGTGTCTAAGTGTGTGTTTGTGGGTTATTCACAGTGCCTTTGACACTCTGGCCAAAGTCCTGAACCCATCTGAAACAGAATTGGCAGAGAAGTCACAGTGTGTCAGTGGAACAACCATCCAGCTGATTGGTCGAGACCAGGAGACCCCCATCATTGAGGTGGAGGGGCCTCTGCTCACAGACAGCCATGTCAGCTTTAAGGTGGGAAGGGTTCCGCTCAAACACAGTCCCGAAATGTCTATGTTTGATATTATAAATATAATCAGTCATTAGTCTTTAAAAATGTGGGGTCTGAACTAATTTTATCTAATTTCATGTATTCAAAGTCCACATTTCTGATCTGTACATTCATACTTCATACAGTCTATTAATACAATATGTACTTTATACTTAAACTTAGCTGTTGACAGAATACAGTCACCTACATTATCTTACTCTAATAATAAATGGAAGTGTCTGACACCTGTAGATGCATATATTGCCAAAGAACAGCAACAATGAGTCATTTAGTAAATATGTTTTATGTTTTCTTCTTCTCTGTAGTTGACAATGCCCAGCCCCATGCCGGAGTATCTGAATGTACACTACATCTGTGAGTCGGCATCCAGACTCCTCTTCCTCTCCATGCACTGGGCTCGCTCCATCCCGGCCTTCTCAGCTCTTGGGTGAGGATGCACCAGACACAGGAACATATTTTCCTAAAAAAAATCACATATTACACGCTTGCAAAGTTAAAAAAAAAAAAAAGAAAAGCAAGCTCGGAGTTGCTTAACTGTATTTGAAAACCTAAATCCTGAACCCTGTTATCACGTTTGTCCTTCCCAGTCAGGAAGCGAACACCAGCTTGGTGAGAGCCTGCTGGAATGAGCTGTTCACTCTGGGTCTGGCTCAGTGCGCTCATGTGATGAACCTGTCGACCATCCTCTCTGCCATCATCAACCACCTTCAAAGCAGCATCCAGGATGGTACGGACCCCCGAAGTCATGGTCATTTCACAGCAGGACACACCCTTATAACGACAGGGAGGAACCTGTTGAGGTGTTAAAACTACAGCTAAAGAAATGCTGAAAATATTTTGGAGTTTGTGAAGTCAGTAACGTTTCTCCATAGCACTCATTTCAGTACCTCAGTCAACATCGTCTTTCATTTCTTCAATTGTTTATACGCTGGTATGTTAAACTAGGCTCTCTTTTTTTTTTTTAATCTCAGACAAGCTTTCAGGGGACAGAGTGAAGCAGGTGATGGAGCACATCTGGAAGTTCCAGGAGTTCTGCAACAGTATGACAAGGTTGGAGACCGACAGCTACGAATACGCCTACCTAAAAGCTATAGTGTTGTTCAGCCCCGGTGAGTCTGCAGGGGTGTGTCTGACCCTCTTGATCTAGACAACAGTGGATGTAAGGTGTTTGTGGCATGGCTGACACTTGTTTGATGCTTCAGATCACCCAGGCGTGGACAGCAGCGGACAAATCGAGAAGTTCCAGGAGAAAGCCCTGATGGAGCTGCAGGACTATGTGCAGAAGACATATCCAGATGACACCTACAGGTACAGACACAGCAGAAGCCTAATAAAATACGGAGGTTTCACATGTAAAACCCTGTTCACATGATACTAGTATTTCCAGTGGATATCATATAAAAAAATACTGTCAGATTAAGTAAAGTTTGTTTTTCACTGTAATTTACAGACATTATCCCTCAGATATGATGCTAATGCTATGATGCTAACCATAGGTTACCACATAATAACTATTGAGCCTGTTGAAAGATATCATATCTTCCACCTACTCTTCTTCTCTGCAGAAAGGTCTTACTACTATATTATTTTAATCATTTAATGTACATTTTTCTTTAATATTTTGGTCTTATTGGTCAAGCACTTTTTTTTTGTTTCCCTCTTATTTTATTCTTTTCTGTGTGTCTTTTATTTATGTATATCTCATTTGTGTGTGAAATACCCTATCAAAATACACTTTCCTTGCTTAGGTTCCGGAGGTCTGCAGGTTATACTAGTCCCATGCAAAATAGTTTTAACCATGCACACAACTTTTTCAGTTGAACAAAAATCTACATTGCTATGCAGTATAATGGTAAACGTTTTACATGCTGAAGGAGAGGTCAGTAAACACATCCAACATCTGTCTGCAGTTGCTGGTTTCAGCCTCAGTTACTGTGGACTTGTTTCCTCCAGGCTGACCCGCATCCTGACTCGTCTCCCGGCTCTCCGCCTCATGAACTCCAGCATCACAGAGGAGCTCTTCTTCACCGGCCTCATCGGCAACGTCTCTATTGACAGCATCATTCCCTACATCCTGAAAATGGAGACAGCTGAGTACAACAGCCAAGACTCCGACCCTACAGAATGACACCGCAGCACTCCAGCAGCTTAAGCAAAGATTATGTGAGTCTCCACTTCAGGTACTTTTGTCTATAAACGGTTTATTGTTGAAGCTCAGTTCATTATCCTGCAGTGCCCCGCTGTTCTCTAGCGATGCATGGTGCAAAGTCTGTTCAGGAATCCATAGTAGTTTAGGATAATCTGGCACTCAGACGCCAGGATGACACTTGGAATGTTTTTTGGAGGTGACGCAGAGTGGAAGTCTGGAGTTTCTGACCTAAATTCAGCGCCTCTGAGCTGAATCAAACAAAACAAAAGCTAAAAGATGCAGCTGTGCTCGCCTCCTTTTCTGTCTGTGTAGCATTTCAAGTTGACATGTGAACTTCACCATTTGATCTAAGGCCTACCAGTTGTTTCAGTCTTACTCACACCTAACCACTCTTTCATGTTAATCACATACATGAACGCTAGCATTTGTTACTTGGAGATACTAATAAGCGCAGGCCTTAATCTGAAAGTCACATGAAACACAAATACTCATCATCTGGAAGGCTCTAACATTCACGTAAAACTTGCATCTGCTTACTTTTTGCACACATTGTGAGTTTATATTGATATATTACATGACTAAGAAATACAGCAATTTAGGATTTTAAAAAGGTGTGAAAAGAAGTGTGACTTTTCTAAATACTCTGTAACAAAGGACTAAAACATGCTTTGTAATGCTTTGTCAGTTGTCACACAATTTGCTTGAAAATTGTTGAACAGCACAGCTTTTTACTCTAAAATAATTAAGTTATAACTCAGTCTAGAAATAACACGGTGTACTTCTAACAACCATCAGACCTTAAAATGTGAAGTGTTCATGGGACTGAGCTACTTTAGTTTGAGGTCATTTTAACAGTTCACCTTTTAATTCACATTTCCGTAACTACTTCAGCCCACTTAGACGCCCGACCACATATCTTTTTTATACAGACTGGCATCTCAGAGATTTTACATTTGGGATAAAATATACTGTTACTTCCAGATTAGAAGGCGACTGCGTTTATCATATGTGCAATCACCGTCACCACTTTTCCCTTTATGACAATCCCATGTGTGTTACTTCCTTTTGCCTCATCATTGCTGTTATTGTCGATCTGCATTTTGTATCTATGTGTATTTATCGATGGCAATGTTATGTTTTTCATGGATGATCTCTAAGATTTGGGTTCAGATATGGTACTTATATGTAGCTATGCTACTGTTTTTGTACATGTATTTGCTTTTGTATCTGGCTAAGTGCACATTAATCAGCTTTTGTGGCGATTCACTGCATTCATGCTGACTAAACTTTGTGTTTTATATGTTTTTTAAAAACTTTAAAATTAATTTGTTATAAACAAATTTGCTTGTTGCATACTAAGTGTACTTAAAGTACTTTTGGGCAGGTGTCCCTTATATGAAAAAGGTGATGTTGAAAACCCCTCTGGACTGTATCGATGTCTTTAAGACCATGTGGAGACGCATCAGCACTTGTCTAATGGTTCAGAAGAATCATCCACAGCAGCATGAGTAAAACTGGGGATGTAAAGAAGTAAACAATGATTATGTCTTGTGAAGTAAATGTCAATTGTAATATTTGGGTTTAAAACTCATACATGCTATTTGTAAAGGCACTTGTGTGAAATGACCTTTTTACATGTAATTTCATGAAATGAGTGCATGTGTTCTTTGTTTTTTCTAACCTGGCTCACTGTCTATTGACGAAAGAGCGTAGTTATAATTTTATAGTGCATTGCAGTGCATGAAGAAGTTGCTTAAGTGCATTTTATTAAATGCTGTATGAAAAAAATGTTGATTTTTAAATGTTGTGGCTTTAAAATATTAACTCTGAGCAGTTCCACCATGACATGATAAACGGATGATATTTTTTTCCAGCTTTTTGGATAGCATATCCTATGGTTAAAGTTTTTTACATGTTAATATTGGTTTTCTTTCTGCAATGTAAAATGTATTTCTTCAACCAGTTAAATTCAAACAAAAGTCATGTTTTGCGCAAGTTTATCATAGCCCTACATTTTCTACCTCACACCGATTTAAGATATAAAACAAATGTATTAATGACTGAGCTCCTGTATCAGCATTCCAGTCTCGGAGGCGGCTTCTCTGAAGCCGAACATAAGAAAGAAATAAACAGTTATTCATGAGAAATAACAGGTTTTGTGTTTGTTCATTATTATTTACACTGAGACCGAAAAATATTCCGTTACATGCATCAAGCAAATCACATGAACATAAATAGGAGAGGGTTCCCATAGTCATGATGAACTTGGAAAAGTCATGGAATTTAATTTATAGTGATGAAAATTAGCAACATTTAGGCCACAGAATTTCTTTGCATACAGATCACATGAATTCTTAAAGGTGGGTTTCAAAGTCAATCATTTCAGCGAAGTTAATTATATTAGGGCTAAATTACAGCTAATTCAATCTACTGTGGGTTTTTCCATATCCTGATGTAAGAGTCTAGTGTAAATCTACATTTTAAAGGTACTATTTTAAATGAAGTAGAGTGTGCTGTTATCGTTAGTTCAACAGAGGCCCAGAGGTGCTAGGATGCATTTTTATTGCCATTGTTTTACTAAAAACAATGCATTTTTTTCTCAATTTCTACATTATTACAGATTTTAGCAAGTAGCTGTACAGTATTCGATGTTGACATGAAAAAAACTTTGAGAATGAAAGATTGCTATTTAATTTTCAGAAAATAATTAAAATGTTTTGACTCATCTTGGAATTTGTATCATTGATCACTGAATACTCATAGAAAAGCTTTTAAATGGTGTGTGTAAATCTGCATCGATGTAAATTGAAAAACATGAAAAAAAGAAAAAAGGATGAAAAATAATTACTCTGTAATGATGTCTCTTTATGTATTCTAAATTACTAACATAAGCCTGTTATATAGAGTACAATTATTATTTTTTACTGTGGGGAGAGGGGCTCCATTAACGCTGTTTAATGATTTTACACAGATATATGTACAGCATCACTAAAAACTACAACTACCAAGCTGCTTGGCGAAAAGCTGCGTTACGTCATCAGACAGCGTCTGTCAGTGTGCTGGTGGTCCTGCGACTGTTGAAGACAATCTTCAGTAGTAATTATCTGATAGACCAAAAAGGACTTTAAAATGCCTATGAAGGGAAGGTTTCCGATCAGGAGGACGCTGGAGTACCTCCAGAAAGGCGACCTAATCTTTAAAAATAGAGTAAAGATCATGACGGTGAATTACAACACACATGGAGAACTGAGCGACGGAGCAAGGTCAGAGCTAACAGCAGCTAGCACTAGAGTACAACATGAAAACACTACATTTACGAGTGAATATTACGTATAAGTTGAAGACATTATAAACTCTAGTTCTGTATGTATAGCTGTGTATTTTACTCCTATTGTAGGACAAACGGGAAATGCGTAGAATACTATTTAGGATTATTATAAAAAATAACATTGATACATTATATTATTAATCAAACTGATGAACGGTCTGAATAAAATGTACAATGTTGTCTATTAATGTCACAAAATATTTAAGATAGCATTGTCAGTTACGGCACCTTAGTACATATTAGTTGGAAAAATTTTCATTAGGATAATTTCATGCAAACTCCCCCCATTACTGATAACTTTTCATTTTTCATGTGATGAGTTTCATTAAATAATCTTAAATTTTCTTCTGTCAGGTTCACAGGACGTTTTAATAATAAATGCAATTCATTTTTGATGGTTTTCTTTATTAGTATTCTCTTAAGCTTGCTTATTTCATATTTGATTGGGCTGGAATTGGTACAAAATATTCAAATAAAAGATTTTTTTAGCATCTGCTCATGTAAATTATTCTAATAGTTCCAATCAAATTAAAATACATAAATTTCGATTTTTATTTTTAACTTCTTGTTGATTATGATGCAGCTATTTTCTTTCTTACTCAGTTTTCTCTGGCTGTAATATTAGATTGAGTTGTTTCATTTCATAGGTTGATATCTGTACTATGTTGATTTTAGGGTGACTGTGACAGTTCTGTAGGATCAGGGCATTTCTATGTTACAGTTTCCACTGATGATGAAAGTTAGTTGGTCAAATAAAAAAAATATATATGCAAACTTAATTCTGAATAAAAGCATCCCTTCAATAAGGATTTTTCCTTTAAAAAGAAGAGTTGATATGTTTGCCTGCTTTCCTAAAACAATGTTTTCTTTTCTTTGTTTTGCAGAAAGTTTGTGTTCTTCAATATTCCTCAGATTCAGTATAAAAATCCATGGGTCCAAATAATGATGTTCAAAAATATGACACCAGCTCCATTCTTAAAGTTCTATCTGGGTGCGTAGCCTTTTTCATATTGTTTAAAGCAGGGGTGTCCAAATCTGGTCCTCGAGGGCCGGTGTCCTGCATGTTTTAGATGTTTCCCTCTTCCAGCACACCTGGTTCAATTAATGATCAGCTCATCATCAAGCTCTGCAGAGGCCTGATAATGATGTAATGGCTTCCAGGTCTGCTGGAAGAGGGAAATATCTAAAATATGCAGGACACCGGCCTTGGAGGACCTGATTTGGACACCCCTGCTTTAAAGCACACTCTTGTGTTGTGGATCCCATCTGGACTAATCTTTTGGCCTCTCCTGCAGATGACGGCGAACAAGTACTTGTAGATGTGGAGGGGAAGGACCACAAACAAATTACACAGCATGTTAAGAAGATTCTGGGGAAATCAGAGTAAGATCTTCTGAATATAAAATGAATGGACCTTCCTTAATAACACCAATGTGAAATTTAGGCAGATAGGTGATGCATATTCTAAGTATATGTCTTATATGACTACACAACACTGCCTGTTTGTAATTGAATCACAAGGAAAGCACAACCATTTGACTGACTTTTGGATTTTTGTCTTTTTGGTCACACACACACACACAAATGAACCATGTAAATATACTTCTTCCTTCTGTCCTCACAGAGAGGTGTTACAGGCTGAGGCAGAAGCCAAGAAGGAGGCCTCCAATCCTGCCAATTTTGGGCCAAAGAAGTACTGTCTCAGGGAATGTATCTGCGAGGTGGAGGGCCAGGTGCCGTGTCCTGGCACCACGCCGCTGCCCAAGGAGATGACGGGTAAATATCAGGCCCAGATGGCAGCATCACAGGAATGAGCGGCTGACCAGTGACCAAGCAAGCAGACTGTCGATTCAAAGGACAATATGGCACTGGTTTTATGGACATGTACAAGGACTGGTATGTTGCATATTTCCTGGTTAATATGTGCAGGTACAAGGGTCCTATTATGTTGTGTGCATTGATGGTTAAGGTCACTGGGTTTTACTTTGTCCTTAAGCTGAAATAACATACAATATGTGCAGCCAACACTTTGCTGTATATTTGGACAACTTGTTATATTTGTACAGTTTTCTTTTATAATATATAGAAGATCCACACACAAATGTTATTTGTATATAGTCTCATTATACTGCGCTGAATGCTACAAATAAAAATATGATTTGCCTGTGTGGACATAATTAACCCATTGATGCCCCATGTGAATATAGGGAAACTGTAAACTCTAACCACAACCTGTGATAAGAGGAGTGTTGAAGTTCATTTAGTTAGTGCAGAATGTGTGAACACACATGCACCCTGGATCCCTGCAATCAAGAAGAAATGAAAACTATGACAACCACAGTTTACAGTAGACAACATTTTTATTGATGCTGCTGAGATGAAATTTTCTAAAGTTAATAAATTGATCTCTGTGTTTCTAAAATGCTTCAGTTTTGCAATTATTATTGTGGTGAACTTTAATTCCAAAGCTAAAATCAACTAATACATTAAGAAGCTCCTCAGGTTGTTCAACCTGACAAACATGAAGACAGTTTGCTTAAAATCTATAGTGAATTTCACACCGTATGGCTAACAGACTGCTGTTTTAGTATTATGAAGAAAAATGAAGACCTTCTGGCAGACAGGAGAGCACAATGACAAATTAATACAAGGACAAACTTAGCAGCACTGTGAGTGATAATACTTGCTGGCATTCATGTAGTGTTAGTGTAATATAGTTCAGATTAAAAATGTCCATTGTGAAATAAACCTCATGTCTCAAATGTTGCCTTGACCTAACACTTGACTTGGTCTGTTTTCTGTACAAAATGCAATTTCAGAGACTTTGTATTAGTTTTAGCAGATTCTCTGCAAACCTTGTTACACAACTATTGTGTATGATGCTGGTTTGACAAACAGAAATGACTGACTTTCCACATGACACGACTGATCAGATAACATGTTGACTTACAGATCTTCAGCAATTATTTCATCAGTATGTCCAAAGTTATAGAAAGGTAGCAGGAGGAGAAGCTTGGACAGAACAACATTAAACAGCATCTCACAAAAACACGTTAATCATGCAACCCAAGTGCTCAGTAGGATCAGAGGTGCCGCTGTAAACAATGAGATCACAACCTGTCGGGGTCACACAGTGAACGTTTTGTTCACTTGGCTCACTGTGGCAGATATGTAGTTTTGTTTTTTTTTTTTTTGTTAGGTGCAAAATGCCTTATCAAACCAAGCGTGACAGAGACATGATGCACTTAAAAGATAAATGAACCAGATCTGCTGCTGCTGTTGTTTGTATAGACTTTGATCTAAAGAGGACAAATGGAAAATGTCACTGTAAAGGTGTTAATATTTGTAGTTTTACAGAAAAAGCTAAGCTGTCTGAACATACATTTGTTCAATTTCTGATACTGTTTTGCAGATGTGCATGCTAGTAGCAGTGAGATTAAAGAGTGAAGCCTTCCCTCGTGTTCATGTTGTAAAGATAGTATATGAGGCGTCACATGACCAGGAGCAACAGCGATAAATTCTGTTATGTACCTTTCACTTAAATTCTATGAAACAAGACTGAAGCCTGAAGTTAAATACTATTATACATTTTATTCAATAGTACTTTAACTACTAGGCCGTTTGTGTGAAGCATGAAAATAAATTATTTAATCCAGGGGCTCTATTAAAACAAATGCATGGTTATTTCTGACCGTTTGAATGGCAGGTAAATAGACTTTTTTATGCTAACTGCTACTTTTAATGGCAGACATGACTTGTCACAGCAGGAAATAAGACACACTGCTGTGAAAAAGGCAAAGTGGAAATATTACTACTGTTTGCTAAAAAGTCTCGCATTTACCACGGCATGTCTACTCAGCTGTCCTTGTCATCTCAGGACAAAAGCAAATGAGTATGAGCTGTCGTCAGTGCAGTAACCGCTGTACAGTCTTCATCAGATAACCTGGATGCTTTGCAAAGGCAAGATGGAACTGTCGCTGTGTTACATGTTTATGTCTGCATTTTCTTCTATGACGTGTTCATGTCTGCCTTTAAAACTAGAGCTGTGGAACCACGATATCTGAGCGGAAAGAACATATGCAAAAAAAAGCACTAATAAATTCAACATTGATTTTGATCATGTATTGACATCCATTATAATCTGCAACATAACCTTTTAAAAGTGCAATCTTTACTTCTGTCTGGCCTCTAAATTTCCCTTTGTCCAGTACGTGCCCATGTGACTCTGAACAGGATAAGTGGTTGATAAAATGAGTAGATAATCAGTGAAGGGAATCACTAAAGACAACTGTGTTGTAATGTATGTTTAATTGTTGTGTTTCTGTGGTGCAGCAGACCTCACCCAATCTAAAACCAGTGGGCTCATTAGTCATGTAAATGCGTTAGTCTTGTAGGAATTGGTAAGTAGCAAGTGACAAAGGTTTTTTTTTGTTTGTTTTTTTTTTTAGTAAAAGGTGTCAGTGTTTCTTTTTCTTCTGTTCCTGTAGGGTGTGCTGTAGCTCTCTCAGGTTTTCCGACAGTAACTCTACTTCATCTAGGCGGCCGCTGAGCTTAGCGTCAAAAATGTAGGCCCTAATGTTGTCAATCTGCTGCAGCAGCAGCTCCTCCTCTATCATGTCCACATCTGGCAACACCTCATCATCGTCATCTCCATCGAAGGGGTTGGTAGAGACCCCTGGAGAACTCCCACAGGCCTCCATGAAAGGGTTACCTGCATCAGTGTTGTCGTCCTCAAACGGGTTGCCAGACTCTGCCTCAGTCTGCCTTTCCTCCTCGCCTTCGTTATCATCTTCGAACGGGTTGTATTCTTTCTTTCCATTGGTAACCTCTTTGTGCTCTCTCTGGATGTCCTCAAAAAAGGGATTGGAAGGATCTTCCTCAATAGGAGTGGAGTCCTCTTCATCAAAGGGGTTAAGGGAGGTGCTACTCTGTCCTTCACCACTAGGGGGAGTTACATGTCCCCCTAAGCTCCTCAACCTGGGAGGTGACTCCTCTTGGCTTGTGAGAGCTGGGAAAGCCCTGAGGGAGCAGGGGCTCCTATCAGCTTTAGGAGTCAGGTCGTCTGCTGCGGTGTCTTCCTCTCCTTGTTGCCCCCCTGACTGGCTGATTTCCAGAGAGCTCTCCCAGGTAAAGGAGGGTTGGGTGGAGCCAAAACTGGGGCCCTTGTGCTCCCACTCTTCCCTTTCCCGAGCCTCCAGGCGTTGGAACTCCTCTTGCTGCATGCTCTCCTCCTGAGCCAGCTTCTGTGACAGAGCGATGGCCAGACTGGTTTGCTGCTGATCGTATTCGTCCTGCAGCTGGCGCAGGTTCTCCTCCAGCATGGCTACCTCGTCTGTCCTCTGAGCCTCTCGCGCCTGGCGAAGGAAGGACTGGATGTTTTCGATCTGTTGCAGCAGGGGGTCCTCCAACTCACTGCGTCCGTGGGCAGAGTCGGAAGATGGCAACCAGCCGCCGGCTTTGGTCATGCGTGGTGGTCTCGGAGCCTGAGGCAGCTCTCCATTGGCAGGTGGACGGTTTCTCTCAGACTCCTGCCTCCTCTTCACAGCCTCCTGCGCTGCCTGTTGAAACATATAAAATATACAAACTAAGTAATTGTTTCATCAATAAATATCGAAAGAACCATCTGAACGGTAATCTCACCAGTCTCTCTTGTTGGAGTCTCTTCTCTTGCTCCTGTTTCCTCTTTTCTTTCAGCTCTTCATATTTTTCTTTAGTGGGCAAAGACATCAGACCTAAAAGCTTCTCCTAACACAGAAATATGAAATGGAGGTGAGCTTTTCAGGGAAAGGAAGGAGAGACGTGTGGTACAAATGTAAGTAGTTGTCTATTGTCAGTCTCACCTGGACAAACAGTGTGGCTGTGTAACGGATCATCCTCTGCAGCTGAAAGGTTTTTGGATGTGGAGGTGGATCATCTTTTGTTCCCAGTGTTAAAATCCTCTTACTAAGAAGAAGACGCAGAAACATGTCATCTTTAAACATCACTTAACGAAACTCACAAAAGTCACGTTTTATGAATGTGGCAGAGGTGTAACATGTACCTTAGTGCATCGATTAGTTCATAGTATTTCTGAACTTCCAGTCTCAGTCCACCAGCAGTGTCTAGATTATAAGTGGTTTCCCCGGCACTAAGAGAGAACATAGACGTAACAGTGAGTGTCCTCATCAAACATCCAAACATTGATCATTCAGCTCTGGAAATAAATAACAGATCATTGTTCTTACTATTTATAGCTATCTGTTTGAGTTCAGTGAACATTTTGGATTATTTTAGATACTACAGACTACATTTCTAATTCCAAATACTTGTGTTTCCAGTTCATAGTCACTATAAACAACACAACGCTAATGTTTTTACTTAATTCAGATATCAACATTTGGTAGAATACTCCATACATCTCAGCATGCTCTCCACTATTTATTCACATCGCTGCTGCCTATTTTATGCCACTTTTGGCACAAGAATGTTAGCAACTTGGCTTTGTTTGACAGCTTGTGATTATCCATCTTCCTCTTCCTTCCTTCTAGAAGCTTTCATTGAGACGAAGGCTTCTTAATGTTTTCAGACCAATATGTTATACAATAACTTCTTTTAACTGGTGCTTACTTTAGAGACTCGGCCATTCGGATGTACTCTGGAGCCTTTTCATCCACCTTCTCCATGCACATCCTCAGCCTCTGACAGGAAGACAAGTTATGAACAAGTGAACAACAGGAAACTCCAAAAGAAACCACAGAATAATGGGAAGGATACAAGAGAATAAACAAGGTATCTTGAAAAGAAAGCACAGCCATGCTACCACTGAGGAAAAGATGTGCAGTTAGGTCTTTTTTTTTTATTCTAAACTGATCTGGTTTATATACCAACCTCATAAAGTTTCACTACATCAGGTACATGGTCCTTCTCTTCCAGCTTCTGCTGCCTTTTCAATAGTGTGTCCATACAGTGATGACAGCAACGGATCTTTTCGTCATCCTTCTCCTCCAGCATGGACGTTACGCTGCTCAGGCTGCTGATGCTGCCTCTGCGGGAGCCCATCCCTCCACTGCCACTTCCTGCTGGGGGGGACTGGGACTGACCGGGGCTTCCTGGCACACACAGGGCCTCTCTCGTCCCACTTATTAACTTTTCTATGAAAACATAAAATGCAAAAATACCACTGTATCATGATTCATTAGGTTTTAAGTCTTACTTGAAGGTGATTATTGATGATTATCTGTATTCATACATACGGGCCAAAGGCAAAGGGATGAAGTCCATGCACTTCCTGCACATAATGGACCCACAGAGACGACAGTGGTGCCGCCGGTTACGGATGTTGAACTTGTTGCCACAATCAGGACAGAACGGGACATCAGCGTCATTTACCCATGACACCACTGACCTCTCAATAGCTACAAAGCAGAGATGACATTCATGAGTGTACAGTATTTACCAAACAGGAAGTAAATCATAGACAATAACACATTGACCAACCTCTAATTTTGGCCGCATCTGAGTTGGTCCTGTCAAATGATGTCAACTGAAACAACATTGTGAATGGGTCAGCAGAGTAAAACTACAATATTTATAAGGAGATAATGCTTTAAATGAGCCATCATTTGATTGTGTAAGCACACCTTTTCCAGTCTAATGATAAGCTTGTTGACCTCAATGACGTAGTGATCTATCCTGGCAGCTCGGTGCTTTTTGAAAAGGTCCAGGTGACTTCTGGTCGCTCCTATACAAGCAAAAAAAAAAAAAAAAAGGGAACCAATTAATCTAAACCCTCAGAATTCTGTTAGCGGAGACTGAAGTTAATCAACTAAAAAATTACAAAAAATGCTCAGTGAAATGTGTTGTTATGTAAATCGAGATTTAGTCTCACCGAGCTCCTGAGGCTCCCACATGTACGGGTCCACTCCACCGTAGTAGAAGGACTCATAACTGCCGGTGTCGGGTCTATCTTCTCCATCCCTTTTCAACAGCTTGTCTTTGGCTTTCTTTGCCTTCTGAACCAAATCTTTGCAGAGGCACACGACAACAGATATAAGTCCATGTGTAGAAATTGCAGAAATAAAATGACATAACCTATATACATGCTTCTTAAGTGGCTTGGAAATTAGATAAAGAAATGGTGATCACAGAGCATTTCCACACCCTGTCAAGTCCCTCATGTGTGGATCTAATAAAACTTTCTCCATTTCAGCTCCCAACACACTGATGTCTTCCTAAAGCCCTGGCTAATGAGTTTGGATGATTTGGATGACCATAAAACATATAAAGCAGATTGCACATTCTGCACATTTCATGCACAATTGCCAATTCATCCTGGTGGTAGGATCCCCTAGTCCACTGGCACTATATTTTTCTAAATCCATTAAATGTTTTTATGTAAGCAAGGTCGCCTAAGTCCAAGCTCTCCTCATCCTTGCTGAACTTTCTCCACACTGGCCTTACAATAATAAACTTTATTGTTATATTTTTTACAACCA
Organism: Apogon talboti; assembly: GCA_037367365.1. NCBI lineage: Eukaryota > Metazoa > Chordata > Actinopteri > Kurtiformes > Apogonidae > Apogon > Apogon talboti. The sequence continues at coordinate 13,131,516 of JAPQRQ010000026.1, read as the reverse complement.
AAATCATTAAAAACACTAATTAAATTGAAAGAATCACAAAGAAAAACCATAAAACAAAAAAAGGGGGGAAGGGATGGGTTATACAAAGAAGTGGGATAGTAAAACAGCAACATTTTAGCTTTCATAAAAGCTTTACAACAAAAGGTTGTCTTAAAAAGAGACTTAAAGACTTGAGGTGTTGCAAGTCAGATCAAAACTGCTTTTTGGATTGTCAGTTCTGGCTGTAAGGTCATTATGTTCCCTTAGACTGTGGTCTTACTTTTGAGCTGTCCCCTAACATGGCGATCATCACCAGAGTGCTCCTCTTCATAGTGGTCTTGGAGTTGGTAGAAGGACTGCAGGTCCTTGAGGCACAGGGGACAAAGAAAGCCCTCTTTCACTTCTCCTGTACCTTCAAAAGGGGGTGGATAACTAGAAGCCATTGTAGCTGTATAGTCAGTTCTTGAAGAAGGGAGGAAAGATAGCAGGATCCTGCTTTGGTCTGCATGTTACAGGGTGTGCAACCCACCCCGTGTTAACTCCATCACACCAGAGATTACCCTAGAGTAGAAAAACATAGAAATACTCATTCATTAATGCCAGTTCATATTCAATTCATATTAATAAGTTGTAACAAACCAATTAAAACTAAAATGAAGAGTCATCTGCATCATGCAAATTTTTACAAAGATGTATTAAGTCCTATAAGTTGACAGATACTGCTATTTAAGCTCAAATGGAAACCACATGAGTTTAAATTATGTTTAGTAATAACACCTGTGCCAATTATAACATTTTCGTGGGTACAAAGTTATCCATTTCCCTACAAGACACTTTGAGTGTGCAACCATAATTTTTATGAGTCATGAAGCATCTGAAGATAAAACACTCACTTTTGCAAAACAGCAGAAAGCAGAACTACCAGTCTATAGCGGTAAAACTGTTATCACTGAACATAACTACACCATAAATACAGCTAGGTGACATTCTCACAACAACATGAGTGATGTGTGTACACTACACCACAAAAAACAACCAGCAATTAAGGTGTAGTGAGCAAAATTAACTACTGTAATGTGAAATAGTTAACTCCAACATCGTGCAACAGTACAGTGTTTTATTTTGTAGTAAGTGGTCTATATATAGATAGATCCAACCTTTATCTTAAAAATAAATGGACTTGTTTGTAAATACATGATCTTCCCCCCAAAAATGTGATATTATTTACTCAAATCTGTAGATGTATTCTCAATAAAAAACTGATTATTACAGTGTTTCCCTGTGTGTGGATCATACATGAGTTTGTTGGTAATTTAACAGTGATAAAATAACAATTTCGTATCTTAATTAACATTTTGGACCACTTTTATAACCACGACTAAATACAAATGTTTCTAAAGCTCAAACGGATTAAAAGCTTTAAAACATGACATGTTCAACAGGTTCACTGAGGACCATCTACAGTTATTCCAAGTTTATATTACATTCATGTGGTATAGGTGGGGGCCATAATGGCTTGGCTGCTGGAGAAAAAAAAATCTGAATTGTTCAGACCTATTGCAGTGCGTTGCATTTCTTCCCTAACATTGTACAGATAGTAAATGACCTAGCCTACATTGGTTATACTGTCACCAGCTCACATTAACTTATTTTACAGTCACTGTTTGTAACGCTATACAACCCCCTCAGTAAAACACACACGTAACTACATATTAAGTCTCTGCTTTGCTGACTGAAAGACAGGCACATTTTACATCATCTACCACTTAAATTATTAACATCAGCGTTGCGTTTGTAAATATTTGGTTAACGTTGGCGGCCGATGTCCGAAGAGACTATTGAACGTTAGCTGCAAAATGCTAACAGTGAGCACCGCTTTCTTTAGCCACTGTTTCTACAGTTCACTTGTTCATACCATAGAGATAATAAAACACAACTTCACAAAAACAAACATCCGAGCAATATTTTCCGCAATTAACGATTTATACTTACAGTTTCACCAGTAATAATTGTGTTGCTGACAGTTTGGGTTGTCTTTGACAGCTCAACAACACCAGCTGCAGCAGCAGCAGCAGCAGCCCTGCCTGGTCATGTGATTAGCACACAGAAAGTAGGGAAAGTGAAGAGGGCCAAATGGCACGAAACGCAAATCACCTGGACCTTAACGGAAAATTGCACTGACGAACCTCCATTTGTCAAAAAGCGCTCCTGGAGCCCTGACAAAAAAAAAAAAAAAACTCATGTGGGTGCTGGAAAACAAGTACAATTTATTAAGTAACTCGTGCAATAATCAAGATACCAATAATCAAGACACCAATAATCAAGACTCTGCAAGCCAGAGAGAGGGCCAGCCACCTTCACCCCAGCAACCGCCGTGGTTGTGTTTTAAAGCGACCGGGCGACCGTCGCTCTGGGAGAAACCAGTCTCACTGATTGCCTGTGAAGAAGAGGAGGAAGAAAAACGAAGAGGCAGGCCGGATGCAAAACATGGAGCCAAGCCACATGCCCCACTGGGGTTGTCACATTAACCATGGCTTTATGACCACTGACCAGAAAAGTGGTAATGATACTGATTATTTCCTTGCAATAGGATCGTTCACTGGGTTGGATAAATTAGGCAGCGAGTGAATTTTAGTCCTCAAAGTTGACGTGCTGGAAGCAAAAAAAAAAAATGAGCAACGTGATGAACTGAGTGACTTTGACTAAGGCCATATTGTAATGGTGATGACCGAGTCACAGCATCTCCACAACTGCAGGTCTTGGTGGGTGTTCCTGTCCACAGTGGTGAGTACCGACCAAAAATGGACCTGCCAATCACAGGAGTCAGAAGTCCCACCTCTCCACTTAATGGACTTAAGGGACATGCTGCTGGCTCTGAGACTCTTTGATTTCAGTGCTTGTAGTTATTTGTACCTGTCTTTATTTATGTACCTTATTCTTATGATGCACATGTATTGCAGTAATGGATTTATAAACATACAGAAGGTAAATTATAGTCTCAACTGTAAGTTGTATATGAAAAAAGAAGGAACAAAAACATAACAAAAACTTACACTAACCAAACAAAACAAAAACAAAAAAATGAATAAAAATAAAACAAACAAAAATGGCACAGATAAGTTATATTTAATCATTCAAACAAATTGATCAATTGATGATCATTCTGCTTTGGAATGATCCTGACTAAAGAATATCTTAGCAAACAAACATGCACAGTCAGTTCATGCTGCACATGCGTTTGGACCTGTCTGTCTGGTTTATTAATGATAGCAAATGAAATTCTGACAGCCTATGTGTTAACGAATATCTAAACCAGAGCCCTGGACCGTTACGATGCCTGAAAACCCCATTACAAGTCACACCGTCTGCATTCCAGCACTCATAGTTACTGAAGCTTTTACAGGCTTCAAGAAGTGTACAGGATTATCACCTTCTCCTCATGGTCACACTTAGATACAGTTCCCTAAAGGGATCCGAAGTCAAAAGTCGTTGCAGACTTCTATCATGTCTCTGTTATAATTAAACTGTGTAATTAATTGTGTACTTAATCAACTTAAAACATAATATTCAGATAACTGAGATATTAGCCTATGATTTCTCAGGCTTGTGGTAAAAATGTAGCCTAATTATAATGGAATTTTTGGTGCGCTATGTGCATTATGCTTAATGCAACACCTATTCATGCTCTGCTCCTCCTTCTGTCTGACCTCCTTTTCTCCTCTACTCATGCTCCTCCAACTCCATGTGACTGACTTGACTTCTTCCCTGGAGTCCCTGTGCTTTATATCCTCACAAGTTTTCCCTGGATCATCTCTGGACCTGCTGCTGTGGCCCTGCTTCTCTCCTGCCTCCACTGTTATTTTTCATTTATCCATATAGTTGTGATAGTGTTTATCATATAGTTACTGTGAAGGTAGAGGTTTCTATTGTTTCAGTATTAGTATATCCACTGTTAGTACTTGGAGTAGTATTGTTAGCAGCTATGGGTAGTTGTACTAGTTATTGGTAGTTAAACTAATAACAGCAGTTCTAGTTTTTATTATAGTTCAGTTTGCTGTGCACCTATGTGTCTCCCCCCTATTTCCACCCTTCTCCCCCCTCCCTCACTTTTTTCTCCTCCTTTAACCCTCTCTCTTTAACCCCAACTGCTCAAGGCAGACGACCATCCTCCCAGTCAGGGTCTGCTCCAGGTTTCTGCCTGTTAAAAGGAAGTTTTTCCCTCACCACTGTCATGATTTGGCGCTATATAAATAACATTTTATTTGATTTGATTTGTTTATTTGATGATGCACTGTTTCTTATGCAGTGCACAGACAGAAGTAGAACTGAGTGGTCCTAGGTGCACAGTGCTCATTAGTGCCCCCGTCCCCTCGTCATGTTTGTCTAGTTATGGGTAAATCAAGGTATAATTGATAAGAGCTGTCTCAGGGGTTCCCAATCACGTCCTAAGACCAATCTCAGATGTCACAGCAATGATTTCAGGGGCATAAGGCAGCAAAAATTTTAACAAGACTTTCACAAACTATAATCTGTTTAAGAATATACATAAACACCACAGGAACAAAAAAAAATTAAAAATAACCAAACTGTCGAATCATCTGTTCAGGTAGCCGTAAAAGAGGATTGAGAAATATCATGTAAAATTATTCACTGTGTATCCTGCATAGTGCATTTTGTACCTAATTGCCTGCTGTTGAGCTGGGTGGGGAGCCTTACTGTACAACTTCAGAGTGTGTGTGGGAGTGTGTGTTTCACTGGAGCTTCTAGGTCTCCCAACTCTGCGTGCTGATGAATAATCTGAATATTGATCAGGCCTGTGGACAGCTGCTCCCAAGGCTCTAAATGAAATGAGCCCAATTAAACCGAGTAGAGTATACCTGACACACTCTGTGCTGCTGAATTACAATAACAGTTTGAGATACTTCAAGCTTTATGGACTATGCACTGACTCAGCCTGCTTATATTGAATCAGTAGTTTAATGGACACAAAATAAGACGTGCAGTTGATGCAACTAATACAGACCATGCTTTTTTTTTTTTTACCAATGCATTTTATTGTCCAACAAAAACATTGGTCTGGCTTTAAGGCAAAGGCAGCTTTAAAATTACAACATAATGTTAACTTAATCCATGCAGTAATAGGCTATATAGAAAAATAATCAGTGACACAATTTATTTGCTGTGGTAAACACTATATTTTACATAAGTAAAAAAGAATAAACCACAAATCAGTCAATGGAGATATGTTCTATGCATAACTGTAAACAGAGCTACTCGTTTATTCTTTAAGCATTGCTTTACTGAGGAGCTTGTGCTGCCTCACAGAGGCAACATCGCTACCGTCAGTAGATGAATGCCTCATCCTTGGACTTTGTGGCAGCAAGAGTAGCCTGATTAACTACATAAATGAATTAATTATTATTGTTTTAACAATTAACAGTAATGGAACATAATAAACGTATTTACAGCTCTAGCTGATGCACAAGCTCTCCAAAGAAACACAAAAAGCAGAGGTCATTTGTGATGGTGAAACAGTAGACTGACTGTCAAACTGCCAAAGAAAAAGTGTGGCACAAAGGGTTAAATGGTGTCGATTTTTTTCATTTTTAATAATTTATTATATTCACTTAATTTACACATTTATTTTCTTTACAATACAGCACTAGGCTAAGCGCACACCAGACCCTCTTTTGATTCAACTACTCTCCTTCCACTAAATCCTCGTCGGGTGCAAACCTTTTACCCGGGTGTTGTCGCTTCTCCTCAACATGACTCATGTTAATGTTGTCTAAAAAATCAAGCAACAAACTGGTTTTGCTGCAGCTCGTGGGGTCCAATACATCACACGGAGTGTTGGTTTCTATTTCCGGATTCGAGTTATCCCAAAAGCGTTTTCCTGGATGTTGGCGTTTTTCCAACTCTGGAAGGTCTTCATCTCCGTCGGCATCAGACTCTCCTTCTCCATCCTCATCCAAGGAATAGCGCTTACCTGGATGCTGACGTTTGCTGTGAAGCACCAGGTATCTCTTGCCTGGATGCTGTCTTTTGGAAAGTTCACTCAGGACTATAAGGGGGTTTTCAGAAATGTGTCCCATCGTGGAGCGCTTTCCTGGGTGCTGCCTTTTTTGGAACTCTATGAACGAGTGCATTTCGTCTTCGCGTTTGCCAGGGTGCTGTCTCTTTTTAACATCCAAGTACTGTTCATCCTCGTCGTCTTCTCTCCGCCCCGGATGCTGCCGCTTCTCCAAATCCTCGCTAAATCTTCTGCCGGGATGCTGACGTTTTGTCACCCACTCGGGCTGAGAGGAAAATCCCTCTGGAAAATAGAAAACAAACTGATAAGAATACTTGTGGTGGCACAAGTCTTAGTTAAGTGGCGCGTCACCGCAAAACCATCTCTTTTTGGTCGTGCGTAATTTACGCACAGATGAGTCCAAAAGACACTAGCGCGATTCTTGATAACTGGAAAGTTTGGGGTATTTTTGGTTGTAAAACAGATTATTAGCATTATTTGACATACACTCTGTATAACTTTCTGAGAGGAAATAATCTAAAAATCGGGATGAAGCCGTAAGAGTTGTTTATATCCCGACTTTAATCCCAGTACATTACTTTGAGGCTAAACCATGACACAAATATCCCATATATCAATACTATAGAAAAAGAAAAATCAAAGTAAAAGAAATATTAATTACAGTTTTACACATGGTATACGTATATACTTAACTATTGTAAAGGATCCTGAGTTATCTATGCAATTTGTCCAAGATGTGGAATTTTACGCACCGTATCTGCCGTCTTCATCCTGCATCTTTCTGAGAATTGACCGTAGCAAGAGACTCTCTGCTCTCTGTAGTACGATGTCGTCTATAGTCCTTTGGTCCGTCTCATCCTCAGCGGGGAAGCTCTGTCCTGTAGAAATCGTCAAGGTGCAGACCAAGAAAGAAGCCAAGATGAGCAGACATGTCGGCTTCATGGTAATTTGGATAGTCTTTCTCTGTTGAGAGGGGAAAAAAAACAGATTATGGAAAAAATTATTAACTTTCACAAAATAACATAAAACTGATACGAATAGACTATTTTATCTGCTCCAAAGAGTTTCTGCAGTGTGTGTTAAAACCATCATTATAATAATCATTTGTTCCGACAAGATTTGTACTTTTGTGCAGTTTTCTGAATTCGTTAAATCTTTTCAAAGTGATGGACGATGCACTGATTGTCTTTATCAGAGGCAGTATATCTTCTTTTGCAACTGCTGATTCGCAGTTAAAGCAAATTAACCAGACTTAATGTCTTACCTATTCCACTGTATCGCTCTCATGAAGAAGGCATTCCATCTTAAAATTAATTATATTTTTACACTGCACTGTACAAGAGTTGAGCCCAAAGTGCGCCAGACTCACCCGTGTCCAGATGATCCTCTTTCCCAGTTCAGCGGCGATGATTTGCTCTCAGCTTCTCGCAGCGCTTGGTGACCCTTAAAGGCCAAGTCTAGAGGTATGAGCAGATAACTTTCAGTCTCACCATTTATACTTACCGGTCACTGGCGTCACACCAGCGCTGTATTCATTTTCATCTCGTCTTCATTGATGTCACCAAGTCGTGCGCAACTGGATGGTAGTGAATGATCGCCCTACAGGGCTGCAACCCAATTTGTCAATTGAAAAACAAATAAATGACTGAGACTAAGATAGACAACCAGATCTACTACAAACTGACTGGAGGAGATAAATCCATTCATAAAAGTTTTGCTCTGCGCATCGCACAATCATTTATCCATAGTAGTTTTTGTAATCATTTTTACCTTAAGTCTGAAAAATTGTTTACCTGCTCGAATTTGCTGTAGTGAATACAAGTCTGCACTGAAGACATAAATGGTCTGTGTCTCTTAAAAATCCGAGGGTCTCCCACGGGACGCCACATAGAAGCGGTACGAGGGAGATGAATTGATATTTTCACAAATACTCTGAGGTCACAGGACTCAGGAAGAAGAGCTGAGAACATCAGTATCCCCTGAGAAGCCTAGTTCCATTTTCTTGTCACGACACAACACTGCAGAATGCACTAGGGCTGCATTTAGTAAGTTTTGCATGGAATGAGCCTTTGAAATGTTGTCTCTTTTAACAAAGATGTGGTGACCTCTGCATTCTTATTTTATTGGATCCAGCAGTTACTTCATATACACTCGTGGCCAAAGGTTTTGAGAATGACACACATGGATTGTTTGCTTAAATATAATTTATTTGTCACTACATTTTTCTGAAACCTATATAATGTATAGGTTTCAGTGTACCCCAGAAACATGTGGTT
>JAPQRQ010000026.1:13101393-13119247 GCA_037367365.1 Apogon talboti | reverse complement strand
TAATGTGATTTACTATGTGACAGTGTCCAAATATTTCGTTCTGAAAAGACAGAAGGAAACCATTACCATCATGATCTACATTTTTGCCCATTTGGGTGGGGTGGGGGGGTGTTATGTTTGTAATCATACGCTAATAAAATGAAAACTATCTAACTTCACTAATGTGACCATTTTTGGAACCAAAGTAAAGAGTTGGCTTTAATGAGGTTATCCTCAGTTATGGCACTGAATTTCATTACATCCAAACAATTTAAAAGGAGAAACAACAGGATATAGTAGAGGTATAGGCCTATGTTTGACAACTTTGGGTGATTCACTCAATCGCTGGTTGTGTTCCGCAGCAACTCAAATAAGATATTTAATATTCAGGCCATGTAGTTATATCGTTCCCACTGTATAATAATACATTAAATACTTTCTGTGGTTGCCCATTTGTTTTCCATGCCAACCCAAATGCTGCTTGAATAGACAGTTGTCTCTTCCTGATTAGACTTTAGTCCAGTTTAGATTTAACTCCCTTTACCAAATAGACTCTTAAGGGCGCCGGTAGGTAAATCCACCAGTGTTGATAGATAAAGTGTAACTGGGAGTCAGTTTGTAATCATTGCACCAGGTTGAAGGTGATTACTGATGTATATAAATAGGAATAAAAAGAGGAATGTGTCTGAAAACAAATTTTTTCCAACTTGATGGGCAACAGTGTAGAGGAAGGAGGTGAATGTCAGCAGGGCTTAAGGCCAGAGCTGCAGGATTTGATGCTTATAGTCCACAACAGTGTAAATGTCATGATTTGAGGCATGCAAGATGTACAGTATCACTTTTACTAAATATCAAAATATCTGCATGATACAGCCTGTGTCTAAACATGTCCATTCTGTACAGTCAGATCACAGCGTTATCGATGAACTCCAGCCTACTTACTCTCAGCGGGTAGTAAATGTCATCATAAATTGAATTGACCGTGTAATACTATAATTACATGCTTCCAACATGCTGTCACGTTCAATGCTTCAAACAGGTTGAGACTTCAGCCCAACCTTTAGTCAAAAACCTCAATATGGTGTAAAACTTCTATATGTATGAATCACACTACATTTTTATTGAATAATCTCATGGGTTGTCAGATCATCTTCTTGCTGTAATATGATTCAAATTGTTTTCCTCTGTAAGAAAACAAAAGTCAGTTTCTCACACGCTCCGAGGACTTTAAATTAAAAACAGAATTGATTCAATATCAACTCCGTAGATTCAATGTGAGGTGTAGCATTCTAGTGCTAAGATGTGCAGTGTAGGTAAAAAAAAAAAAAAAACAGTTTGTCAAAATGATTTCATTCCTGTTTCTGAAGGGAAAAATAGATTTCCTTGTGAGTCAAGACCGCTCTCTGTCAGACTGTCTCTACACTGTTTTGTCCTAGATGAACACAGAAAGTAACAGTGGCACAATTAAGATATGGCATGGAAGTCCACCTCCTTACATCTGTCATGTATGTCCCCTCCGTTCTTCACAGGCAGTGTGTAAAACACGCCCAAAGGAACCAATTAATTGCATAAGACATTGTGTTTTAAGCTGTTCTAAAGGCCAGCATGTGCTTCAACAAGTAAAAGTCCTGTGATTCAGTGCAGTGTGAGTTCAGTGAATGCATCGCCGTCTTGCAAAGATACAGAAGAATGAATGACTGGCACAGCGGTAACAGCGTTCAGTTTGCAACCGTTTTCTCTTTAGTCTGTATCACTGTAAGACTAATTAAAATACACCATCCTTTCTTCTGCTTTTGCCTGCTTGAGTTGCTTTGTCCAGTGGGAGAAAGCATACTATCAGAGGCTTTGTCAGCTTGGAAATCATAACTATTTGTATTTCAGTCTCCATTATGGACCTCACATACTAATGAAGATGACAGTGTAAGCACACACCCTATGCGTTGGTTGAAAACACTAAGGCTCATTACCCTTAGTCGTATGTTTACACTTCCTGATGCGATCAAATCTGTGTGTAAAAGTATTTGTCGTATCTGCACTGTGACTGCTTTTACATGACTTTATCCATCATCCAGAGTGTATCCAAATTAACATATTACAAGCTACAATACAAGGTAGAGCAGCTCTCCAAAAGAGACTGAAGCATTCTGCACTGTAACCTGGTACATAACGATCCTCTCTGCAGCCTTCTGGGAAATTTTCCTCAGTGTTTTAGTGGGAAGTTATAGCCAGCTGTGTGGTGAAGGAGAGCCCTCAAAGGAAAAAACCTGCCACACATGTACAGTAATAGGCACAGTTAAACCTTTGAAACATGAGTTGAGATGAATTTTAATGACCCTAGTGAGGAAAGTCGAAAGATGGAGATTTAAAAAAAGGCTACATCATCTAAAAACGCCGTTTATTCCATTTTAAATAGGAGAGAAAACATGAAAAGATTGCACTGACAGCTAGTTCCCTCTAGCTTTACTGACCTTTATTGTGTCTTTTCTCTTTTAGCTCATATTGTTCAGTTGTCCAAACCACAAACGTTCTGTATTAGGTCACTCTCATTACACCAAAAAGGTCATTTAGACCCCAAACAGGTGGTGTTTTTCCACAAAAACATTGTAAACAAAAGTAACTATCAGCATACATTTGACACAGGTAGCAACAATACTTCACATTGATAACTTAATGTGTAAAACCAAATCACACTCAGGGCTAATATCCAAGTTTTGCTGATCTGTCAGCAAAACCTACGGTACTGATTTCCGTGTGCGTCCACAAAATGTCAAGTGAATTTTGATGCAAACCTTAGAAAAGTCAAAGCGAAACTGTTAATTTTGTACATTTCTATAAACGGGTTTAGATAGAATAATCCAGGCTACATTGTAACACCAGCAGGTGGCGCTATACATAGGTTACATATTGCTCTGAATATCAGAATAGGAAAAGCATTCTGTTGTTTTCTTTTTAAAATAGCTGTGATGGCTTTTTTCACAAATGACACATATGAATAATTCAGTCTCCACATCAGTTCACTCTATGTTCTGTTCCGGAAATGATTTAATACTTTATCAGAATATGTGAGCAGACACGTAAACAACTGATCAGTCATCTGATCAATCACATGAGTTGAATGTTTACTACAGCAAACTTTTTTTTCGAAAAACGTGTTTCCATTTCCCTTGTGAGCAATTATTTTTAGCAAAAATGAAAAATCATCTCAAGGAGGGAAAAGAAATAATTTTTTTATGAAATTCCTGAAGTTTCCATTAATATATTTAATGCAACCTTTTAAATGTACCTCATCTTAGGGGAAATATCAGCCTTCTAACTTCTGCTTTTTTACAGGGATCTACTCTAAAATGTAAGAGGTTCATCCTTGGCCCATGCCCAATCATCTCACTAAGTTTCATGCACAGTCCTGCTGACGGACAGACAGACTCAGTAACACTGATCACATAACATAAGCAAGTCTTAATAATAAATAAGATAATAAGATGAACGTGAAAGTTTAGGCAGTATACTATGTCGAGGTTGTTTTTAAGACTTGTAATTCCTGTAGCTGTGGCCTCCAACTGGCCAAACACTCAATTACTGTGGCTCAGGAGGTCACAACCCACATGGCTGATGATTCATTCCTCAGTTCCTCGCTTTCACATGTCGAAATGTCCCAAGTTTCTCAGAAGTGGATAGCTAAACCCTAAAGCATTTAGTGCATTCTCTGCTGTGGGAGTTTGTCACTGTGTGGTGTGTGAGTGTGTATATCATTGAACAAGAAAAAAAATGACTTTTTTGCCACTTATTAAACAATATAACTTTAAATGTTACCTCTAAATACTTCAGATTCTATATGAAGACAAACTTAGTGACTCATTTATTCTGAAAGAAATATATCGTTCTATTCACAGTGATATCACCGTGTCAAAAATATTGTCCTGTTACTTAGTCAGTAGGGTTTTATCAAGTCACTTATCAGTTATGATGTCAAATTAAATTGTATATATCAGATAAATCTGGTCCTCTGCTCTGATTGGCTGCGAGAGACAGGAAGTATGAATGATGATTTGCTGACTCTGCATTAATAACAGTAAACGGTTATGTGGTCAGAGGAAGCATATGCCACCAGCAACCACGAAGTTTTTACTCTAGGAATATTGCACTGCTTTGGTGTTTTCTATCTATGTTTCCATTACACAAAAAGATGAGTTTAGGAAGAAAGAAAGTCCTGAAAGTTCAGTGAATTTCACCTCACCGGGAGTTCAGATGGATCTGTAAACACCTCGGTGCTCAATGACACCTCGTACAAAAGCATCCAGAGGTAGTGAGGTAAAAGACAGGACATCTGACAGGGACAATAGAGGAGTGTAAAGAGCAGAGAGAAGGAGATAGACAGAATGAAGGCAGACACGAGAAAACAAAGTGACACAAACAAATGGAGATGCGTATGTGCGGATGTCGTGATACGTCTGTCCCCCAAGACTGACACTGTCCTGACAGGGGTCACTGCGGTGGGGAATGAGTGACGGGGTACAGGGTCCGCTGGTGGACATGGCTGGATGGAAGTGTGTTTGTGTGTGGGACAGGAGAGTGCCACAGTTCAGGAACTCAGGCTGAGTTTTAGTGGCTGGGTGGTTTTGTCTTGCATGTTAATATCAAGGCAAAAGCTGCTCAGCTGTGATTCTTTCCTGTTTTTCGTCATAGTCGTTCAGGCCAATCGCTTTACTGCTGCGTATGGGTTGTTTTAGAAAGTTATTTGTATCAGTGATTTCTTACAACTGTTCATTCTTCAACGCAAGAGGATTAGTGATGGGAGTTTTATCAATTTAAATCAATTGGAAGAATCAGTTTAGCTCTTATTATTATGAGAGCCAAATTATTACAAATTAGTATTATTATTATTATTATTATTATTATTATTAGTAGTAGTAGTAGTAGTAGTAGTAGTAGTAGTAGTATTATCATAAGAGTAAATTATAATTATACTTAACCTTATAATATCCAGAACCTCATTATTTTACATTATGTTTGGTATAAAAGCACTCATGTAAAAACAAAATATATATTTTTTTACATATGTGTTAGTTTTGTAGAGTTTAAGACTGATCTTGAGGATTTTATTTCAACACTACTCAGGACAACAGCCAGGGGGATCTGGTGCTTTTTCTAATTATTTGTTCACATCTTTTTTTAGCTGTAAAACTTTTTGCTTAATCTTGATTCAGGTCTCTGCATGCTGCTACTTGGTGACTAGAGGTATCATCTCTCTCTTTATACCATATTAATCCTTAGTTAGTGTTACGATTAATCCCTAAAAGGCTTCATACTCTTTGGATTTGGTCTCAGTTTAGGTGGTCTTGACTAAAACCCTTGTCCATATTAAATAAAATGAAATGAAAAAGTAAATCATAAACCATCCCACAATATATTTCAAACAGATCACCTTCACTCACTAATCTACAATGTACAAAACAGCAACAACAAACATAAAAAAAAAAAAAATCCCATTAATTTCTTTTAATCCATTAATCCTTTGTAGGGTTGTGGGTGACGGCGGGGTACACTCATGGACAGATCAGCTGATGTATAGACACAATCATTCACACCATTCTTTTAAATAAGTGCCTCACCTTATTGTCTTGTGTTAATTAACCAAAAACGAAATGCCTAAATTGTGTCTTAGAGCCAGCTCGCCTTTTCATCACACTGTGCTAAAAACCCTGCGATATCATTTAGTTTCATGAGGTATTTGTTTGTGTTACTTTGTGTTATTATTTGTTGTGTGGCTTACTTTCAGAAAATGGGCTGCACAATGTGATGAAAACCTCATATTGCAATTATTGTGCTATTATAATTTCAATCTGAATATATACCTGCTTATTTATCAAGGAAAATGCACAAATCATTAATTTAGAAATCTGAAACATATAAACTAAAAGTGCTCAGTATCATTAAATCCAAAATATCATCATTATTTTTTCTAATTGCTGCAGTTACATACTTGTTCATGCTGATTTTTCAATTACAGTCCATTTAATTGTGCAAGGCAAATACTGTTTACAACTAACCTTTGACCTGCAGTGTCTTGTGGGTGGTCAGTGGGATTCCCATGAGGGGAGAGAGTCTTCAAAGTAAATATTCTAATGGGATCCTAAGGGTTTACACTGTGGAGGATTTCACAGCAGAATCCTGCAGCTATATATGAATCAACAACAACAGACTCTGGTCCATCACATGAACCCATATTTATGACATACAACTAACACTACAGTACAATGTGATGATTTACCGTTTAAAGTATCACATAACCACCCTCTGGTTTAGGTTATGAGTATGCATTTGGACAAAATAGACCCTCACTTTAGAATATTTGCACACACCTTACTTTGTCTTCATATGAACCGTTGCAAGAGTTGTATTACTTTCTTACAAATTCCAAATACAGCCAAAGCTGTCACTTGTGTCATTGAATATTTGGAAATTATTTGACATAACTATTTTTGTGGTAGAATTCAAAGTCTGGAAGCCGGGTTTGTTTCCTTTCCTATATTGACTAATGTCTTATTTCCTCATTTTTCATCACAATGAACCGTTAGCTGCACTCACAAACACACACAGCAGGAGACGAAGAGAAAGAGAATTTTGCATTATTTATTTTCGGATTCCATCTCTGTCTTTAGCTGTGTGTCTGTTGCCCTGACAATCCCATTATCTTTCAATAACCTGTGAGGCGGCTGTGTGTTTCTTCAGTCAGAGACCGTGATTAGTGCACTACTACCACATGCTACAGCTCACTTATCATTGCACTCCCTCTCTTTCCCTTTGTGTCTGTCTTCCGTCGTCCTTACACCTCTCCGTCACAGTCAGGTAGTGTCTGGGACCAGGCGTAATCGTTGTAGATTGAGCTGATCTTTCAGTCTCGCACCAGGCTGCGATGGCAGATGTGAGCTTTTAAATATTACATGCTTCACAATTGATGAAAGGGAAGATATTACTGGGTGGAAAAAGTCCATAATCAGAGCACCAAGTTAAAAAAAACCCTTTCATCCTATCAAGTCATTTTTGTCTAAAAACGTCTAAAAACCTTGTCCTGAAACAATTATCTTCTTAAACAAAAGAAACACTCATAATGATGTATAATTTTAGTTTTGTTCATTATTCATTAAATGCAGAATTCACTTAAAATACATGTTGGTTTAGAAACAATTATTAACAAACACTAAGTCAAGACAGAGACAAGAGTAGATACAGCAAGGGCATTACAGCAAAGAGGGTTTTCAGACATTAAGTGGCACAATGAGGTGTCCTGAAGGCCAAAGTAGTGTTCTAGTGTCTTTGTCTGAGAAAAGACCATTATCTAGACCAGGGGTGTCAAACTCATTTTGGGTCAGGGGCCACATTTAGCCCAACTGAAACTAAAGCGGGCCAGACCAGTAAAATTACATAATAACCTATAAATAATGACAACACTAAGTTTTTCTCTTTGTTCGAGTATAAAAAACCCCATTAAATTACGTACATATTTACATTTTACAAAAAAGATGTGAATAACCGGAAAAAACTTTCATTAGAAAAATGAGTGCAATTTTAACAATATTATGCTTCAATTTATTATATATACCTGTACATTACACACAATGTTACACAAACATTTAGTAACAGGCACAATATTGTTAAAATTGCATATTTTAGGTTGTTCATATTTGTTTTTATTTATGTATTTACTTTCATTTTATTGTGAAAGGTTATTTTGTAAATGTAAATATTTTCATAGGGTAATGTTGTTTTTTTTCACTTAATTTTTCAAGAAGAGAATCTGTATTTGTCATTATTTAAAAGGTTATTATGTTTTTGATTTTTTTACTTGAACTAAACCTGAACTAAAATGACAACCTTGACTGATAATATTCTCCGTGTAATTTTTGCACTTTTATCCCACAGGCCAGATTGGAACTTTTGGCGGGCCGGATTTGGCCCCCGGGCCGCATGTTTGACACTTGTGATCTAGACCATAGACTTCATGGAGGAACTGTGGTTTCTGAACTGCTGTTTTGAAGCCAGTAGTTTGCATTTTGGTCATCACAGTGTTGGCTTTTTGGAGCCAGAAGTGACCATATTTGGACAGAATGGGTGGAGCTATGTGAGCCCAGCAGGTCAGAGGTCAGCTGGAGTGTTACTGACTCCGTAAAATAGTAAACCTCATCAATCAAGCATTGCATAACAAAGTAATTTTACAGTCTTGTTAGTGGAAACTGTTGGGCATAACAACAGTGTCCGTCAGAAAAAAAAGTCGTTTTATTAAATAAACCAAAACTCTTCACTCACTCCTCGCGGGTGAGCGAGCAGTCACACAGACCTGCCAATTAAAACCCAGCAGACATTAGAGCTTCTGTTCAATATGAGATCTTATTAACAGAGGGAAAAAAAATACTTTGGACCACCAGATCAATTAGAGGTTCTGAACAAAACAGACGAGGGAAAAAAATTACTGACCTAATATTTTCAAGAAAGATATTCAATGTAAGTCTATGGGAGCCGGGTCTTTTTGGAACCACCTACAGGGACCATCAGTAGGATTAAAACTTGAAGACACTTAGGCACTGGTGAGGTCTTCGCACTTTGGTCTAGACTCTAGACCAAGACCAATCTTGGGTGCTACAAGACTACTGGTTCTTATAGTTAACTATACATGCTCTAAGTTACTAATAAAGTTCAGTGTTTGTTTCCTTCTCTTGATACTTGTTCACTTATAATGAGTTACAGTATATGGTAAGCTTTAAAACAAGTCCATTTGTATGCAGAACAGGCAGAATCATCCAATGTCAGTGGGGACTTTCATACATTAGGATTCAATTACAAACAAAACAAGTTTTAATCATGTTTTTTTGTGCAAAGAGAAATAAGCCATGTGTCATTACAGTTTGATGAGTTTGGTTTGAAGTTTAGTCGGGCAAAATTACTCATTTGTGTATTTGTAGAGCTTTGTTTTTGTGTAATATTGCTGATGCTGGTCTCTAAGAGTGAGTTGTTAAAAAGTAGAAATGTCTATGTTTTATAGCCAATATGTCCATGGAAAACACATAAGGAAAACTCTTTTGATTCTGCATGTGCTCATGCTCTAACCTAACTTCACCGGAGTATCCTGATATTATAGAGGTTTCGATCTGCAAACCTTAGCTGCAGGTAATTACCTTTCTCTAGGATACACCACACTCAGAATATCTCACCACCATCTCACAGACACCCTCTTGCATACTCCGGTTCGGATCACTGATTAGTACTTTCAGTCTTTTGTGCTCCTTGGCGGCTGTGTGGGAGTGTGAATATGTAACGAGATAGCTTCTGGTGTATCACTAGCAGCACATGAAGTAAACTACAGCCGCAAGGTGTTTAGCCGTTACATGCATACCATCAATCATGTGTAGGTAACCAGAGGGAACTGCAGACACACACATAGTCCTTCTCCTGTATCTCATCCTCAACATCCTTCAGTTTAGTTAATCTAATTGGAGGGAATGGTAGGCAGCTGCAAAGCATATTAAAAGTATATTTACCACCAAATGTAAATGCCACAACATGCAAATGCTGTTATCTCCCTTGGCATCATCTTCCTCTGCACAGGATGGAGCAGTTATGTTGTATTTATGGGAGACGCTCTGAAAATAAATATGTCTGGTGCATTTTGGGGAATAACTCATCAAGAACTTGTTTCAAGAGAAGTGTAAGAAAGTATAACTGTCTGAGAACAACAGCTGTTGATATTTAATCCCCCTCGTTCTCCTGTTTTTTTCTCTTTGGTGATGTAAGGAGGATGGAGCAGCAAAAACACAGTTAAATACAATCAATCTGGCTGAAAAAAAAGATACATGCTACCTATTTTTTTTAAAGAGCAAATAGTTTGAGAATAGAGACACTGCAACTAACCAGCTACTATATTATTCTCATTACCATCACCAATGGGAAAAGACCTTGTCTCCAACGTGAAGCCGCTATGGAAGTATCTTAAAGTGTAATACTGCTGGTGCACAGTAGAGTTTTTGCTCCAGACTTACATTGAACTCTTCTCAAAAATGCTAATTCAGTGCACTTTTTCCTTTTTTTTTTGGCCTCATTTGTTTTATGTTGACCCTCTAATAAATGCTCAGGTCAATCCACTGTAAATAAATAAGTCTAATAGACGGCCTGTCCACGCTAATACAGATGCTTTTCTTAACAGGTAATAAAAAGAAATTTCTACATAAGCATCATTTTGCTAAATACCTCTGTGTGCACACGACACAAAAACAATTACAAATTGGTACAAACACTCAGACAAATCATTGCATCTAGCTGTTAACTCCTCCAAATAATATTGGCTGTAGTGGACACAGAGGCGTTAGTCTGACATGAAGTTGAGTATGAAAGGTTTTAGTGTTGACTTCATATTATATAGTGTTTCACTGTTGTGTGTCTCCAAAATGTGCCTGCACTAACCTTGATCTCCTGCAGGTGGTGCATTGACTTATACCCTACACCTATATGACATGTATATATTTCAGGGTCATGGTCATTACACATAATAACAACATTAATGCATGAATTTGGATGTGGCACCATTATGTTCTGATCTCCTCTATTTCTCTGTCTGTATGATTACGCACAAGTTTTAGTGACTTCAAATTCCATGTGTATTCCAAAAAATATCAGTGTTAGTGTGGACAGGCCATTACTGTGTCAACTTTGATTGACAGCTCACTCACCTGCTGAGTTGGACTCCCCACAGACACTCAGGCTTTAGCTGTGGTTAATAAGTTACACTAATAGGACTATCAAATATCTACGTTTTCTGTAAGTTATCATTTAACATTATGTCATGAACTTACCCATCATGCAGCTGCAGCTCTGCCCTTTTGTCCGAATACGATCACTTCTGGCTACAAAGAACATGACAACACCTAAAACACAAACTTGTTTCCAAATGGCAGTCGAATTACCAGTGAACTGTGACGTCACCGTAGCTCCGTCCACTATGTCACCACCGTTACAGTATATCTTTCATAAGGTCTTTTCATCATACAAACAGGGCTGACTCTGCTCAGATTACACAACCGTCTGCACCTATTTTCTATTTTTCTGTGAAATCCCAATCATCTGAAACATCAGGTGCACTGTAATTCCTCAACATGTTCCTTGCCTGCCCCGGGGACTTTTCCTAGGAAAGAAAAAAGTGTCACTATAATCACATTCCTAAAGGAGTGGATTTTAACCCCAGGGAGCAATAATTCCAAGTTAGTTGGAAACATTGAGGGTGCTAAAGCTCTGAAGGTCATGGCCTCAAAGCTGCTGGGCTCCTATAAAAAGCAGACATTCTATATTAGATATTATACTGTTGTGTCTTTCGCTACTCCTGCTGTTTTGAGCCATCAGCCTCCAGCACTTTCAGACCTATAATAACTCTCCCAAACACAAGCACTTTACAAGTGTGTGAGAAAACACCACATGTAACACTTATGTCATTTACCTCAGGGTCTTCAACACTGCCAGAGCCAAAATCAGGAGGAAACACACACTTTCCCTCGGCAGATCTCTCCTCTCAGTCCAAAACTAAAAACTAAATATAGATCATCTGTGATTATTCACATTGGTGTGGATAAGAGAAGACACTTTTCCAAGTTTCATGATGCATATTGTTTTAAATATGCATGGAATAAAACAAAGCAGTAGTATAACAGAGTACAATGAAATTCTTGTCTAAATAAAAGGCAAAAAAAAAAGTAAATAGAACAGACATAAGTATATGTAGAATTGAGTGTATCAGCAGTGAAAGAAAACTCTATACAGGAAAGTATTATATATATGTATTACACTACAGCTGTCAATCACATATGTAACCTGTGTGAAAACATCTAAGAGCAGCCAAAGCCTCCTGTCATGGGGTAGATTTCCCACAGCCCAGAACCAGAATCCAGAGGAGGGGGTTGAAATGTTGTTTCCTCTCTCACCAGTTTAATTAAAATATTCTGAAAGGGAATAACTGAGTTTTTGTCTATTGATGCCAAAAGTGCTGCTGCTTTGGGCTTTAAGTTTAGTGCGTTACTCAGTAGTAAATGATCTTCTGATTAGCTTTGTATTCTTTTCCAACTGCAGCAGGTTTTGAACACCGAAACAGTGTCACTCTGATGTAAAATGTATGACATCTTACTCACTGAAAAAGACAATGAGTCCCTGAGCAGTGAAATATTTGACAAACTGTGGCTTGCTGAGGAATTTTGCAGAGGGTCGCAAGCAAAATGAAGTATTCTTTCAGTGAGTCACACATATCCCCCACGACTCCAAGCAGCTGACATGTCCAGTATAACTTGTTAAAAGTAAAATAGCTGACTTTTTTAGGAACTCAGCACATAATCCAGAGGTCTGTAATGTTCAGCACGTCTGTCTGTCCATCCGTCTGTCTGCCTGCCATCATTTGGTTTCTAGGACAGAACCAGAAAACAAATGAAAATGTAGTGGTTTTTCCTCATCCATTTATTTTATTTCAGTTTTGTTTCCAATTAATTTTTCTGCATATGTTTTCAACTACTCTACTGTCAAAGTCAGTAACAAGTAGTAATGGTACTAAAATGACCTCTCTGTGCCTGAGCATTAAGGTTGATTACACTTATAGAGTAAAACGGTACAGAAAATACAGATCAGCTACTTTTAGCAGCACTCAAAGGAAACAAGGCAAAGAGCAGAGGTGTTAACCAAGGACCTAAGACCTGTACGTGCATCAGATTTAAGTCTTACAGTCTCACCCTTTCGATTGCTGTGAGACTTGACTCTGCAGAATTCACATGACTGGAGTTAAAGACCAAAGCATTTGTTTAATTTTTTTATGTTATAAAATCGATGATACCAATGTGGATGATGTGTATCATCACTGGTGCTGTCTGATCTTATCAAAGATTTTAGATTTTATTTATTTGCAACTATATTTATGCACAAGTAGAAGATGTTTATTCTTTATTAAAAGGCTCAAAGTGACACATTTACAATATACAGCAGATATAAATATGAATACGAGTTGATTGTTTCGTTTTTGCTTTACACACTTCCTTTGCCAGCAGAGATACTCATACTCACACACATTCATATCCATTGTCACCTGTTTTTCAATCAGGATAGACTTTACGATTATGTCTTGTCGAGCAGGGTGTGATCACCTATTTTCGTATGGCGCAGTGATCAGAGTGAAGAGCAGTGTGACTGATGAGCTTGATGAGCGGTACCTGGGCCTAAGCTCAGGTCTCAGACCAGAAATCACCTTTTCCGTACTCAGACATGTGGACTCCTGCTGGCTGACACAAAAAGGTTTCAGTGTGAAATGAACTCCAAGTGGAAAAATTGAACTTTCACGAGACTGGATTAAAATGGCCAGCTCTGTCTCATGTGTCACAAAGTCGCATTTCAGAAAAATGTAGGATAATTAAGAAACCTGACTGTACTTTAAATTTTTTTAATTTTTTTAAATTTTTTTTGTTTTTCTTTTATATGCACTGACAGTTGTTGAAGAGAATTTGGTCTTATTCAGGTAGACTAATGCTGCATGTGTAGTCCATTGAAACACAGAATTTCCCCTTTGCAGCAGCAGGTGGTAATTCTTCCTTCTGACCTATTCCCAGGAGACAGCAGAGTGGAGAGTCCTGTCTGCTCTGTCAGTTGCCAGTGAATCTGCAGCCAGAAAACAATACAGCACGTCTCCCTTTTGTGTCACTACTGAGAGAGCTGCACCTGTGTCAGTACTAATAACCTCATTTATATTAACTTAGAGTCACATGAAAGCACAACCTATTAGATCCCTGCCATTGTTCCCCAGATTTGTCTTTGCAAATGAGGTTGTGTTGCCACTTCATCTGAATTTGGACATATTGTGTCACTCTTTGTGGTCTCCTGGGGAAAAAAACATGCCGATTGTTTACAGTAAAAAGCTCTGACAGGACTCGTCTGGTCTGCCAGCCTCATAGTTTACAGGCGTGGATGAAGATACACCGTCTCTGTTTCATGTTTGGAGCGGCTGTAAAGGTCAGACTGTCAAGAGTTAGTCGAAGATGTAGACAGTTGTGTTTTGTTTTGACTGAACGCTGGTCACAGCTCAGTTAGATGCCTTCAGCCTTCACCCACGGGACAGGTGGGCATTTATCAGAGGTGCCATACTGGTTCAAAGCATCCTCTAAAACTTTATATGTCAAATACATAGATGGTAAATGTTTCAGCTCCCACCCTAACAGAGGAGGGATGATGGAGGAAAAGTGTATTTATGGAAAAATGTATTCACTCTCCAGTATGTTATTGTCATTTGTAGTTAATCTCTGACTTCATTTCCTTGAAACCTGATACTAGACAAATGGAGTGACATTATCATCCCATGGAAATGGATGCTTTTTAAATGAGAAGTGTTCACAGTCAGGCATAATACCACTTTGTCATACTGCTTTAAGTATTAATGGATAAAGTTGGTGATTTTCTATTGTTTTCTTATTGTAAACATTGTAGAAAACAATACTAATATGTTATGCTTCTCAGGATCTGTTGTGGTTCAGGAGCAGAGATGGAGTTGTAATAAGAGGTTTTACTGGTCATATGTGTGAAGTGTTGAGATTACATTTTTGATACTAGACGAATGACTAAAAAAATGCTTCAAATTCAATTGTTTCAGTTTGACCAATCTCAACATGATAGTTCTTTTTTTTAAGTGGGGTTGTACGAGCTACTGTGTCTATATGAGATGCATGTGCTTATGTGAAGTTTGTGTTTAAGTCTGTATTTGTCCAGGAAGAAGCTTATATGAAGTTTATATGAACTTAAGTATGAACTTTTGGGACGTTGTCCATTTTTGTCTTTTTTTTTTTTTGTTCTTTGCATTAGTACATAGTTCAGCAAAGTCCTTTCTCACGTAATACATGTGACCAACACTAAAACAGACATTAACTCAGCATACCTCACCTTTTACTTTGAGATTGAGGTGAAAAAGTGTTAAAAGGTTGTGTTGTCACATTCAATCTTTATACCTTCATAAACCTCATATAATCAAGCTTACCTGTGGGGAAGAAATGCTGTACAATATCAAACTGAATTCTTTTCATTTAGAGCTGTGTCCAGTGGTGAAAACAACAACAGCGCTTCTAACTTTTATCACTTTGTCACTTTCTTTGACTCTAAATGTTGTGTCTTTGCAGTTCTTTTCCCATGTCATCACTTTCGGATGTTTTTGGTTAAAGGTCCTGTAGTGTTAGTTTTCATCACCATGGGAGATCAGAAGAGTGACTCACTACTCCCTCTAGTGGTCATATAAATCCACCTGACTGGTGCGGTAAATAGATTCAGCTTATATCTCTACCTTCCAATACATTGGCAACCTCAGGACTCCATTCTGAACACTTTACTGATTGATATAGGTTATATTTGTACATTTTAAAGTAGTACATTTAACCTTACGTAATCAAACTTAATGTGGAGATGGCAGCAAAAATGCATGGAAAGATGAAAATAGGTAACAGCAGGTTTACCTTTGGATGCAATCTCTGGTCTCATGATGATAAAGTCAAACTCAGTGAATATTATTATTCACCGTGATCTTCATACCTGCTTCCTATCTTCATCTTACTTCCTGCAGTGTCACTGATATTAGTACTAAGGAATATTTACGTAAAAGCTAACATAGCTGGTTTTGGAAATCACAAATTAGCCACAGTCGATTCAAGGCGTTGTTTGTTAAGTTTATTTTAATCTTTCCATAAAATAGCTAATGATTACTATCTTTTGTGAATCGACTGCTCATAGCGTGTTGCTCTTTGAAAAGAACAAAACAAAGAATAATAGCAAATCAATCTCAGCGCATCTAAGATGTTAGTTTTCACTTTAATTTTAAAGACTGAGCCATTCAGAGTCTTTGTATAGTTGAAAGAGAGGCTTTGTTTGGGAAAAGAAGTGGATGAAGATGGATAAAGGTGTGACAGATGGTATCGCATCACATTTAAGTTAACTGAATGACAAAATCACTTTACTTAGGCCCTTTGTGGTATCATTGAGCCGCACAGAAAGTAAGCTGATTTGACTAAAAGGCCACTGAAGAAAAACATAATGGCTTGATGATTGTGGCGTAGGTGGCGTCCTCATTGTCCATAACATGTGGTCACACTGTTTACTACTACAAGAACACACAGTTCTCCACAGCCTTGCATAATTTTGTCCTCCCACACAAAACAAATAACTTGTGAGATTAATAGTATGACTGGTATTGGATTTTTTCGCAATTCAGATTCTAAATAACACAAGAATCAATTTGTCTGCTCAAAATGATGCTCAAAATGAATTATGCCTATGGTGCCTTGTTTATTCGCAGTCGACCTATTCCCCTGTCAGTGTGTGATGCAGTTATTCCCCTTTGGAAAAAGTTCAAATGTCATGTTAAAAATATATCCTGATTCTGTCAAAAACAACTCCTTTAGTATTCCATCCCTGTTTTGCCTCCCTCATCATTTCTCCTTCTTGCCAACTGTAGGGATCTCTGTTTCAGTCATTATAGTCAGTCAGTTTGATGTTCTGAAGTAAATACGGTTTTACGGCTAGATTAAGGACACACATGGCAGGTCATCTGTGTATATGATTCATAACAGCTTTGCGATCAGGTCTATCGCTCCAAAAAAATCACAGAAGCCAGTCTCTCACGTCCACATTCCGCCCACGTCCATTGTGATTGAATCTCAGTACGCCGTCAAATCTCTGATGGACTTTTTCTGAGAGGCATCGGAGTGCGTAGCTGAGATGAGAGTTTCTAGACCTGCCAGGTTTGTTTCATCGTAATTGGTTCCAGTGAATGAGGCAAATAGAGAAATCAAACCCTACATTTAGCTTCTTTATCATTTCTTTCAGTTTAAGAGTGAGTTTAACTTGAAGCCATATTTTGCAAAATAATCTTATTTGCTTGTTGAGTCTTAAATGAAAGATCAATATTGCTGTCTTGTCTGTGCTTCAAATATAAAGACGAAACAGGGCGTGGTTAACATGGCATATATAAGCACTGTCTGCAGCGTTACACTCACTGGCCACTTTATTAAGCACGCTGTACTAGTACCCTGTGTACCTTATAAAGTGTGGTGAGTGTATATACTGCTGCTGTAGACCATCTGTTTCAGGGTTTGATGTGTTGTATGTTCACAGAGGATCATCTGCACCCACAGAACTGACACTCACTGGATATTTTGTTTTTACAACCACTCTCTGTAAACCTTAGAGGTAGTTGCGTGTGTGAAAATTCCGGTAGATCAGCAGTGTCACTTTGGGACCAACGACCATACCATGTTCAGAGTCACTTAAATCACATTTCTTCCCAATTCTGATGCTCAGTTTGAGCTTCATCATATCGTCTTCATCAAATCTCTGATGGACATTTTCTGTGAGTCATTGGAGAGCAAAGTTGAGATAAAAGTTTTTAAAGACAACAATGATGCCATGTACAAAGACACTTAAATCACTGTTGTTTCTCATTGTGATGTTCAGACTGAACGTCAACACATTGTCTTGACCATGTCTGCATGCCCCATATGCATGGAGTTCTTACTATGGGATTGGTCTACTAGATATTTGCATTAATGTGTAGTTGAACAAGTGTTCCTAATAAATTACAGAAGCACAGAACTGCCACAGAAAGTAAAAAAAAAGGTAATGTTTCTCGTTATAACCTAATACCTTTATAGTCAACCGAGATGATTTTCTCATTTTAACGAGATAACCAATATAGTGCCCTATAAAGGGTTAGAAGATATTAACTCTTTAAACATATCAGGTGTCAGTAATAAATTATAATAATAATGCATTAGATTTCTATAGCGCTTTTCAAGGCACCCAAAGCGCTTTACATTATTGATGCATTATTCTT
>JAPQRQ010000026.1:13072178-13096202 GCA_037367365.1 Apogon talboti | reverse complement strand
TATCTATCTATCTATCTATCTATCTATCTATCTATCTATCTATCTATCTATCTATCTATCTATCTATCTATCTACTCGTCTTCCACCTGCTTCTTGGTTACTGTTCCTGTCTTCTGACCTCCTGCCCTCCACAGCTCCCCACGCTACACTCCAGACAGACTCCCAGTTCTACAGAGACTGTACCCGGACCTCTGACATCACCTTAATAATGATAATAAGGTTTAATCTAAACATCCTCTGCTCTGGATCTTAGTCAATTTCAATTGCTGTGTCTCTTTGTCTCTGAAGGCACAGTTTGAGTTCTACAAATGGCTTTGAAATATCAGGGTTCAACAGGTGGTGGTTAGTTATTCGTGATCCGAACAATCAGTAGAAGAGATGGATTCATTTTGGAGAGCAGCCAGAGGTTTCTGTTCATCTTCACATGCCACAGTTGAGAATAACGTAGGTCCCCAGTCTTGACTCCAATCAGAATTCAGCAAGAGTAAAAAGTGTAAAAACAAAACACAAAAGCAAATTCAGCAGTTTCTGTTGAAAGACTGTGTGTCAGACTGTAAATAATGTAAATGTAAACAATGTCAGGGATTTTGTTACAGTGGTTGTCATTGCTAAATGGAAAATGCAATATTTTTGTCAGACAACTTGAAGTAGCTAAAAGTCCACACCTCACACTTTGGTTGTTTCATTTCAGAGCCACTGCAGTGGTGTGCAGAGGAAACATTTGTGCTACTGTCCAAATATATAGTATGTGGTAGTGATTTAATACATTTTCAAAGAACAGGGTATAGAATTAACTTGATCTTTGAACTCCACAGTTTCACCAGTGCCTATGTAGATTTTGAATGCATTTTGATAGTTTAAAAAAAAAGCTTTTCTGTGTCTGCCCAAGTTGTACATCACTGTTCATTTGTAGCATCTGCACCTCCATTTGCTCTGTATTCAAGTGTCTGAAAAACAAGCCTGTATCAGAAAATAATTAAGAGTGACAGAGTGACACAATGAACTGAATGGAATCAGCTAGTTGACTTTATTTGGCAAAACATGTGGATGTGGTGATGATGAAAAATGTTATTACTAAAGCACTGCAATCCACTAATATACATATACATATACATATACATAGAATGCTAGATAACATTGTTTCTTGAATATAGCTTGCTAAAAAAATTGCAGGATGTCTTATATTATAATATGACCATATTGTGCAGTATAGAAACCATATCATACTGATTAAAGTAGTGTGGTATTCTGAATCAAGGGGCTGGTAAATCTGATTATCATCTGCTCTGACTAACTGCGATGGATGTTTGAGTTAGAAAGTCAAAGTATGAGGTGCAATGTTATGACAAAGCACTGGGGGGTTAATTGTACATACTAAACACAACAGTACATATGTCTTAAGGGCAGCTACTAAAAGTCAGAAGGTAAAGTATGTCATTTGGAATGCAGAGTGTTTCATTAAATGTCCAAATAGACATTAGAGCCCACTGTACACACATGTAGCCACACAGTTGCTGACTGACGGCGTGAACTTCTCTCTCCCACTCTAATTAACCAATTAAGACAGCATTGGATAGAGCAGGTACGCACTGCTGTCACAGGGAAGGTCAGTGCTGTCACATGTTTGTTGGCGATCGTTTGTGCGTGCTTGTATGTGTGCATGTGCAGTACAAGGGTACGTACAAGGATTGTCAGTTTGCGTATAAAGACAATTGTGTTGAGCCCTGCCTCATTAACCCTTTAAACCCTAACCCTAAAATGGTCTGCCTGGACTTTTTTTCTTATTTTGACTAACTAAAAGGTTAGAAAACATACTGTGAGTGAGTCTGTTTGCCCATTAGTTCAGAGCACTTACAATTTAATGCATGTTATAATACTGCTAAAACGGCTTCTTCTCCAGCTTCTAGTACAGGCATGAGTGAAATTACCATATTTACCCAATAAAGCCTATAAAGCGCAACGTCTCAGGTTTCAGGAACCATTGGAATTTTTCCAATTGCACAAACAGTGAAAGAGTTACAGCCATCCAAACTGCATATGTGCAGAGTGTGTCGGCGGTGATACATCGGGTTTTAAAGAGTTAAATCAAACAGACTAAATGGGATCAGAACATATCCACCATGCACCCTCGTGAACTCGTGGACACCAGTACTACTAGTTGCATTTCATTGTCTTCTCATGTTCTGATCTTTGAAGGAGCAAGTACCAGAAGGTGTACAGTAATGGTGGTTAATATTAGCCTAAAATACTCAGACACTATTGATGTACCTGTTGCAAAACCTCCTCCTCCAACAGACTGCGGATGTGCTTTTAATTGCTCACACCATTATTTCCTAAAAGGACTTGCAAGACTTGAGCTGAAATCTTTAATAAGACAGAATGTGGCTCAAACTCAAAGTGGCATGTCGTATTAGTCCAACGTACAGAGAGTGGAGAATCTCAGTGTGTCAGTAGCACATTAAATCGACTCGTCTCCTGGGCAGTCACTGAAAAGTGTAAAAAGGGACACAGGACATTATCCTCATTCCTATTTATATTCTGTATTTGACATTATACGTCATTTAAATCAGCTGAATTATAAGCACATCCGATATAGCTTAATTTGCCTGCAGTAATGGAAACAGAAAAGCAAAAGCAAGACTGATATCTAATTCATTTTTTTTGGAGAATCAAGGGTTTTTTTTACAATTAAATGCAATATTTAGGTGATCTGATTAGTATTCCCTCCTTCTGTGCTTTACAACAGCCGTTTAATTGAAGCATTTTGATGAAAACTAGTGAATCATAGCATAGTAAACCCAGCTTTACTGCAAATACCCACCAGTTTTGATCATGATGTTTAGATTTAACCCACATGCCACAGAAATCTGGTGTCAATTTGGCTGCTTTGTACACACATAATCCGAGTCTGATCTGTGGTTTGATAATGAGGAGCTCACACTGTCTCTATGTTAATTTGTCAGATTATAAGAGTCAAACTGACAGGCGATGTTTCAGCTTCAGCTTTCAGCTAACCCTCATTTGTCATGTAAAGCACTTTGAAGCGCCAAAATCCTGACTATCTATCATCTTTACCTCATACTTTTTTCCCTCTGGGTTCAGATTAGTTCACAGTCTTTCTTTGAAGTTCGCTGTTACCATTGGCTGAATAATCCATACATCTACAGTTTATTATATAACCCCTGTAGTGATTGCACCATGGCAACAATTAGGATGTGAGTCAGCTTGGAATCATTCATTTGCACTGACACCAAGTTCACTATATTGGCCTGATGCCATATGGATCGCTTCTGTCCTTCTACGATCTCTCTCGATACATTATCTCAGATCAATAAATGCTCATTGTAACCCACACCAGCACTGGCTTTATACTCAGGCAATTAAAACCAGTTTCCCAGCAGATACTGTACTGTGTCACACTGACAGTATTGACAGCAATGAGCATGCTTTTGTCATACATGAAACACAAAGGAATGCAGGCTGCCATTCAGAGAAAAGTTGATGCTAACTAAGTTTTGACTAGCTTTTGAAGAAGAAAGACTTGCATTTTCTGTAGAACAAAACAGGTTGCACATCCAAAGTGACGGCAGAGCTGTTGTTGTGTAATCCTCTTTCTTAATTCCAGCAGATGAAGATGTCTTTTGGCAAAATGAGGGCTCATATTAATAGAACTAACTCCCTTTTGACTAACTTGAAGTATAATATAACGCATGGCATGACTCACACTGTATATTGAAGTCCATGTGTTTCTACCTCTTATCCCCTGGTGATGAAACCACCCGTAAGAGCCTATGGCTGTAAATCAGGTTCAGAGAAAACCAATTAGGCCTCATCTTCAGAGCATTTCTCAAAATACCTCACCAGCTTCATCTATTCCATTCCATGACTATCAATGATATTACATCTGCTGCACGTATTTGGTTTTATTTAGTGGCTCTCTCAGGAATATTGAAGTGAAGTTGGGCATTAGAATAGTTCCTGATGCCACAGACATGCATTCAAAACAAACTGTATACAGGTTATATCATGCTTTTCTTTACAGGAACTATAAATAATAAATTTTTTAATAACTTGTTCAACTTTTTTGGGGAGGGGATTTTTCTCTCAGTTCTCTGATCAGGACAAGAATTGTCAGTACCTACAGCATGTTTTGCATGCATGTGTGTGAGCAAAGGCATTTTATGAGTCAAAATCCTGACAGGAAAAGTTGTAATTGTTTGAAAATGCTCCTCATTTTGTTTTAAACATTGAACTGTGATGTTTGGAACATAATGGATGTCTTTGGCACTATAACACAGTTCAGAAAATTGAATCTATGGCCCCGGTAACACTAGAGCCATTTAAAATTAATCTGAAATGTCTTAGAATTGTTAAAGTTACTGTTATTACCATGTTAGTCTGGAGGACTGAAAATTTATTGGATTTTTTTTTTTTTTTTTACATATTTTCTAAAATTATTTTATTCACTTTTGTTCTGAATTTATGTACCTATCTCTTAGAATGTGATTTTTATTGGATTATTTGTGTTTGTATTGTATTTATTGTTGTTTTGTGTTTGTTGTTGAGGTACCAGATATACCAGGAATTCCAGTTGTTCTTCCTCCCGTCCGTTTGTCCGTCTGAAATTTTTGTTCAACCCATTTCTCAAAGACTATTCACCTGATGCCTTTCAAATTCCACACATGTTCTTTAGCACTAGGAGAGGTGCAGTGCAAAGGTCAATGGCTGAATTAAAATTTTTGCAGAAAACTTAGAACTTAGAAAATTTGTCTGATTTCTTAGACACTATTCACCCCATTTCAGTCACCAGTTTTATTGTATTTTATTGTGTTTATTATTGTGCTTAGTTTTTATTTCTTTGTGGGTTTTCCTGTTATTTATGTAAAGCACACTGAAATGCCTTTGTGTATGAAACTATATATAAAAAAACTTGCCTTTCCTAAAGTGACAGGAAATTCTGGAGATAATTTTAGCAATAATCGAATCCCATATATGTAGAACATGCTCTATAGAGTTAGCATTAGCTATATAAGCTGTCAACTCTGCTGACTAGCCCTTCCCTCTGAATTCTAATCTAAAACTAGAAATGGCAATTAGCCCTATTAGCATGCTGATCACCACGGAGATGCAGAAACACTGAGGAGGAAGCAGAGAGGTCCTGACCTTATCAAGAACTGAAGGGCAGTGAGCATGCTCAGCATACCGAGAATGAGTGTGTGTGTTTTATTTTAACAACCGTGTAGCGTTATCCTCCCCTAAGTCCACAAGGAACTGTAAGTGAAGTATTGATAAAACTATTGTTAACCAGAAATCACATAGTTAATCCAAATGCTCTTGAAAAGCTGTACTGTACCGCTTACACAAGTTTAATAGTCCAAAAACTCCAGGAGTTATTCCAGTAAACACATACATGTAATTTGACTTTATAATGAAGTGACATGTTACCCAGTGCAACAATATATAGCAGCTCTTTATTGTGACAGTAGTGGCTTTTCCACTGGACATATGTCCAAAACTTTACCGACATTTATTAAATGTTGAAAAAAACAGAAGTGCATAATGTCAGTTTTTCCATTAAATCACAAATGCGATGATTTGTTTATTTATTATTGCGAGATGTCACAAGATGTCATTCCATAAACATGGCGACGACCATAGATATCACATTGATTATTATATATTACCCCTCTATCCTCTACTGAATTAAAAAATGATTCAGTGTCCACACATACCGCACCATGTTTGTTGTAAAGCTCTTCTTCGCTTGTTGTAACATTCGTCAACCTTCTGGGTTTTTTTTTTGTTCACGTGACTCTAGTTGCGGAAAACCAATTGCACTACACCCGAAAAACCACCTCTTGCAAGCGCAAAAACTTTTCATAGAAAAATGAGAGTTTTGGCGAAATTGTCGTTTTTTTTCGGCAAATTTTTATGCACAAGTTATATTTCCGCAGTTTGAGGTTCAATAGAAAAGCCACTAGTGGAATCCTATGAGACCACTTCTCTGAAAATATATCTATATGTAGATTCAAATTAAAGTGATATAACTTTTGCCCATATGTGTGTGCTTTTAAAACTACTACTATAAGTTTTGGTGAAGCTGTTACCACATAAAAGAGATGATTTTTTTTTTCATCATTTTCTTTATTACTTTTTGTAATAGTAGAACACCCCATCGGTTAAAAATCAAGGTCAAGAGAAAAGAAAGAATAAATGAATTAATTAATATTTTTATTTTGGTTACATTAAAAAAAACACACACACTTAAAAAAAAGTTCAGTTTGTTCCATTTTTAACCAAAAAAGGAAGAAGCTGAAGCCATACTTTGCATATACTTCTCCATATATGTGTAAATATTCATAAATATTCAGAGATACATGCAGATATACATGCATATACACCCAGATATGTATAGAAGCGTATCTTCACACATGATATATGTACTGTACATGCCTAGCAGACCAACCAGTCTCACCCTACCATTCACAAGTAAGGTGCAAGTAAGGATATCAACCTCAGAAGACCTTACAAATGTTAGAAGTCGTTTTTCCTTCCAGTTCCGTGTTATGTTGGCTGAGACAAGGCCAGTTATAATAAATCTGACCTTATTTTCATCCACTGTAATACATGTAGTCTCACCCAGGAGAGTTATTTCCTGTAACATAGCTGTGAGTATTGCCCTCCAATATTCATTTAAAGATGGTCAAGACCAGAAAATGTGGGTCAGTGTACCCATTCCAGTTTTAGATCACAGGCAAAACTGGCTCAACTCAGGTTTTGTTCTGTGTAACCTTTTCAGATTGTAGTATACTCTATGAATAAAGGTTGTTTTTCACAATAAAATAAAAATCAGAATCAGAATACTTTATTAATTCCAGGGGAAATTGTTGTGTCTTACAGTTGCTCTGTGCTAGTGTAATACAATGTAGCAGGAAAGAAATTATCAATACTACGAAAAATATATTTATGCATGTATTTATACATTTGTACAACATGTACTAGACAAATATTATTTGTGTAATTATAATTGCGTGTTTATAAATTGGAATTAAACAGTCCGATGGCCACAGGCAGAAGTGATTTCCTGTGTTGTTCAGTGGTGCATTTGGGCGGCAGATCCCCCTCCACATGAATAATCTCAACTCTGATAGGTCTGTTCAGGATGGAGCACAAACCATCAAAAATGTACATGAGTTTCTCCTCAGAAACAAGAGGGACTTCAAATTAGACATGCTATGACATCCATATCAGGCTTTGGTACTGAAGGAGCTGAGTATAATGATGTTAACAGGTCAGACAGGGGCACACCAGTAAAGATGGAGCTGAGTCTCTAGGATGGTGACCTATGTATGATACAGGAGGAAGATGCGGTCCCTCAGTCCTCAGGCTTTCCCTCGTGGGACCCCCAGCTGTGCCCTCTCCAGGCTGGGGATCGATCCCTGCCTGCCCGCCTCCACTTCCATACTGCAGACTCTTCATTAGCCCCGGCCTGCTAGAGTGGATGCTCTAATTGCCAAGGGCCACTGAGAGCCAGCATCTTCGTCTGCCACGCTCTCAGAGAAGGGGTCGCCAGGCATCAGCCGCTCACACTAATCTTTCCCATTATCCTCTGCGCTACTGTGGGAGTAGGAAAAACAGCCTGTGCGAGGTTTGTGTGTTTTCGTGTGAGTGCGAGGCATGTTACATCAAGCTCATTTTTTTTGTGTAACGCTGCATTTAGATCATCTTTGCTACTAATGGGAGCTCAGGTCTGATCTGCTCATGTGGAAAACAGGGCCAATGTGTGGTACTTGTTAACAGTTTGCTTTTTAAGGACCCTGACGAGAGAAATACTCTGCTAATGTTTTTTTTTTTTTCTGTTGCACCAGATGTTTTCTGTGTGAATTTTATCCCTGCATTTCCTGTTGTTGGACACCGTGAGAGCTTTTATAAAAGAGAGGCACATAAATATCTGTCTCCCTGCTGAAGGTATAGTGAGGATAGATTTATCTCATTCTAATGTTCACTTCCTCTGATGATTCATACTTCTCATACAACTAATTTCATTCCTTAATCATTATGATTGAACATTTTAATTTAAAAATTAAAGCAATTTTCAGTGTGGTCAAAATAATTTGCAGGGTCAGTTACAATCTTTGACTGCCTAATTAGAATTTACATTGAACTATTTTTACCTTTCTCCTCTAACAGAGCTGGGATAACATTCTTGTTGTGGCTACAACACACTGAAAAGATGGTACTGGGTCGCACTGAAAGGAAGTACAGAACAACAGAGGGAAGCAGAAACAGGGCTGATGTGTTTTATGTTGAATTTCACAAAAATCCAACAGAAGCTTTGATCTAGATATTTATTCATGCCCTGCAGGTTACCATCGCATCATTAGTAAACGTGGTTGCAAACATCAGTGTTGTCTACCCACCTGTTTACATCATATTTCTTCTGACTAACTGCACAGCTAACAGCAAGAGCCCGTTCATCGACCATTTTAGGAATTTGGAACTGGGACGACAAAGGCATACAGACCACAGCATGGAGAATTTTTATAGGCAATAATCTTCTACTAATAATAGACTAGAACATATCTTAGCCTACATGCATATACATATGATGGTCTGTAGTGGGTTATCATAACTAGGAACAAATAAACAGGACCTTTCTCTGTGCTCATTTACAAATGTCAAAGCTATTAAGTTGTCATCTGCTCTGAGCAAAAGCATACACAAACCCTGACTTCTATCAACCTTTAAAATAATGAATTGGACTATATAGGCCAGTACAGCCATGCATGTAGCATATAACTCCCACAATGCTGATATAATAAGACAGTTTGCCTGAAAGTTTTTATAAAAGTAAATTGGTTCAGAACTGTCTAAAACTATGGTATTGGTTATTTTTGTTTCGCGCTGCATTAATACAGTGGCCGAGATGCATTTTATTAAGCTCCTAAGGGATAGGTAAAAAGGACCTTTTTTGGCTCAAATAAAATAAAATAAAATAACAGCTCAATTACAGCAAGTTATTAGTACATTATTTCCAGAATATCCACAGTCATAAATTGACATGAAATGTTCATCAAAGCACTTTTTCAGCTTAAACATCACAAATCACGCCAACTCATGCATTGTGTATATGGTCTCAAATGTCCTGGTTATATCATCACTCATCAAGCAATATGTAATCCTACTTATATGAATCAGTACAGTAGCTTACAGGTACTGTAAACTACTGTACTGATACACATTAATGTTCATCACAGTCAGAGAACTTTAATCTGGGGATGATACCAAAGGCTGTACTTAATGTAATCAGTGATTGCAGAAACATTGAAGAGAGACCAGTGCAATGGCACCAATAACACAACCAGTACCTCTATCTGGTAGTAACAGTCTGATTTACAAGTATTATGCAGTGTATTTCTCTTTTATCTGGATAAACAAGTGGCATGTTTTTTCCTTTATTATTTTATTCAGTCTTTTATTCAGGGTTTATGACAGAATAAATATGTAAGGCAGACAAGGAATGTATTAGACTTTGTTTGAAAGGGAACATTTGTTAGCCTGTGTGTTTACCAAGTAGCCAAAACAAATTAGGATATCTAAAATGCAGACATTTTATTCTGATGTGACATGTGTGAATGAGAGGCCATTCAAATTAATCACTGCCAGGGCATAATAATGGTGAAGCCAGTAGGAAGTAGATAACAAGCTAAATAAAGTTAATATTCTAAAAAACTGACTGTGATGTCCGTCTCTGAAACTCTAATGAATGTGTGTGGCTGTGTACTGTGAATCGGGAAATGAAGCAGCCACCACTTTAAAACCATGTTTACAGATAACAGATCCTCTCGATCATTTGTACACACTATACTTTTCAGAATAGTGCACCCAGAATAATCAGACTACTCACTCAGATACAGTTCATGCAGTTTCTGCCCAATATTGTAGAAAATTTATAGAAGATTTGGGGTCTAATAATCTGGGTACAGTCATGAGAAAAATATTTTACATATAAGGACATAGTAATACATAATAATAATTTAGTCTCTACCAAGTGCTAAAACTATTTAAATCTAACCTCAAGGGTAAAACAACACAGAATTTCATTCACATTCCATTGTTGCCATTATTATCTAACAAAATGAAACCAAAATTGAGAAGCAATATTTGAAAAATTAATTACATACTGACTACTTCCATTGGAATTAAGAGGGTGAGTAGCAGTGAGGTGCTGCTAAGCAAATGCCCTTGATTTACAACAAGTGCAACTGTTGTTGTGCTCGTCATGCTCATCTATCTGTGAAGGGTTCTGAAGCCATTTCCCAACAATTCAGAGTCCAGCATTCTGCAGTGAGAAAGACTATTCACAAGTGAAAAATATTCAAGACAGTTTCCAATCGTCACAGGAGTAGATGTCGCAGCACTTTCATCCTAGGGTCAAAATGTGCAATGTTGAGAGAAACTGCAAAAGCCCAAGAGCTCCATTTCAGACGTCAGTTGTTAAATGACAAAGTTCATGACAGTACAATTAGAGAAAGGCTGAACAAGTATGGCTTATTCGGTCTTGCTTGGAAGGGTTGCCAGGAGCCTTGGACCTGTTTAACAATGCCCTTTGGACAGACGAGTCCCAAATGGACATGGTCTGGCCATAATGCATAGCATACCACCTCACACGAACACCTCATTCTGACTGTCAGGTACAGTGGTGGAGGGGAAATGATGTTGTGCCTATTTTGCAGACACAGGACCTGGGCACCTTGCAGTCAGTTGACATGAACTCCCCGTGCAGCTGACACCAGTCTAAGATGACACATTATTGGATCAAATAAGTAACCATTTATGCTCATTTCCTCAAAATTGCTGGTCATAGTTTGCTTCTTGAACAGGTGCTTTCCACTCAATCTGGCTCACTGACTGCTGCTTGTTTACTCGCACTCAATCACCTGGAATCAACACGGGTACATCACTTCTAGCCAGCAATGGCTGCTCCCCATAGGTTCTGCCCCTGCCCATAATTCATATAATAAAAGGTCCAGTGTGCTGCATTTATAGTGATTTTTACTGAATTTTTGCCTCTGGTGCTTATAAGTAATACACAAAGCACAATTAATGGCGTAAGCGTCACCAGTACTGGTGCCCTTTAAAGGACTAAAGCAACAATTATAGAAGTTTGGGCTGATCTTTGTTCCTCAATAATGTGAGAGACTGATGACTTCATATAGAAAACTATTACTTCAAGTAACACCATAGAATTCAAAGAGTGTGAACTTTATCTTTGTCATGACTGTATAAGTCCTCTAAGTGTGTGACTCATCTCATCTACAAGATGACGCAAAGGACACAAAGCATAGATGAGTTTTGACTGTCTGGTGGTTTGCTGACATCTGTTATAAAAATGAGCTTATGTACTCTAAAGTGTCTTAAGGTCAGTAGTATATTGGACATTCAGTTGGAATTTAACTACAAACATTGACAATAACTTCAAAATTATCCATTAAAATATTTAATACAAAACCCACACAAATAATTAAGTAATCAATGCACTTAAAAGAAGATAAGACTGTGTTAACTAAAAATTGTGCAAATACTGAGTGTTTTTCACTGACTCATACTATCAGTTCTATTCTCTGATGACAATCTATACTCTTTCCGATATCTCCTCATTATGCCTTGTTCCTGAAATACTTGAACCCTTCTGCCCTGGCTGAATCACCATAGAATTTAAACACAGGAGGGTTAAACAGGTGTAAAATAATCTGTAGCCCTTAAACAAATATTCTAACACTAACGGAGTTTGAGTATTGAATGTATGTTTAGAGTATATTTTCATAAAAATACACAGAATGTATGACACATCACAATCAAAACCACAGCTGGATTATGAGCATGTCTGTGACACTGTTGCCATCTTCAGGACAAACATTAAAACATCAGCCCAAAAATAAATCCCATCTTACTATAGTAAATGCATATACTGTACTGTCTGCATGCTTGTCTCATATCTTTTACTGCAGTTTTGATCTGTTGTAAAAGACCTGTAAACCAACTGGTGCTTCTTACAGACACCAGTTGGTTTACAGGTTTACTCATCACTACAAGATATACGATACAATGGGTCACATGTTGCATATATCTGTGCATTATACCATATTTACTGTTTTTTTTTAATTTATTTATTTTTTTAAACGAAATAAATTCAATCTCCAACACCTAGTTAAGAAGAGGGGGGAGGGGGGAGGTCTTATATATTGGACTTTTACATTAAAGGTCCAATATATAAGAAATACAGATTCAGACAGTTGTAATCTGCAACTTCACTGATAGATGGCGGTAAATATTACATACTGAACCTTTAATATGGCTTAGTTTTGGCATTAAAGGGGCTTGAGAAGAAGGATGTAGTGAGACTATGTCAAATTAAAGAAGCAGACTTTCCCAAAAATGACCAGTTAAATATATTTTACTGCATTCTGTGTTAAAGCACTTTAGATATGTAAATCTGCAGTCACACCTCAAACTATATATGAGGATATTCTTGTTGACTGTGCACCACACAGTGAATTTGGCAGCCCTGTTGCTGCTGCCTGTGCGACTAAAGTGATATTTTATCTTAGAGGAAAAAATGCATGGTTTGTCAGATGTGACTCTTTCATTATTGCTCCACAGTTTTTGTTTTCTGAGTCAGCTTTTCCTTGCCTTATGTATGACACACCTGTTTAGCCATAAATTCACAAAAGCTCAGTTGAAAAGATGAGTCTCAGCATTGATCCTGGCAATACATTTTGCGTTGCCATAGCTACCAAGGCATAATACCTTTCATATGCGAAAAGGACCTTGCACAAATTATTCAGAAATGACAGGTTATATTTCCACTGGTGTATTATGCTGTTTCCTCAGTGAGTGAGAGGCAGAAACAATGAAGTCATGTTAAAATAGGTTTTCTATGGCATCACGGAAAAATGAGTGAATAAATCCTATATTTTTTCCAGCCTTTCAATTTTAGAAAATCACTATTTATATTCTAAGGTCACTCTATTTCTGGAGAAGAAAACAAGACTAATTCACATTACAGAAGTTTTACTTTAGTAGAATTTCCATATGAAAGTTATAAGAGGAATG
Source organism: Apogon talboti (assembly GCA_037367365.1). Taxonomy (NCBI): domain Eukaryota; kingdom Metazoa; phylum Chordata; class Actinopteri; order Kurtiformes; family Apogonidae; genus Apogon; species Apogon talboti. The sequence continues at coordinate 13,083,086 of JAPQRQ010000026.1, read as the reverse complement.
TGTTTTGGAATGTGACATAAATAACATGAGGTTGTGGATCACTCCTCTCCCACGGGCTAGACAGCAATAGGGTTGGTTATGTAACCTTGTATTTGTTGCTTCTCAGAACAGATGAACAGAAAATATAGACTTCGCTCTCTTCACATTTGTTGTAATTCTAGCCAGAGAGCATGCTTTAATATAAATAATTTATAAGCAAACATCCTCATTGTTTTGAGTTTAAATTAACCATAAAAAAATGCCAAAACAGCAATGTTCAGTCTTTCATTACCAAATATGGGAAGTGTGTAATATATGTCATTGTGATATATTTTTTAAAATCATAAACCATTATCTTCTTCAGGTTTTATTGAATTTTGTGTTCCGGTTTCAGTGAAGATACAGCCTATATGGAACAAATCCATAAAAATAGGTAGGCAGCATTTTTGTGGGCTTTTTTTATTTGTTCTAAAAAAAAATCAGACAATAGGACAAGGAAAAACCAACGTTTAAACAGAGCTGAACAGGAGGTACTGTGGCTAAACCGTTCATCAGATATTAGTTTCAATTACTGTAAAGTAAAAAGACAGTGAAGAGTTAAAGCATTTATGAAAACAGAAGCTTCCGTCATTCTGTTTAAGGCATAAATGACACTTTTATTGTTCTAGCATCCCCTCACACCTTTAAGTCAATGGTAATTATTCAAACATGAGGAAGGTTCCAGGAGGTATGTTGCATAATTTGAATAATTATAAACTATTCATTGAAAAACAGTCACATTATAGCCTTTTATAACTGATCTTACTTACCTATACTTGACATGATTCATGGATGACTATGAAGATAAAGAAAAACAACTCCCAAAGGACCAAAAATCACGCAATTGATTTAGGTTGATGGATAAATGTATACCCATACACATTTGTTGAAATCACGCAAGTACAAAAATGTGGAAAAGATGAAGTAGCCTCTATGAACATGAGCACAAGGATGAAAAATATCTAAAAATAAAATAAGCTATGGGTGATGGGAATTAACTTACACATACCAAAATATAAAGAAATTTACAATTACAAGCATTCAATGCTTAAACTAAATAAATAAATAAATAAAGATAACAAGAAGGGGAGCAAGGCATTATGGGTATGCATCAAAGCAGTAGAAAATGAACAATATGCCTAAGTTAAAAATTGTTAAAATTTAATAATAAATTAGAAGGTTAAGGGCATATTATTCCTCAATTTGCCTTTAATGTTAATTCTATCAGAAACAGACGAGTTTGAGTAAAATAAAACAAAATGTAGAGAAGTAGTAGAGAAAGTATGCAACTGGGAAACATGCCGGCTAGTGACTCCTCTTGCCAACACTTGATCTTTGCTTTTTTCCGGTACGTTTACGTTCTGCGTACTGACGTCATGTGGCAGAAGGAGGGCTCGTCGTGGAGAGGAGTGCACTCGGAGGAGGGGTACCGCTCGATCAACGTCGGTGTCAGCTTCAACAGTTTGCTTTCACCCGCGTAAGTGTGAAAAATGTTTTAAAGTTGAGTTTCTGAGGTTGTTTTTCCGTCGGTTTGTGTTTTTATGTGCAGTGTGGTGCGGCTCTGTACCGCCGGTGGAAGCTGTTAGAGGATGTCGGAGTAGATATTTCATCGTATTAGCGGCTCTGTACAATGACACAGTAACGGGACTGTCAACCTGAGTCCGTTACCACACTGTACTGACTGACTGAAGTAACATGAACATGTCTCAGACCTCCTGTATTTTACTTTATGTCATTTTCTAAAACACACAACAAGCCTGGGTTGTTCAATTACTTTGTTTCTGCGACGTTTAAGCCTGATTTACGTGTTCCTCACACGGATTTTTTTTTCTTACACTTATGTTATCTTTCGTAACGATCGCGGCATGTGGTCCTATTTCATCTTAAGTGACATTTTAACTGGTCAACAACTAAAGCATAATGTTTCATTGCTCTACAATGACATTTCCTCTTTGATATGGATTAAATGTTTAAAAAAATAAAATTAAATCTATGGTTCAGTAATTTCTGTGTATATTAGTAATGCATTTTATTGGCCTGCCTTTTGTAGTCCACTCCATGTCATTATAAAAGTTATAGTAGTTTATAAAAAGCATTCATTTAGCAGGATTTTTCTCTGCTGATATTTATTTGCCCAGTGATATGAGCCAGGTCCTGCCAGTTTCTTGCAGCCTACACAAGTTTTAATAAACCCTCAGCAGGGTTTATTTTAGTCCCAGCTGGCCACTGCTGAAGACATTCTGTGGCCTTGACAAGATGGACATCCACAGCCCTGTGTCTGCATCCGATGTATGGTATGATTTACTGTACATGTGATGTGGAGGAGCGTTTTTGTGCAGCCTGTTATTATCAGAGTCTGGGAGACACGCAAACAGGCATACAGGCAGACGCAGATAATAGACTGTGCCAAGAAAGCGTTTAGAGGATTACATTTTCCATCTCACTTTTGTCTCTCTTGTTTGTTGAAGACCTATGGGCCTGATGCTGCAGGTTGTCATCTCCTGTGCTTTGAAGGAAGCCACTCCAGAGTCATGATTGAGGACTGAAGGTTTGTTTTCACGCATCTGCATTACTAAAACACTTAAAATCTGTTGGCTTTTCTACTGCTCTGCATGTACATGAGATAAACATGTAAAGGGATGGAAGGGTCTGATATGACTTGATAACTAGTGGACCCCACTATCTGTTCAGCATACTCTGCTAAGTGGCTAAGAGCTTGGCTGCCCCTTCAGGGCATTGCTAACGCAGCCATTCATGTCTCACTCCGACGGTCAGACCACTGTGATGACGCTGCCCTCCTCCTCCTCCTCCTCCTCCTCCTCCTCCTCCTCCTCCTGCTCCTGCACTGCACTCGCGCTGTATCTTTCCTTTTGAAAGCTGAGCTTAGAATTGTGTGTCTTTGTATGAGAGTAAAGAGTGAGGGTAATGTGTTTGCATATTGAATGTGTGTGTCTGTGTGCATGCTGTTTACAAAATAGGAATCAGTGGTTTCTAAAGATGGAGTTGCATCCTCCACTGATCTGTGCTCAGCCGCTTGCAACACTTCAGCATCAGATGTGGGAGAGATGTGCTTATCTTAGATCAGATCGCAAGTTTAACACAGCCTGCTGCTGTGCCCGGCTGTCACAAGGGCTTAATTGGTCGTGTGTACAGGAAGCTGAGTACCACAGACACTGTATTACAAAGATGACATGAAGTGTATTACTGAGAATCATGATATACTGTTTCATATTCATTTCATGGTGACATTGTAGAGGTCCTGTTCTTACTAAGCATCCTGTATGTAGAAAGGCAATACAGAATCCAGGGTGTTTGTATGGATTTATTATTACATCAGATGCCTTATATATGACCTAGTGTTTGATAGGGACTGTAATCTTTTACTGGTTTACATTAAACTCAACTTATAAAGGTATACTGTAACTAGAGAGGCATTTGATAATCCTTTGCCCTGTCTCTTAATGTTAATAAGTGAAAATGTCCAGGTTCCAACACTTTTTCTGGATCTGATCCAAAATGTAATGGGCTCATCCCTGGCCTGTGCTCTATACTTTCTCCAAGATTCACAATCTTTTTTTTCTGCTGACAGACCTGCTGGCAAACAAATGGTAATGTAACATCCTTGACAGAGTTAAAAGTAATGCTAAAGGTATTGCCTAATCTGCTAAAAGGTGTAATGTACACCCAGACCTCATTCCTGAACAGAATATGAGGTTCAGAGAAGGATATTTTTTTTGTTTTTTTTAAATGGTATTTTTTTCCTGCAGTCAATAATTTAACCAAAGAAGTGGCTGAGTTTTTGTTAAATCTTTACATTAAAGTAGTTATAGTTTTACTTTGAAGTTAGCAGCAACATGGATGTCACTTATTGTCATTTATAAGTCTGAGAACTGATAAGTAGCTTCATGTTACCTCGGTTGTACCTTTAACTGCAAATGATACCTTTAATAATTAAAAGCTGAAACATGCTCTCTTTCCCAGATAAACATTTATAAAGTTGTAGTTCTATTATGGGTTTTATTATGCACTAAAGAGCAGACTGCAGCCTTAGGTTTCTTTGTATTTCTGCCCAAGTGTAAATTGTCAAGGATTTAGAATAACATTAATAACCGCTGTCTGCTCACTAGTCTAAACCATCTCTGAATCAGTCCGGGATTTGCTTCAGTCCCTCATCCTAAAGTCCAGATGTGGCTAAGAAAGAAGTGATGTTATTCAGAGAGGGTACTCTCTTATCCTTCCTATGTATGTGTATTATTTTATTTTAACTTTTTCACTTGGCTTTTAAGGATTAAGTCACAGTGCATCAATAGAGTCACTGTGCCAGTCTTTATTCATCTCTGCTGATATAACAAAGTGAGTCGATGTTACCTAAAGACTTAATTTAGCTTCAATATATAGTGAAGATGACAGCAGACTGAAGTGGGTTTAATATTGCCAGTGGACCTGACTCCCACTCTTCCAATAAGAAGGTGTAATTCCTTTACAAGGGCTGTTGTTTCTTGTGGCAACAAGCTGAATGCTTCCCTCTGACCCCTACCTGCAGCTGGGGTTTACATACATTGTGTAGAGTTTGTACACAAAAGCCATTTTTTTGTGTTCAGATACATTTAACAGAACAGAACATAAACTGTGCCAAATATTTAAAAATGGACAAAAAGCAGAGAACCCAGTTCCATGAGACCTGGGAAGACTGTTCTGTTAGTTAAGACTGATGAAAAACTGTTTCAATTGAAACCTCCCTGACAGCTTCTAAACCTTGAGGTTTTCGTGTTTGTTTGGTTTACTGTATCCTACATGTTAGTGCCTTAAAATACCAAACTCATCATGTGTACTTATTGAGATTTGGAGACCACAGAAGCCTCCTCCCATAGTGCAGACTTGATATCGTTGACCCACAGCCTAGACATTGAGCCCAGTATCATGTCTATGGCAAAAGTTTCAAAACAGAGTTCTGATGTACTGATTTCCACGAATCCCGTCGTGGACGTAAGTGGTGTCTGGTTACTTGGGCTCAGATAACTGAATAAAAGTTATTTAAATACATGATGATGTGGATGATTTACATATGACTGTGTAAAATTGTTCCCACCTGCTGGCACCACAAAGAGCCACATGCCCTCTTGGCCTAACAACCTAGCAGGTTGGACGCTTCCAACGCACAAAGTACACTTTGACCCTGACATGCATTCCCTGTCCCATTCCTCATTGCGTTGCGCCTTTTAACACCATCTCCGGTATGAGATTTCAGCTGGTGTGTAGGTGGTTTCCAGCCTGTTGACAGTTGATGATAGCCTGCCAAGGTGGTGGAATATGAGCTTTGTTGGCCAAGTTGGAGTTCTGTTATACACCTATCGTGTTCATAAGTGAGCACCAGTTTGTGTGCAAAGCGTGTATCACAAACTAACTTCTTCTGTGGAAAACTATTTTGAGAACATCTGTTTTACAAGCAGTGAACAGCTAAACAATCCCCAGTAACATGTGTCTCCATTAGGTCAGACACACTAGGTCTGCCACATAGTGTTCTTGCAGTTGTACTCAACATTGACCCAGTGTCAGTTTCATGCAGACACTGAATTATTTATTAGGACACTTGCTTTAGTGTTGACCACAGAGGTGTCGCTTAAACAAGACGTCCTCAGGAAACATAAACTTAATCCAACATAATCTTAAATATGCAAACTGATGACTCCTAGCCATCTTTAAATGATGTTTGACATCACTTCCCTGCTGAGATGATTTTGAACTGTCCTCCTTCTCCGTGCAACATATACCTCACAAGACAAGGGTTCACAGACCTGTTGTAACTTCAGTCTTAACATAAGGGTTCCTCTGTGGAGTTGAAAATACTTAGACTGTTGGGTAATGTGAAATGTCTCAGCCTTCATAACAGATATAGAGCCTGCAGAATGTTTGTGTGTATGTATACTTATGTTGTTTGCATTCGAAATAAGTCTTTATCTAATGATGTTTGGAGGGGCTGGTGAAGGGAAGTTTTGTACTCACCTCGCCTCTTATTGCCTCGCAGTATTATAAAATTTTGAATGCATTGGAAAAAAAACCCTTTTTTTCCCCCAAAGCATTATTTTTTCTTAATTACTTGCTATGCAAAAAGGGTCATCGCAAGTAATTAAGTAGTGGATAATATACAGCACCTCAGTCTTTATGGTGTGATAAATGGTTTGCCACAAAGTAATTCTACATTAAACAATGATTTACTGTTTGGGTATGAAAAATATAGGGCATTTCAGGATGATGAAATGCAATGCACAATTGTTAAATTGTGTTTAACAAGTGGCTAAGACTTTTATTTATTTATGTATATTCATGAATGTATGATATATCAAAACATTAAGTTGCCATTACCGTAGAATGGGCTGTTTTATCTACAGAGGGTGTCCGTTGCCTTTTACTTCCACCATATTGTACTTCCATGTTTTTACTCACCTCTTCTCTTTTTTCCCCACCGTATTTGTGGGTTTAATCCAACATTAAAGTCTATTACCACCACTTAATATATTGGACTGTGGACTAGAGTTTATATCCCCCTTCACTAAAAAGTCCAGAACAGGCAATTAACAAACATTTGGTCTAATTTCTGTCTTTCTCAATTTTTGTGTGAGTAAAAGAGGAGTGTGAAACTTAAATGTTTGGTGTGACTAAATATCACACACCAAGCTTTTAAATGAGCCTCTATTGACAGCATTAAGAGCAGGTTCTCAGACTGGATTCAGCATGTGACTGAGCCAAAATCTGACATTTTTGCTAAATAGCCCTGGTAATGTAACTGACGGGCAGTGGAGGAAAGCTTTGTTTTGTCCCCATAAAGATGTGATGTCATGTCAAAACTATGAATGATACTTTTCTGATGACAGACATTTTTCATACTATTTCTTTGGAATACATGTCTGTTGGCGTCCGCAAGCAATCATGTATTGTCACGTGTGTAGGTGTAAATGTTTGTGTGTCTACTTGTTTGTCTTGTTCCTGGTAAGCTGAGTGTAACTTTGGCAGCTGGGCCTCCCCTCTGGGTTTCACCTTGCACAATAGGGCGTTGTGCCTGCCTCGGTCAGGGAACTACCTGCTCATTCACCTCTTCATTCAGACACACTCCGCTCTAAGTGTCCATCCTGAACCTGACACAGCCCGGCCAAACGCATCGCACCAAGTCAGATATCTTGGATTCTGTCTGTCCTCCTGTCCCTCCTCTTACTCATTCACTTTCCCTGATACAAAGAGATGCGTCTGTTATCACTTTTTGCAGCGTGCTGAAGTCATCTTGTGCACTATCACAACTGACACAACTATGCTATTCTCTGCCTTCCTACCACACACACACACACACACACACACACACACAAATACAATAACGATTGTTCCTGTTTCCTGCCTATGCTGTCATTATGCAGCTGCTGAATGAGATATGGTCCAGTTTCCATTGGTCAAAGACAACATACACACAAATGCATTCACTCACATATATAAAACATGTTTAGTCATGATTTCTGCTATCTCTTAGCTTCTTTATCCACTTTGTTTATATGTGACTCAGACATACACAGGCGCACACACACATATTTGTGTACTCACACACCAACTTTGCTGCCAGAACTCTCTGGCCTAATTCCCCTCTTATTGATGTGTGTCTGTCAGTGAAAGAGGCACAGCACAAAGAGCAGCGATGGGCCTGTGTGTGGCTCAGAGGGAACAAAGAGAGGTCTATTTCTCGCCAGCTCCCAGACTCTTCTGGAACACTGCATGTGCTTGTTTAAGCTATGGCCATATTTTGAGTTAACTGTCTGTATGTTGAGCAATGAACAACAACATGTCTGCTTCTGTGTCAAAGACCTTGGGCCAGATTGACCCCACTTTGTACAAGTCATGCCTAATTTGCAACTTTTTCATTTTGTGAACAATCAATACATTAAAGCTTTTGTGTAGCAGATGTTTAGTACGTTGACCTAATAACATTGCATTCAAAATTTGCATGCAAAGAATATTCAATTCAATTCAACAAACTTTATTTGTCCCCAGGAGGCAGTTTAAAGCAGCACAATTACATGACACTTATACAACCAAAGAAATCTTTAAAAAAAAAAACACAAGTTAAAAAAGTAAAGAATAATAATATTTATAATAAATAATAGATAAATAATTAGGGCAACTATGTACAATAAATAGATTGTGAACGTATGAATAAGGTGGGTAAAGTGGTTAAAGTGCATTATGGGAAATTTTAGATTTACAGTTATTGCATATAATACTCCTACAGTGCTGATAGACATTTTTAACTGCAGTGCTTTATTGCTTAGCTACTCATTAGAACTATGAGGCTTAATCTCCTTTCAAATAATTACATTTCATCGTGTTCTTTGTTCAATACTGATAATGGATAATCGACATGATTTTTAACCACCTCACTGCCACATCTTCTTCAATAATCTTCCTGTCAGTACCGATCTGCAGCGGCTTTCTATTTAAGCAGCTAAAGTGGATGTCACATTTTAGCTGTGATGTGGTAAGAGACGTGTGAATCTCTATATTAATTAACCACATAAATCAGGGAGAAAACAACACAATTTTTGACAGATTTTTATCATAATACTGTATCATGATCCATTAGATTAATTCACACATTCTTGTTACTTGCCATTTTGATATGATAAGCCAGTTTGTGATTTTTTTTAATTTATTTTTTTTTTCAGTCTCAAAATGCCAGAGCTCTGCTGTGCTTTCACCATCTTTCTAGTTTTGTGCGCCAAATGCAGTGACAGCAGGGCTGGACGATTGGCAGCTCAGCTGAACGGCATGAGCTACAGAGCTGGGGCCAAAGGTGTGTGTATGTGTGTGAGTGTGTGCGTGTGTGTGTGTGTGTATGTTAAGGTATACGTGATGTCGGAACGGTTCTAGAGAAGTCATTGTCCGTGTGGTCATTCACCTTTGACATTTTGTGAAGTTTCTAAGAAAGATGCTGACTCAGTGAGGGTATTGACCCTGTCTGTCACTGACACTTGTTAATTAATGATGACTTCACATCTGATTCTGTGGTTGACAGAACTCGGATCAAAAATATCTTCTCAGATCGGTCCAGTGAGCAAAGAGAATTTCACTCTGAGCCCAGACAAAGACTCATGTTTGTTAAAAATAGTGGTGGGAATCACTAATACCCTTTTTTCCACCAACATTGAATGGGTGCTGTTCCTATCTACATACCTGCTTTTGAGCCATTTGCAGCATTTTGACAAACAATACATTTTCAGGAAAGTTCCCAACTTTCAAAAATGAAAGAGTTCTAAGAATCATGAATTGAACTACCTCAAGAACCAGAACTCATTTATTGGAAAAAGCCTAATAGTAACTCACAATATGATTCTAACAAAATACATTGCTTAGAATAACAATGGAATCTCAATACAAAACAGTGAACTACAATACATCACAATGGTTGTGTAAGTAAAGGAAGAGAAAGCCTCTAATACAGTTATACATTTATTCACTGCATTGTGGTTTTAAGCATCATAGAATATGACAACTGCGGCTTTTAGTGACTGCAACTTCCATATCCACAAGTGCCACAGGTTTTCAATATTTTTTACCCCATATCTCTTTGAAACTAACTATAGAATGTATTGTCTCATCTTAAACATTTAACATTTAATCATTCTCACATTTTAACTTTAAATGTCGCTTTCCAGTGGCCTGTTTATCAGTGTTTTCACAGATTTGTAGAAACTAAGTAGCATCCTAATTCTTGCTCAGCTGTGCAGTCGTAATGTGATAAAATGAAAACGTTATTGTCGGAACAGAACATAAAATCATCACTCAAACATCCATCTGGTGTTTGTTTTTTCATGATATTACTTTATCGAGGTCTGAATTCCAAACCTTGCTTAAATTAAACATAGATACAGGACCTCTGACACATACACGAGCGTACGCAGCCTGACAATAAGGCTTTGTCCTCTAAAGGCTCCTAAAAGAGGATTTAGTTTGAATATAAAACCACAGGCAATCAAGAAAACATCCAATCCAGTGTTTGGGATCAGCCGGCGGATGAAGGAGCGGATTTACAGACGCACACACAAGGAGGGGACGGGCATCGAGGTCGGGACAGGGCTTCAGGTTCAGATTCAGCTTCAGGACAGGATTAACTTAGGTTTACCCCTCTACTCCACAGTCCTCCATCATAATCAATCACCTTTCATCGTGACTGCCACAAAATTCCGCTCATTAAGTAACGTGCATCAGTATGAGGGAAGACGCATTAATAATCCATTATGCATGCATAGTACATAATGTCACATGTGTGCGTAACTATTGTGGAGGTTGGTCATAATATGAATGTGCTAACATATATATGTCTGCAAACACAAGTCTTTTTTCAATGGGAAAAGAATTGTGCTAGTAAAAAAGACTATGAATTAACAGTAATCAAATGAAAAGTAATAGTGTTGTGCAATAAGTCTATTTTTTTGTTATTTCAGATGATATTTAGTTACATATTTAATTTTATTTTTCTTTAGGTGTGTGGAATCACTGTCTTGCTGCAAAATGCGAAATTGGAACATATAAAGTATAAAATGAAGATTTTAAAGCTTGACTTAACAACATCTAAGTGTCTGCAGGTACCAGCCAGCTAGGAAGTGACCAAAGTGAACCTGCTCAACACCTGCTCTCTTTCTGGCTGACAAGTCACATATAACCGATTAGCGGTGCGATTTAACACAATACGTCTGGATTAAACACATCCGTATTTGCCAGAAAAGACCAGATGTAAGATCAGCAGCTTGTATAGAAAGTCAAAACTGCTGTCTGGATGTGTAAGTGTGTGTGTGTGTGTGTGTGTGTGTGTGTGTGTGTGTGTGTGTGTGTGTGTGTGTGTGTGTGTGTGTG
>JAPQRQ010000026.1:13040656-13065360 GCA_037367365.1 Apogon talboti | reverse complement strand
AGATGAAACAGAAGCCAAGCCTTCAGGCTAGACCTCTCACACTAAAAGATTTGTGTGTGTGTGTGTGTGTGTGTGTGCGCACGCGCGCGCTCGTGAGGGTGTGTGTGTATGTGTAAGAGAGAGGGGGAGACTCTGAAGCTGTGTTTGTCTTTGGAACTCATAACCTCCTCCAGGGCCTGTCTGCAAATGCTCGCCAAAATTGTCCCCTTCAGAAGTGGGATGTTGGGAAATATTGGAATCAGGGGTAGTGGATGACCCTGTTTTTCCCCTCTGGCCACTTCTCCATATGTTCACCTGAATTCCTGCTCATCCTTTGTCTTCTATTGTCTATAAACCATACTTTGGTGTTCATGTTAGTGATACATTTATTGGTGTTTTGACTTATTTGAATCCTTCAGTACAGTAATTTTACATTTTAAAGCTGCAGTGGTTGATAGTTTTTTAGTGACATTAGGCAAAAAAATCCCTCATTACTTTTGAATATACAGTAATCCAAGTGGTCTGAGAAGAAACAAGACCTCTGTATCTATACTTTACATCTGTTTTTGGGATGTATAAAATCTACCCCATGGTTCAGACTTTGCCTAGTCACAGAGGTATTTGTTCAGTTAGCATGTTAAACGCCTGATTGACAGCTGTAATTAGCAATGACTGGTCAGATTTTATCAGATGTGTCCTGGATGCGATTCTACTCCTCCACTCCCTGTCTCGATAGGGAAGCATGAAACTATGTCAGGTCATCTAGTGTATATTTAGTCTTATGATTTGGTCTGAGACCGGAGAGCTGCAGAAGGAAGGTGTGTATTTTCACATTATGGCTCCTGCAGCTTTAATTGGCAATTTTTTCCTTCTCTTCAGATTCAAGCTACCCTCATATAATTATTTTGTTTAGATTTAGATACAGAAGCAGTTGAAAAAAATATGAAATATCCTGATGTTTTCCCGAAATTCTTCCAAAAAGCAAGTTTAATTTAAATGCACAATGTATAGTTACTGCAATTAGAGATCACTCAATTAAAACAATAATGAAAATTGCACTTTGACAATGTTGTAAAGTAGCATTAGATCATGGTAGATTTTGTTTTGACCAAGGTTAGTGATGAAAATCTATGCAAAAATAACTTATTCGTAGTGACATATATTCATGTTGTCATGTCATTGTAATGAAATAGTTGCAAGTAACGTTGGCAAACAGGCTGTTTAATGGTATTTTATGACTAGGTGAGTTGACTTATCCCATGATAAGTTAGTAATGGGTTCATAGTTTAGTGAAAAAGCCATACAGTGGTATTTGTGATTGGAATTGCAATAAAAAAAAATTGTTGTATGTCTTCTTGGTTTGTTATTAAAATCAATGGCATTGAATGCAATTTTTTTTTTTTTTTAACAGATCAGTATTGGCCTGGTCAGTGGTATCTATCTCAGCTTGTCTGGACATCAGATAGTCATTACCATGTACATTTGTCATACTTTTTACTTCATTAAACTGCTGTCTTTTACGATTATGTGATTGCACAGGCTGACATTGTGATTTTAATGCGAATGTGAGCTCCTGTGCAGCTCTGCCAGTAACATGACATTCCAGTGTACATAAGCCACTGGATGCATCATCTATCAGATAATTAGATAATCAGATATTTTAATGCTGACGTTTTTGACATTACAATTTGAATTGTGATTGTGGATGTGGAGCTCCTGTCATAGATGTACATTTTGGTTTTGTTCGAAGCCTGGCAGGAATTATAATTTGGTCCAATATATTCCATGGTGAATAGATAGAATAACTGTAGTACTGTAATTGGTGCCATTCAATTTATCATTAGGTTTAATGTCTTTGTGTGTAACACTTCCTTAATTCCACCAGTGCAGTCCTGCAAGAGCAATAAAGAGACATGTCAGTGGGAGGTGCACAACATCACCTGGTCCCCTGAGGCCTGTTCCGTCCCTGCTAGCTTAACATCCTCATCAGCGCGCTCCCATCGTCTCTCACCTCCTCAGGCTACTGGCTCTGTGTTAATGAAAGCGTTTTGCCCTTTGCAGCAGGACACTGTGGCTTGTCCTAGAACAGTTTTAGTAGCTCTGAGTTATTCATTCATATTTACTTCCATGCTGTAAGGATGACAGTTGCATATGACAACAATTAACTTTTATCAGCTTCAGCAGATTGCCCTCCAGTCACCTTAAATACTGACATAGATGTACACAGTCAAACCCTTGTATGATTAAACAGCTGAGTTTCGATTGACTTTCAGTAGAGAGAGAGAGAGAGAGAGAAGAGAGCTATTGGGAGGATGAAGCATGTGCTCTCAGTCCACACAGGGATGATGTCATCCCAGTGTCGTGTTTGCTAACCACCGGTCCATACCATATTGCTTTTCAAGTTTAGCAAGAACAGTGTGTGCCATCTTGACTTTGTCACTCTGTAGTTCAGAGTTCATAGACCTTATTACACTGAGTACAAGTGTAAAACCACCAGTGGGGCTGGGCAGATGTGTAGTTTGTGGTTTTGTACTGACTTTCAGAGAAAAACCAGAAGTTTCTCACATAAATGTGTTTATCTCATGTATCTTAATCTTCCTCCTTTGCTGGCTGAGGCCTCTAACCCTGCCTTTAGTCATCAGTCCTTCCTGTCGTTTCTCATTTATCTAACTCACTGTATCGTCTCATGTCATACACAACCCACATACATTTTCCTACTGCAAGTGCTTAAGATGAAAACAGTAAATGTGACTTTACTTGATCAGGAAAGCTGTTTTTGTATGGTGCTCAGTGTGTATCCTGTTATGTAGTTATTCAGTAGACTCTGTGTGTGCTGGTGGGAGGAAGACAGTCATTGATTGTCAGAGTAAACACTAGTATTGAGCTACGATTAAACACAGTGGTTTTCCTGTTCAGGTCCTTTATTTCTTTACCTGTACTATACTAATGTGTTATTTATTAAGAGTATGTACATAATGTGTTATAAGATGTCACACTGATAAAAAAGCAGTGTTTTATTGTAAGATTTTAGCCAACATGAGCAGCCAGCACACTCTTTAATTTGCGTTAGATGATAGATCCTGCTAGTTATGAACAAGGTTAGATGTAGCTATGAAGGATAACTGTTGTGTTTTCCTATATAGAGGGGAAAAAAACACAGAAACACATGGCTAGCTTGTGTTATCCATCTCTCAAACACAAATGATACAGTTTTAGGTGGAAGTAAGATCATTGACTCTGTTGTTGCAGTCACTATGTAAAAATTAGCCGTAGGTTTGTTATACTTCTTAGCGTTGTGTATTTCTGTGTGTTTTCGAGAGAGTTCCAGCAGCTTTGTCCAGAATCCATAATCAAACAGTAGAGTTCCTCACTGAGCAAACACTTCCGTCTGCTGTACTGCTTGTAAATCATCTCTCGCGTCATCTCTGTCTGATTCCCTGCCTTTCACTGTCTGTTTGTATTTCTTTGTGTCTTACAGGCTGTCTTTCATTCCATTTCACTCTCTCTTCATCCCCCTCTTTCTCATCTGTGTCCAGTGCTCACACATTGGAGCTGGTTGCCCATCTCCATGGTAACAGAGTGATGTTCAAAGAGGGCCGAAGCAGCTTTACCCAGCTGAACGCTCACAGGTTCACTGTCTGATCTCATGGCTACCTCATCAGCCTGTCTCGTGAAATAACTCTCTTCTAAAATTAAACTTTTAAGCAGTTCTTGATGTACACTGTCTTTGTGGTAAATGCTTTTTCCACCGGAACCTGGAGAATCAGAACTGTAGAAATTGTGCTGTTTCCTGTTCCTGTTTTGACACATATTTAAAGAGATAAAGAGAGCTGTGAATTGTGTGGTAGTGTTTATAAAATAAAGTTTCCAGATTGACAGTGAGGTAGCTTGTGCTCTATGGTTGACAGAGAACAGTCCACAGCGGGACTCCTGTTTTTTACTTCAAAGAGAATTTACACAATAGAGTAAATAGATGCACTGTAAATGTTTTGTTATATTGCGTAAAATCCGAAGAGTAGCCTTGACATAGATGTTCATATTTTGTCTGCAGGCGTGCACGTTTACATATCTGCATTTGTGTCTTTGTGTGAAATAACCCCAACTGTTCACGTTCCTTTGAAGTGCAGCCCCAGCTTGTTTAATTAAGCTGTTGAATATTCATATGTGATTATACATATAGGCCAACGCCCTTTTTCCGGGGCTGGTTTGTATCGCCACTCACAGTAGTGGCATCTCAACATGCTCACACACATTCACAGTCGATGCATAACAAACAGTTTTGTGTGTGAAACTATTAAGGCGGATGTAATGGTGTGAAAGGCAAGTGGCTTTTTAAAGGAAACACAGGCTAGAGGAATGTTTTTGAAGGATAATGGGCATGTGTGTGGGTGGCTGCGGGGTTGTGAGCAGTAGGGTTGCAAATGTGAGGCTCAATTTTAATGGGAATCATATTTTAGCATTTCATTTTCACTAGGGTGGATGATAGTGTATGTTCAGATTGTGCTATCACTATATATTTCATGTTGTATTATAATTTATGATATAGAGCTTTGGAAGTACTTATTGTACCAGAGTGACTAAGTAATGAAGACATTTGTCAAAAATGTTACTTGTTAAGACTTTTCTTGGATGCAATGCTAAGGCAATAAAAAGCTTAATAAACAAATAAGCATAATTTACATTATATATCTGTTTCCATAACAGATAACATATGTGTTATTTTGCATCGGTAAAAGATGGTGTAGAATGAATCAAATCTAGATTATTTTGCAATTACTTTGATGGTTAGTTCTACAATTATTGATTACTTACCTTAAGTTTGATGTTCTGTAATATAGGTATTTATAACTTAGATGTTCAGTTCAACAGTTGTCTAGTTTCCAATAGTGACAGATTGTTAATTACAGATATGCAAAATGCTCATGGGTTAACACTTTGTGAGGAAGGGACAGGGATGATATCAGCCAAATAAGTAGCTCTTCACTTTTTCCAGCTCCAAGCTATTGTTATTATACTCAGCCTTTAAAAACCTATTGTCAGTGGACCTGTAATTGAAAAATAATCTAGAGGCATTGTATTTTCCGATAGATTATTAAACGGTTATGATGAAAAGGTTCCTCAGTAATTATTTCCAAATATATATGTCACATTGCACAGAAAAATCCTGATGCTTTTGCTGTGGTTTCTAACAAATAATTGTTTCCTTATTTCTAGTGAATCTGCTACCATTAAAGTACTTAACTAATAATGATATGTTGTGACACATATTTTTGACGAAAACTCCTGTGATTTGGATATTACACTGGACCTTATTGTGATTCCAATATTTTGATTGCTTGGTCAGCTCACAGTCATGAGGAAAAAATCGGGAGGAAGGAAGACAAAGCTGTGAAACTGAAGCGATTCCTCCCTCTCAACCAGTTGTGTAGGGTTCTCATCTGGATCTGAATGAGGAAGGAGTCTGCTGCAGTTCTCCACTACTGCTATTAAAAGACAGATGTCCGAACAAGGGCTGGACAAGTTCAGTTTTGAAGGGCAATTAAATTCATTAATCTGTGCTGAGCAACAAAAAACTTCCGTATTTCTTTTCCTTTTCCTGTGATTTCTCTCTTTTAGAAACCAGTGAACTTCAGTGATAGTGTATCACACTAAACCAACGGATACACCGATTTCCTCAAAGAAATAACAGTGATGCTTTATAAGTTTAAGTCTGTCGTCTATACAAGAGGTCATGTGCATTTAGTATGTGTCCATGTCAGCAGTGACTCATTATGGGTCATCCATTGTGTATTTATTTTTGGCTTGCAGCTGGTCCTTCCTCTTTGGGTTGGTGCGTGCATTTGTGTGTTTGTGAAAAGGAACCTAAGTATGGGCACGCACGTGTTACATATGCTGTTTTCTCAGCCGTTGAAAGATTGCCACATATTCGGTCACCGAGGATGTTCTTGTCAACCTTGACCTACATGTCTGTTCCTCAGACGTTTATGCTCAGGTTGGATTCATTTCTAACTGCTGCGAGTGCACATTCATGTAACTGAGTCAACGAGAGGCAACAGATAAATCTGTATTTCCATCATTGTAGGAGAGTGTGATCCAACCCAGCCTACCTGAATCGCACTGAAGAAGAAAAAATGTTTTATTTTGTACGAGGCATGCAGTTCCATTCAGCATTAAAACATTTGCTTTGTTTTATGGAGCCCTGGATACAAGGGCCATGCATTCACACCATTTGGCCAAACAGATGAAGCTCCAGATACCCTCAGATTAAAAGGTGTCGGCTTGGGAGGGACCGCGAGCTTAGTTCGTTTATTTATCGCAAGTCTTATCATCCTTGCAATGTGGAAGAATGGTATTTCACATTCCAGATTTTCCCTCATATGGTGCAGACCTCGAGTCGACTGTGAATATTAGGTCTGAAAATGACTCCCTTGACCTGTGCTGTCAAAATACACTCCTGTGTATCTTTCTAGAAATGTATTGTTTGGTTTTCTTCTTCTTCTTGCCCACTGTGAGCAGTATATTGTTTTCAAAGGGAAATTGCTTATTCTGTGAGACAGAGGGAAAACAAGCAGACAGACGCAGAGAGGGCATGCTCTGCATCCCTGCCACTCCCTGCTCAGTCTATATCGTTTGTGTGACTCTGATGAATTATGGATGAGGCTATAGATCGCTGAGCTCAGCTCTGCTCTACTGACCCACTTAGAACACACATGCACGTACAATTCAAATCTGATCACCACCTCTTGGGAAATGTCGTTATATTTTCTCTTCACTAATAACTAGAACCATTCCTCATGTGTGTCAGCCAGGAGGAATCCAGACGAATACTTCATTTTCTCTCATTTTATAACTCATAACTTTCACAATTAGCTGAGCAATAGAAACACTATTTCAGACATTTTTTTTGTTTTTGTTTAGGGTTTATTTCAGTTGACATTGACATTTACTTCACTAAGATATCATCACAAATAAGCTTTTTTTCCCCTCACACCAATAATGAGACATCCACACTATCTACCAACAACTCCACCTTGTTTTAGAATCTCCTCACAAAGTTGTATAATGATAAATGATGCAACTTCAGCATTGACACTACCTGCCCTCACTGTTTCCTTTTATGTTGTTCTCTTTTTTTTTATTCATATCCTCCTTCTTCACAGTAGTAGCGTATGAGCCTGTGCACCATGATGTGACTTCCACATCAGATCTAAAAAAGTTATGTAAACAGCTGCAGTTGACAAGAAAATGGTAGATGATTGTAGCACAACAAGAGAATGATATTGTTGGGAAATTTGTCACAAAATCCTTTTGGTCAACAACAGACCAGTAACCCAGTGCAACATTATTTGTGCTGTAGCTCCTCCTAGTGGGCGAAGAGTATCACTGGCTGTTGTATTCTGATAGTGATAATCTAGTAGACTGTTGTTTTGACAGATTTATTGCCCTTTTCTCTTCTTACTTTTCCCTTTTTTTGCTTTTGAAGAAAGAAAACCCATATGCATCTAAGACAGACATATTCCTGGAGGAAATTAACCAAGTTTCCTTCAAATTCTTTATGACATTGACAGTAGAAATGTTTAATGTGGTGGACAAGATGATATTTACAGGGAATAAGGAGCAGGATGGGTAAAACATTTAACTTTCACACACAAGTAATAAAGTGACACAACTCGATTTACACAGCGGACCCTATGAATTACTGTGTATTTCATGATGCGAATTTTTGAAAATAACAACTTTTTGAGCTTGTTCTTTTAGAGACAGTCTCTTATTGTGTTAGATAATCTGCACAGATGAGAGGAAACCCCGTTAGATTTTCATTAGACAACAGTTGTCAAGCGCTGCTGAAAATGTTCTGATATCAGAATGCCGTACCTCATTATCTGTCCTCCTGTTACAAAATGTGCTGCTTCCTAATGGCCTAAGCCACACAGCGGCGTTTCACACAAATGTTCTAGTACCCAAAGCTCAGACCCTTTTAATAAGTCTATTTCAAAGTGGGCAGCAAGGTCAACACAGGGCCACATTGTACTCCATGTGGTGTGAGTGAAGCCAAACCAAATAAACTTTCAAGTCCAAAAATCTAGCACTGATTGTCCAGATTCATCTTCCTGCTTATGAATAGGGTGGCAATGTGTTTAGACCAGGATACCACCCCATAGTACACGGGGTATTGTCTAGCATCCACATAGACCAGCTCTGCATGTTGGGCCAGTGCTGTTTCTGCTTCCATGTTGCATAACCAGGATGGGCCGAGTACAAACAGAGGCAGCTCCCACAAATACAAGCCATAACCAGTGGCTTGTATTTGTCTCCCCCATGTACCCATACTGTGCCCCTTCACGTGCACACATTGTGTCCCCACACGTACACACACTGCTTCATTTCACTACCGACGTAGTCATGGCAAAATCACTTGCCTCAAAAACCCAAAACAACGCTGGCATATCATTTCTGTTTATGTTCTATTGCCTTTTCTCGCACTTACACACACGAAATGGGTAAAAACCATAGTACATATACTGTTCGGGACTCGGTTGTGTGTGCTGGCTTGTAATTGGCCATTCGTAATTGCCATAGATTAACTGCAGGGTCATACCTCTACTAAATCTATACCGCGCTAGACATTAGCACTGATTGATTAGACAGTAATGTTTGTGAATTATGTAGACAAACAAACAGGACATGGCCTCTGCAAAGCTATGGTGTTGTTCGTTCTATACCATTAGCTTTAAAAACAATTCTATTGACCGGGATCTTCATTTAGGAGTACACCGCAATGAAGGTGAGTATCTCAAAATCAGACCGAACTATTTGCACGACTGTATACTATACAAGATAGGTGAACATTTTTTTGTAAACAGAGTCTTAAAAGACACACACTATCTCATTGGATTGGCTTATCTATCATTGTCAGTAGTGTTCTTTACAGACTGAGGACTGGTGTAATTCATTTATCATTATCTGCTTCTAGACAGGGAATACGGCTGAGACCGCTTGATTGTTTGGGTTGTCGTTTGTTTGTTTTCCTTCCTGCCTGGCTCTTTTGGATGCCGTTATTGGACTTGGCCACTAAGATGTTTCACGCTCTCCGACCTCACCAGTCATAATGGCTTCTGTGTTTAAAGTGCCCAGTTATTTATGTAACATCTAATAGGACCATTGATTAAACTGAAGCTTATACCACGGAGGACTGGACAGCCATGGTCGGACAGGGGGTTTCTTTTTCAAAGTAGGTATTGTTCAAAGAGGACTGAGCCCCAGCTCATGGTCATCTCCTCTCTCAGGCTTGAATTATCCCCAGTCAATTAAGACAAAGCTCTAGCTCTTCTGTCTTTACGTAACCTCTCATGCCCCCAAAACACTGCCCCATGCACTCCATCACAGTAATCACATGGAAGGCTAGATAATGCATTTAGACAAGTTTTTAGGAACTTTTGAAGAGGGGATTGTATTGTTGAGCGTCCATACATCTGACATGGACATTCTGGTTTGCAGTTAAAATTGATTTGAATGTGTTTTCAACATAGTTAATTTTGGAGCATTTATAGACTGCAGTGTTGCGCAACTGTTATTGTGGAACTGCTTAATTGGTTTAGTTAGTCGCATCTGCCAGAGAGCTTATGTGATGATTCCTATTTAATTCTCAGCAGTATTACCTAAAAACTACTGCACCAGTTTTCATAAAATTTGGTGCAATGGTATGGGATTGTTTACATTAACCAGTGGCACCAATTGACAAAAAGGAGGAAAACATAGGTCAGAATTTGTGGATTAATGATATTGAAACATAATGGAAGGAGTGAATTGGAGTAATGGTTTCCAAACTGGCCAAAAATGACATTAAAACACAGGCTCAAACTATTCAAACCTATACATCAACACATAACACTGATATAGATATATTCATTTCATTCTATCTAAACATATACAAAATGCGTACTCTCAGTCAGTTGTGTTATTTTCTAATGTTTCTTATTTGTTGTATAATGTATAATCAGTGTATTACTTGCAGTAGATTGTTGTGAGTACTAACACATGACAGGTAGTGAAATGCACATACTATACAGAATACAGTTAGACTTCCATACCATGTGAGGGTCCATGGTTAGATGTTCACAGTTTAAAGTCCACCAGAAACAATGGTTTGCCTAAATGTAGCTTACACTTAGGCAAGCAACACTTATCCAAACCACTTATCTCATTTCATGGTTCCAAAATTTTGCTCTCTACTGATCAAAATCCGGCTTTCCGAATTTCCAAACAGGGCTTTTGAGGTAGCTGAGAGCGCATGTCACTGTCTCTGTGGTGGAGATGGGCTGTGAACTGTCTGCCATCATTAGCACAGGGTTGTTTTTGATTCACTCACTCTCTTCAGCTTGACCCATAGTTCATTTTAAACCATGTAAATTAACGTTGCATGACTGTGGCCCGTCATGCACTCAGAGCAATGTTCCAGACCCATGTGAGATCTTGCGAGACCGACAGCTTTGACAGGGACGTACAATCAAATATTAATATTCATCGTCTATTTTTGTTTGCAATTCAAATATATAATCAAAATTTAGAATATTTGTTGACAGCCATAGAGTGGACTGTTGGAGGTCCGCGTGCTGCTCACTTCACCCTCCCTTCAGTGACAGTCCTGTCACATTGTCTTCGTCGTCTCTAGTGGATTCTTCCATTACTTTTTGGTTCTGAGGCATCAGTCTGACCTCAGTTTAACACTAGGCTCTGCCTTCCGAATGACAATGAGTATTCTCACGCTGGCTGAGGACACATCTTTATACAATTCATCCTCTATGCCTTTGGATTTCAGCTCATCAATTGCAACATTGTCCATTCAAAATGTACAGTTTCACTGTTGTCGCACCATGAAATCCAGCTGAATATTAACATTAATAATACTTGATCCTGTGTAGAGATACCCCTTTTGTAAAACAGCAGCGTTCTCAATAAGTTTCCTCCCAGCAGGTTTGCAGCAACACTGTGGTTCAAAACAGTGTGAGATTACCAGGGTGAAGCTATAGTTAAAGCCTAGCATAGGGGAATGTGCAATAGAAACAGGCAAGATCCTGCACCTCGATAGTAAAGAGCAGACGGGAAAGGCGGGAAAAAAAACCCAATAAATTATAAATCACTGATATGAGCATATATGCGTAATATTGGTCAGTTGCAGTTGAGAGGTTATCATTGTGTTTTATTTTCTCCCATCTGTCCCCTCAGATTAGCTGATTTTCACAAGTTTAACAATATTTGCTCACACCCAGCCCACACATAAAACACATAGCCAGATGACTCACTGCAAGCACAACTCATAAATATCATTGTGTAGTGTAAGAAAATATTTGTTTTAATGTAGTGTTAGGTATTATCCCATAATATTTAAGATGAAATGTGTGCCTAGGCTTTACAGCTGCAATTTATGACAGACTGTGTCGTATGTACTCTGATTTTTTTTTTCTGTCAAATGAGATTTATCTGAGTCTTTTAATACTTCAAAGAGATAAAATAAGATTAATGAAATGCAGTAAATAATTAGTCTGAGACTTTTAGCATTTTTGAAGTTTACTCAGTACCACTTTCTGATTTTTGACTGCAGTATTGCCTTTCTGGGAACAGTTTTTGTTGCATTAAATATTATTCTGCCTGGTCTTTTACTGCTATGAGAACTCCTAAACTATACAACACATGATACTCTTGTGGCCTAATGAGCTACAGCTGGGTATGTCATCTAACTCGATAAGTGAGCCGACTCTGAATTGGCTGTGTATACCTCACCAGTTCAACCGGTCATGTCTTCCTTAACGCATACAGTATGTATAGGACGGAATGAGATATTGTAATGTCATGTCGTCATTACGTTAGAGCAGGATTACTGATCTACTGTATAGCTGCCTCACACATTGGGTTGGGCAATAAAATAATACTTATCACAGTTTTCTTGCCTTTTTTTTTTTTTTTTGGCTTTCAGGATTTTTCATTTATTTAAATTTTCTTTGACAGGGACAATACGCATAGGCTTTATTACATTTAAAAGGAATGCAACTGATGCAATGTACAGTACTGTGTAAATGTACTCGGCCAACATTAGGTTTGTGGGTTTAGTCATGTTATAATGTATGACAAAACCTTTGAAACAGATCAGAAAACAAATGATAATACAAGTTACAAAAATCATTTGCAAACACCAGTTGAATAACAAGAACTTAATATCAGGTAAGATCAGTGTTGTTCACAGATTTGTCTTTGTTTGACAAATCTGTTTGACACAGTTTGGCATTGGTATGGAAATTGTTGGAATGAGCTAATGTTTTTATCTCTGATGGCACGGTATTCCCGATTTGGGGACCATTAATCATTAACTGACCAAATGTTTTTCATTTTTCTGGTTTGCGGTCTTCATTATCTGCTCTTCTGGTGGTGACTCTTCGCTTTTGAAGTAATTTGGCTAAATATTTCTGCTAGAAGACCTTTCATACACCTAAAGATCGATTTCAGAAAAAGAAATTGATGCAATTCTTAAAACTTCATAATTTGTACTTTTTTTCTGACTCCTCTTATGGTGTAATTTTATTGGCTTTTGTTCAAACATTTTTAAGGCTTGTACTTTGTTTGCATTGTCAGTGTAATCACTTACAGAATGTTTCAGTGTGTAGTTTTACATTTCATCGTGTTTGTTTTGAATGTTCAGCTTCTACATTTGTGAAACTTTCTGCTGTTTGACCAGCATTTGTCATGTTTGGACAAAGAATATTAGTCTAAGACCATAATTAACCCTCTGGTTTGGTTAACTTTCAGCAACAAAAAACAACCTCTAAACTTAAAGAAATACATTTTACCATAACATTTTAACCCTACTCACTCTCACAATGAGAATCAAGGAAACATCTACTTAAGTCTCTGGTAGATTACTAACTTTACTAACTACATTACACCCTGCAAACCAAACCATTATTGTCATTTAGACATTAAGACTTAATTGAACACCATTAAAGTGCATAATGAACCTGTCAGCATCTTAATTAACAGAAATGTCTGTAAATAACACCTAAAGCAAATCACAGCTGTTCTTTGTGCCTCATTATTGAGACCGGGCCACTATGTCACCAAGAATGCAGAGAAAATCGCCCTTGAGGCCAACATCTCCATTTTCTCTTAGAGCATGAGTCACTTAGAATGTGGGTATACCCCCCTTTGTGAATTTGTCATTACGGAGCCACTCTGCTGTTTGAGGTATGCAAGTCAGGCCACCAGAAAGTGTGTAAAGAAGACCTGAGTCACCCTGGAAGCATGTCTGTCTGTGAACTGACAGGACCTGCTGGGGGCCACATAGCTCCCCTAGGAATCAAAGACGACGCTGATAGCAGGGTAAAGAATGTATGCGATGGTATCCTGCCTGGGAGGAACGTGTTTGGCAGACTACTCAATGGGATTCCCCTGAATGATGAGTAATTGTTAATAAGGCCAAATGTAAAAACAGCACATGACTCTATTAACTTTTATTTGTTGAGGTTTGTAAATGGCCCCAGCATAGAACTAGTGTGTGTAACCAGGCAAAAATGTGTACACGGGGGGAAAAAAAAAATCCTTTGCCAGTAAAGGAAAGAAAGGAAAAATTGCCTCAGAATAGGTGACTTCCATCAGTCTCGGATCATACATCAAACTGCTGATGCTGCCATGTGTCCCTTTGATTTAGCGAAGGGTCAAACCCACATGTTACACACTTGCGCTTCCCTTTGAGCAAGTTTGGTTTTCTTCTTATATAAGCAGCCTTTTCCCTAAATCCTACCCTCTCACTCTCTGTCGGCCCCCTAACTCCTCCTGCTCTCTCATTAAAGCCTGTATTCATGCTTTCCTCTCCCCCTCCCTCCTCTCGGCTTCTGCATAGAAGTCTTTAGAAGCCCTTGTCCTGCCTCACCCCTTACGTGCCCTGCTTTGCTTTTTCTCTCCAATTGCTTTGTACTTTTGGAAGTTTTCAGGGAGGCCATTCCATCTATGCTCATAAAGTGGTGTTTATAGGAATATTTGAATATGTATAATCATGTGATATATGGATTTAATGCAATTTAAGGTCAGACTGTGAACTTTTTGATAGTGACTTCTGCAAATAATGTAAAATACGCACTTACTGTAGCTGTGTGGATGGTTTCCTTGTGACCTGACATTTCCACTGATGGTGTGTTTGCCTTTAAAATGATTCTGTAGTGCCTTTGATCATGAAGAAGTGATCATCATGTTGTTTGTGCAAAATTGCAGGAGGATTATTAGCAAAGCAGTTTTGCTTTCGTCACTGGATAAGTAACAGGGAAGCTGTTATATATGCCATAGTCATGTGTATACACATATGCACCATCCTGAATAGCTGCTTTGTAAGCATCATATGACTGTGTAATCTGTTTTTTTCTGGGGTGCAAGATCTACCTTCAGGTTAAATCAGGCCACTGTCTTCTCCCCCCCCTCTGTGCTTTTTTATGCTATACTATCTATATAAAAGAATCATGATGAAGCTAAACAATGTGCACATTTCTCAACCCCCCCTTTCAGCATGACTGAGGAAGTTCATGTTGCGTTATTGGTCAGGAGAAGCACTTGGTGTGACCCTGTTTGGGAGTGCTCATAGTCTGTGGAAGGTGATTCATTACTGCATGTTCGCTCAGGAAACTGATTGGCTGTGACAATCAAACTGTGATAATTGAAAGGAGGGACTGGATGATTTTTCTCCCCATTTTCTGCCTCAGCTAGCCACTGTTAGGGAGCTGTGCTGGCCTAGAAACTCCAACAGAAGAAAAGCCCCCCTCCCTTCGCAAAACTTTCTCACAACCCCTCGCTCCTTTTGCTCCCTCTCTCGCTCCGTCTCCCTCTCCGTGACAGCTCCTGGTGGGCTCTTTTTTTTTCCTGTCTGCTCCCTCACTCCCCTCACATCCGTCCTCTGGGTCTCTGCCTCTCTTTTTCCCTCTGAGGATTTTATGCCTGATGGACTCCTTTAGGTTCACAGTAAACTCTTACTTCTTTTAACGTTGCCTCCAGCCAACCCTGCAAGTCTTCATTTGATTAACTGCCTCGGCTCTGTCACCCCAAACCTGCATGTGACGGACCTTTTGCGCCAGATGTGTACTTGTTTGCCCACTTGTATGCACTGTCTATGGCAGTCGTGCTTGTCGAAGTGCATACATATGCATCCCATAGGCTCTCTGGCGGATGTTGTGTACTGTGCAGTGTGTGGTACCAGTGAAGCATGGTCATGGGCTTTGAGGAACGGCTGCTCTGTGAACCAGCAACAGATCCCTCTCTAGACTCTGTACCTATCAATAGTCATGCTTCGTTGCTAAAGACACTGAGAATTCTACGGATTCTGGATATTCAGTCAAGCCAACGCTAATTCCAAAGAGGCTTTACTTCCTCATTGTCAAGTGAAGTCTTTGTCCTGTTGACTTGAAGTCAAGTGGACTTTGTTTGGGAGAAGTGTCCTGAGTGATGAGTGGTCTTGCGGGGCCGTGTTCTTTCCCTCTACCCCGGCTGCGGTGGTCTCAAGAGGGGCGCACACAAGGATAGACAGACCAAAAAGAATTCAAGACCCAGCTGCGCGCATGCGTTTCCCTGTCATGGAGGTCATCCTCAACCTGGTAACTGCTGACACCACTCCTCTTCATACCCCCAGCACTGTGAGTCTCTACCGGAATACAGTGTGTATGTTTATAGCCATCATTTCCACACATAATAAGTTTATTCATGTGCATTGTGACTTGGTTTGTGTTCAGGTCCTTAAGTATTCAAGCCCAAGTGGATGTGTTTACATTCATTTGAAACTGTACAGTACTGTTGCTCACCTTGGTAGAAACAGTTCTCTCATGTGTATTTGTAAATGCAGTGGAACTGTAACAGGCATTTCAGAAATTTTAAGACCACAAAATCTAGTATGAATCCGTGTAGATTAAAAAGGATTTTGCCTTGATATCAGGAGGATTCAAAGTCTTTATTGTGATAGAAAGTTCCTAGAAAAGCCCTTTTTCCCCCTGTCTCCCTGCACTGTCAGCTGCTGATGTGTGTTTTCTTTCATTTGTGAACACGGGAGGCTTTTTCTCACACCCTCTGGATTCCTTAGCAAATTTACTGGCAGGCACTGACTCTGTGTGTGTGTGTCCACTCTGCTGTGCATAATTATTAGTGCTACTTTGTGCTGTGTTTGTATTCACGAGTCCATGTGTTGAGTAAACAGCTTCTTTTTCAGCATTATGCAGAGTTATGTAATTAACCATGTCTGGTGAATGGGGTTCCTTGTGGCCACACTGGGTCGGCTTAAAGAAAACAAAATGTGGATTTCATTTATTTTTAAATCTGTGTCAACTTTCAACAGTTTTTAATATGGCACACTTGAAACGTTTAAAGAGGTGACAATTGAAAGGGTTATGGTTAGATTGTGGCACACAAATTGACTTCACACATGGTCAGGCACAAGCCAGTTAAAGCTTTTATCTATTTGACAAAAGACCTCAGGATCACCCTGAGCTGTCATGTTGTCACTATGGATATCATACTCACTTTCTGATCTCCAGAGTCCAGGGTTAAAGATCACACCAACTAATCAGGAGTGTGAAGTTCAGTCAGTTATGATAGGCTCTGTGGCCACCAGAGGGTTAGTTCTGAAAGCAGGGGGGAAAAAAAGTTGTTAAATGGGGAGAGTATAACTAAAATGCAGAGGAAAAACTCTATTTACAGGTAAGAAGATCATGACCATACATTCTTTCAAGATTACCAAAATTCATCCTCGATCTAACATCCTGACTCTCATGGATATTGGACCCTGTAGATAAGCGGGGTTAGAAGGTTAGCTAAACCAGCCCACAATTGATGTACTGCAACATACCAGCCCTTTGCCTACTCCATATATGAGAGAATGCTGTAACAGGAGAAGCGCAGACCTGGGTTCTCAGAAGGAAACCTGAAGTTAAAGTATCCGGAGTATCACACTTGCACCTTGGCACATGAAAGTGGTGCTTTAAAAGAAACACAAGCTGACAGGAACCTAACAATCACTCAGCTGGAATGAGATGCCTTACAACTAACAAGGTACTGTACTTCTGCACATACACATCGCAATAGTAACAAGTTGACCTTTACAACCGCATTTTTTGTGTAGAAGAAAAGAAAAAGAAGCTAAGACCAGTCTTTCATGAAGCTTAGGTGTTCAGGCCAAAATGTTTATATCCAAAACAGTCAAAGCTGCAGCTCAGTGCTCTGATTTCTGTGTTATTTAAGACCATTATATAAGCTGTAAGCCTAAGACATAACAAATAATATGATGCTGGATTCTTAAACCTCTGTTGTAAAAATATACATTTTTAAACAATAAACAATAGGAAACCAGATTTAGATTCCACCCGTCCAGATGTGGTTTAGGTGCAGATAACCATCAAAGTTTGAGACAAGGATCTTAAGGCTGCATCTGTTTCTATTAGATCCACCAGGACATTAACTGAACCTGGACTCACCTGAGTCCTCTTACCGGCATTCAGCAGGACATAATGAGAGGATGCTCTGGCATAGAAGGAAAAGCAATAGGCCCATTTATCGGATTGCCTTTCATTATTTTTATCACTGTTGTGTCTTTCATTATGTTTCTTCTACTCTGCATTATTGAAAATCAGGTCTTCACCTCAATATGTTTTCAGCATTAAAAAAAAAGGGTTGAATGAATGCGATCTTATGACTGCCAGTCCATTTTCAGCTGTATGACCTACATTGAACAGGCTGGAATTTGGGACATATGTTTGAGCTGTGTGACTGTGAGAGTGAGAGTCCGTAGTACAAGATGTTCTTGTTGCGTGTATCTAATTATGTGTGATGCATATCTAATATCATTAGGGTAGTCCTGCTTTCTAAATGCCTGTTTGTGTGAGACATATGGCTGTGGGTCTGAATTTTTAGATTTGACCGGGCTTTTCCCATGCCTACGTTGGATCTTAGGTAAGTCAGGATTGCAACTTCACGGCCGTAACCAGCTTTCTTGGATCAGAGGCTGTTGCACAACCAGGCCGCCAGGAGCTGGACCCCAGTTTGGGACCTAGACATGGGTGGAGTGAGAACAAGTTCCCTTAGTATTTGTGTTGAAAATGCTATAGGGCAGGGGACGGGTCTGTGCAGACCCTTTGTCTTACTGCCTTAGAGATAAAGTCTAATCAGTGTGGGATCAGACCGCCCCGCACATACACATAGATTCCCTCATTAGGCTGCATAGGCTCCAGTGATGCAGTGCCTGTTGCTGTTTGCTTCAGTGGCTCAGCACATAAACATGCTTGGCTCTTTTAACCTTGGGAAATTAGCCTAATCCTTCAGCTCACCATCTTTAATTACATGCATGATTAGCCACAGAAATACCCGAACATTTGGGGATGACACTGATCGTGCAGACATCTCCAGTTTGTTCACAGGGACTCAGAAAGCTGTGAAGCATGAAACATTAGTCTAATGTCTGGTATTGTAACACTATCATAAACCCCTGATTAAAATGAAATCATAATTATGCAGTGACCACTCATAAAGAATAGCGGAGCTGTCTCTTGAGCTATTTAAGACATACTAAAGAGAATACACCCTCTGAAATATGACAGCTGATCAGCGTTGCTATACTCCGCTGTAATGTTTTACATAATATAACCATGGAATTCTGCTGACAGTGACATTTTGGATCAATAAATGGGCGTTGATTTTGTGCCATTCTGTGCAGGTCACTGGGCCTTCTTATCATCTCAGAAACTTCTACTCTGTATGCCAGTTCAAAGGCTTCAGCTGACTCGCTCTTTGCCCCTTAGCCATATCTTGAATCAGAGGGCATTTATCAGATAATTAAGTCATCTTTAAGACAGTAGTAAACTTGATAATCTCTACATTTACTCCATGGGATACTCATTTGGATAAAACCAGCCCTTCATTCATGCTTCCCCTCATGTTAGCTATAAATACAGTTTTGTTTATAGTCGAGAACAGACCAGGTGCTGCGCTGAAACGTCACCTCTCAGTTCCCAACTGTGCCAGCTCAACAGGCTATTCTAGTTCCCCAAATCATTCGATCTCCTTGGCGGCCCCAAGAGGATTTTATAATGATTAGAATTACTGTACACAACATTTGTCGTGTAAATTGTCTCATGGATTTGTGCCTATTTTGATTTAATCCTGTTTTAAGATCACCGGCACCATATGAAACTGCTTCATCTGAAAGCCATATTATTTACAATTTTAAGTGAGTAGCTTAATCTGAGCTGTATTTACAAGAATTCACTCTAGGGTGTACATGTGTGTGTGGTAAACAGGCGTCAGACTGGTTTTTCAGGCCCTCTACTCCACTCTATTAAGCGGCACAGACACAAGACACTGACACCAAGGGCTGATAGTCACACATTGTGTCCCAGACTCCCAGTCTGCCCTAAAGCTTCTGTTCAACTCATTTATAGAATCTCTTCCCTCATGAACTATCTTTATTAACCTACAATGTACTGGAAAATTACCAAGAGTTTGGTTCAGTATATCTGATATATATACTTTTGCAAATTGTTTAATAATGCTGTTAAAGGTAATATAATTTATGACACATTATCATCATACACGGGCAGCGTGTTGATTTATGAGTTCTGAGGAGCTATTTCAGCTCTCTGAGTATGATTGACATCTGCCTGCCGTGCAGCTCTCTGGATGATGTCATTCTCCGCTCTAAAGGGGAGGGGCAGTGGGCGGAGCCTGTCGCACTGCCCACTTCAGTGAGTTTCAGGTGCGATTCAACTTTCACAACAAGACCGGCGACTTGGAGTCAGTGTCCGGTAAAACTGATCGGCAATGATACTCCGCTCCAGATTTCAGTCGTTCAACTTAACTTAAAAAAAAACAGTGTCAGGCAGATGAAAACAAGAAACAAATCGGACTCAGTTGGAGGAAAATGCACTGGGAACAGTTACTCCGTTTGACCAATGGGAAGGTGAGCGCCGCTTTTCGTACATGTTTGGCACTTTTTTTTTTTCATAGCGCAGGATTCCTTGTATGGAGAGTGGCTTGTGGTAATCCCCAAATGCCTAATATTACTGCGGAGATCGAAACTTAAATCTCCAGTGTTGGTTTTGCCCCGGATGCTGCCGGTCTGTGTTGTTGATCTGTCATCTATTACTCATGCCGTTGCGCATGCAGGTGAGCCTGGAGCTGTAGGATTTTACCTGTTATGGTGAGGAAATAATGGCAAGACCATTCACTCCAAATGATGATGGTTTTGACTGATAAATTCTAAATTAAGTAACTGTGTGCTTCAAATCATTTCCTTTTCTTGCTTGAGCTCCCGCGCTATCTTATAATGTTAATTTACTTATTATGCGTGCATACTAAGTGATGAGTAGAATATTTTAATGTGTTCTCTGTGTTAGTCCCTTGAGGTGTGTGAGGAAATGAATCACATCCTCTGCCAGTGATTGAAGGTCTTAAGGTTCATATTCTCTCTGCTTGTGTTTATCTAGTCTTGGGAAAATAGAGAAAGAAAAGAAATTTATAGATAGTGTCTTTGATTTTTTTTTTTACACAGACGCTGTGTGCCCTGTTGTCAGAATCAGGTCAGCATCGGGGAAAGCAGAGAAATTTTCTTAATCTGTGAAACTCCTGTAGACACAAATCTAATATCCTGTCAGTCGTCTCATATTGTCACTACCTGAAGAGAAAAACATACAGAGGCTGATAAGGCTGATTCTCTTTCCATTTTGTTTAAACAGAGAAATAAAGTCTTTATGTTCTGCTGTGCGTTATTGAAGTTGTTTTTTTCCCCCTTGCTTTCTTTTCTTTGTAAGTCTCTGAAAAACCAAATATCTGTCATCTTCCTTTTTTTGAAAAATGTAACCGCTAGTGCCCTGGTTAAATATCTCAATTTGACCGCATTCTAGACAGAAATGCAGAAGCCACTCCGTTTTGTGCACATCAGCAAAATGACTTAAACCTTCAAAATGCAACTTACACTTCTTCTTTTCCCCTCTTCTCTCCCTTTTTTATTTTCCTCTGTAATCCCTCGTTTCCTCCTTTGCCTCTTTACCTTTACCCCAATTTCCATTTCCATCTCTTCTTTTCCTGTCTCTTTTCTTCAGATCGACCGGCTGGAGGTGAGTGGGTTAGGCCAGACACCCCTGGCTGTCTCGTGTGGGGCCGACAGTTCGTTCCCCGGGGGTGACGATGGGACTCCTGACCCTCAGCGCACCAAGCAGGCGATCGCGCAGTTGCAACAGAAAATCCTCAAGCTCACAGAGCAGATTAAGATAGAGCAAACGGCCAGGGATGACAACGTTGCTGAGTACCTCAAACTGGCCAATAATGCCGACAAACAGCAAAGCACACGCATCAAACAGGTACGGCAAAGAATCACTGTTACAATCCCTTGGGCTAATTGGCTCATGCAAGTTCTAGCAGGCTGCTTAGATTAGTTGACAACCATTAGTGCATTAACATTATTCCTGTTTGTTTGCTTTTTTCATCCCTGAAGATTAGGAAGAAGTAAGGAGGGAGTCAATGCACTGGAGTATCCTGATATTGCATTATGTCAAACTGTATTCAATCTCAAAAACACTATTGTAGCAGACAGTTAATTTTATCTATGTCCAAAACCCCGAGAGCTACATACCAGTGTTGTATTCTTTAGCTGACACTTCCACTCCAGCATTTTGACTCAGATTTCCTCAGAGTTCGTTGTTCACAGTATTACAGTATCAGTATTGCATTATAATGACTCATAACCCTTTTAACAGGATATGTATTGTATGGCTAGATTTTTGCAGCAAGTGTTTATGTCTCACTAATGTTCACTTTATTTATGTCTGTAAGGTTTTTGAGAAAAAGAACCAGAAGTCGGCACAGACAATCCAGCAGCTGCAACGCAAACTAGAGCACTACCACCGCAAGCTTCGGGAAGTGGAGCACAATGGTATCCCACGCCAGCCCAAGGATGTTCTGCGGGACATGCAGCAAGGCCTGAAGGATGTTTCCGCCAAGGTCTCTGGCTTCAGCGAGGGCGTGGTGGACAGCGTCAAGGGAGGCCTCTCCAGTTTCTCCCAAGCCACACACTCCGCTGCCGGGGCTGTGGTTTCCAAACCACGGGAGATCGCATCGCTGATTCGCAACAAATTTGGCAGCGCTGACAATATCCCCTCGCTGAAAGACTCTCTGGATGACCCCTCGGTGGAAGAAGTGGTGACGGCGGCCGGTGGACGTTCGCTGGGCAGTGCTGGTCATCAACTACAGTCCAGTCCCAAGTACGGTAGTGAGGATGACTGCTCGAGCGCTACGTCAGGCTCAGCAGGGGCAAACAGCACCACAGGGGCCCCTGGTGGTCCCCCCAGTTCTAAAGGCAACACACTGGAAAGGAGTCAGAGCTCCAGTCTGGACATGCTGCTACAGGAGGTGCAGGAGCTGAGGGAGGGCCAGGCCAGGCTAGAGGAGAACCTGGATGGACTGAAGAGCCACTATCAGAGAGACTACACAGTTATTATGCAAGCACTGCAGGAGGAACGCTTCAGGTAAGAATCAGAAAGAAGAAACAGATCCAATACAGACCATACCTGGCTCAGTGCACGAAATACCCTAATATTCAAAGGAGTTGTGCAATCATGTTCAAGCACGTTGCAGTGCACATTGAATATTCATAGTGCCACGCTGTCTGATGACACAAGATCATGGGCAACACTTACTCTGCGTGTGGGTTGAAGGGTGCATTTATGAGTGTTAACATGCACTAGATAAAAAAAAACCTACCTTGACCTCAATGTCATCTTCACAAAGCTGGTATAAAGTACATCTCTCAAAGCACTTAAGGATATCAGCAGGTTTATTATGAAAAGCCTCGAAGGAAATTTCTGTTTTGTTGTTAATGCAGCGATTTACACTTAAACAGAGAGACACACCTGTACAATCCACAAGTGTTCCTTTAAGACAACATTGTCAGTGTTATTTCAGCCCCTTCCCAGCTCTGTCTGTGTGGTTTTTTTTAAAGCAGCTCTTGTTTTTGTTTCGGTCTGTCTTTGGGCAGCTGGCCTTTAAGAAACACACTCACATTCCACCAGAATGTTCTGGCAAAAGGGCACAACGATTAAAAATGCCAGTAATTAGACAGGACAATGGAAAAAATCGGAGACATAGTCTGCAGCTAACATAAGCAAAGAAAAATTAGCATTTTTCTCCCTAAAATGTCCCTCTTATTCCCCAGGCAGTCCTTTAAGATTAAAATAATTGTGGACAGAATGACCCCTATTGCCCACTGGGAATAATCGTCCAGAAATTAATCATTTTACTAAATGTCTTCTCCGTGACTGAATTCATTCTTGGCACTACCAAGATCAGCTAATAATATATTGGACTTCTGCTTCTTTTGACTAATAATTTTTTAAAATATGCTCCTCTGACTTAACATTCCCTGTTATGAGAAGGCATAATTGCTTATATTTGGATCATTCATTAAAGTTTCCCAGCGGTCCATCACACCTTTGTATACAGTACATGTTGTTTATCTTACCTACATTAATGAAATTCTGCTAAAACAAAACAAACTCACAGGGACATGAACCCCTATGTCTATTCATGTCCTGTTGTCCATCCACTTGTATGCCTGCCTGCCAAAATAAACAGCGGTATAGATCCCTCTTCCTCCCGCTGGCCTCTCTCATTGGCCAGTCTCATCCTGCTGCCCCTCTGTGATTGGCCTGTTGGATCAGCAGATGAGTAAGCATGTCCTAATCTTGTCAGCGTGAGTCAACAGTTCACTCAGGTGCCATGTGGTCAAATGCCTTCAGGGTCTGCTTCTGCTAATTCCTACATGTGTGTCTTGATCTAAGCTAATTATGCCCACAATTCTCACGTGTGTTTTCCTGCGTTTTCAGATGCGAACGTTTAGAGGAGCAGCTAAATGACCTGACCGAACTTCACCAGAATGAGATCTTGAACCTCAAACAGGAGCTGGCCAGCATGGAGGAGAAGATCGCTTACCAGTCCTATGAGAGAGCAAGAGACATCCAGGTTTGTCTGTCCACAAACGCTCTGTCCATGTGTGGAACAATAGTAAAAAAACTACAACTGAAGCAACACCTAGACTCATCAATTAGTCCAACAACAGTAAACAACCACGCAATTCTTCAGCCTTTCTACTAATATTATCATCACGAGTTGACCAGGTTTGCTTTGAACAAAAACAACACATTGACATTTTGGGCTCTGGGAAATTCTGATGGGCATTATTCTCACTGACATTTTGATGACTCAATCAATTGATTGTTTGACATTTTACACAAGCGGTAAGCCAATAAAATGTATTGCTTCCATTTAATTTTATTAAAAGTGTTTACTTCATGTTGTCACCTCACGACAGTGTTGCCGTCACTAATCCCTACTCCCTCAGCCTACACTTAATTGCCTTCGCTGAGCCTCTCGGTACGTTCGGCAACTATTACTGAATTTTTCCAGGTGTCACTTAGAGCAGCAATACACAGGAACTGCTGAGTGACTGAAAATAATAGGGACAAAGTGGCATTTCATAATGGATAGTTCAGTCTGACCTTTATCAAGAATCACTGGTGAATCTGTAGAGTTTTGTATATACTATCCTATATTATAAAAGGGAAGTGGACTGTGTGTGTGTGTGTGTGTGTGTGTGTGTG
Source organism: Apogon talboti (assembly GCA_037367365.1). Classification (NCBI taxonomy): domain Eukaryota; kingdom Metazoa; phylum Chordata; class Actinopteri; order Kurtiformes; family Apogonidae; genus Apogon; species Apogon talboti. The sequence goes on along the minus strand of JAPQRQ010000026.1, from coordinate 13,040,719 downwards.
TGTGTGTGTGTGTCTCAGGCATCACACAAAATCCAGAAAGAGCTGATTGCTGCAGTTTGGCGT
>JAPQRQ010000026.1:13012967-13040556 GCA_037367365.1 Apogon talboti | reverse complement strand
TGTGTGTGTGTGTGTGTGTGTGTGTGTCTCAGGCATCACACAAAATCCAGAAAGAGCTGATTGCTGCAGTTTGGCGTACATATGTATTTTTGGTCAAGGAAGAGCCTAGCGAAAATGACAAGTTGATAGGATCAATATTTTAGGAGATATTACTAATTTTGGAATACAATATTGCCTTACAATCACATCCCAGAATCATAGAATCATCACTGAAGTGGGTTAGCAACAGATAGACAGACAATAAGGCCACGTTGCCATGGTATTGAATTTCATGTTCAGAAACAGACATGCCAGTTGAGAGGTTATTCAACTGAAAATGCCAGTGGAATTTTCCAAGAAAGTAAAGGAATGAACTGTATCAGAGGTAAGTTTATTACACCAATATTTATACCACATCTAGAACCCGTGGTTCCCCACAGGTCAACGCGATAGTTTGAATCTATTTATTTATAATGAGCTGAATCGGGCAAGAAAAGAGAGACCTCTGGTTCTTATCCCTATTTATCATCTACCATGTGGAGATCTAGGGTAAAACATCTTAGCAACACATGAAGGAGAGCTCAGTCACTCTGGATTAATGTCTTAAGTAGTGGTAGGCTGCTTACGCCAGACCACATCACAGTTTCATTTGAGTTCATCTTTAAGTTTAAAGTTATCACACGCCCCATGAGTATGGATATTACCTCACTGTCCATGTCTACACTGTAAATAGAAAGGTGAGACAGAAAATCCAGTCTGTCCATCAGGCCTTCATGTTTTTCTCAAAACACTAGCATTTCCTTGCATTCCTCGTGTCATTTCTTGTTGTCTATGAAGGCTCAAGCTTTGTTTTGTTTTTTGTACATACCGGATTGAAATGAATTAGCAGCTCAAGTTGCCCCTGAATGTATTTCTTTTCCCTGACAGTAGGGGGTGGTAGAGGCCTGTGAAATAATTGTTACAGATGTTTGCCCGCTTGTACAGAAGGTGACTTTGCTGAATAACTTTGTTCATGCGTTGTTTGCAGGAGGCATTGGAGGCATGTCAGACGAGGATCTCTAAGATGGAGCTCCAGCAGCAGCAGCAGCAGGTCGTCCAGTTGGAAGGGCTGGAAAACGCCACAGCCAGGACCCTCCTGGGAAAACTTATCAATGTGCTGCTGGCCCTTATGGCTGTCCTTCTGGTCTTTGTCTCAACTGTGGCCAACTGTGTGGTCCCTCTAATGAAGACACGCTCTCGTTCTCTCTCCACCCTTCTCCTCATCCTCCTGCTGGCCTTCTTGTGGAGAAACTGGGACGCTCTCTCGGGGTACACACATCGGGCCCTGCAGCCTCCAGGATGACCCGATTGAAGCCAGCACATGTTGCTTTGGTGTCAACAGGCGATGAGACTGTAGCTGCAGTCAGGCAGGAAGTGTGGAAAACATGTTTGCCAGTATGACGGTTATGTGGCCAAGGCTGAAAACTCAGCTGAGCACAAACGGACGCAGCTTGTAAAAACGATGAAGAGGAAGGAACAGTGAAGTTGAGAACATACATGATTGTCATGTAAGAAGGAATAGACTGTTTACATTTTAGAAATAAACTGTTGAGTTGTTAGTCCTCACAGGATGCAGCACTGTACTGTTTTTACCTTTAGAGTTTAATCAATGATAATGTTATTGTTTCTAATAATATTTTTATTTCATTATTTTATTCAGTACCATGTAGCATTACGCTCCCCTCATCTGAAATGGCGGGGAGTTTAGTCAGGAAATTGGGCTGGTGATTCATGCCAAAGGCCCAGTCCGTTTGTAGAGACATGTGATCATCTGGTTGATTGTTTTTAGGACAAAAACTCTGAAAACCTTCCCAGGAGTTTCTCCTTTCTTGCTGTGATGAATCTGTTTAGACAGAAGATTTTGAAGGACTGACTAGAGACTTCTTGTGCTTCCTTACCATTTTTAATTGCAACGATCTCAAGCTTTTACTTATTACCTTTTATAAGTAAAACAAATAACAGTGTACAATAGGGGAGATAATCAAAGAAATAATTACAGTCTGCCACCTGTTGGAGAAGCTATGATGAGCTGCTTACAATCAAAACTGCATATTTACAAAGAAAACATTTGGTCATTCTCAAGCATCTGCCATATTTTGGACATATACACAATGCTGCATGCTTCCATAGAGGAAAGTCAAAGAGATGAAACTAACCTTGCTTTTAAAAGCAATGTCAAATGGCCACTGGCCTAGTAAAATCAACTTGTTGGGATTGTTTTCTTCCCTCGCCATATTTGATTTGGTCAGTTTAGTAAAGAGAGACCACCAGTCCAGCTCCGTCACAGTTGGAGTGGGAATGCTGCTGCTTCATATCTCCAGTGAAAGTCGTCTCCACTGCCGTGCCAGTCAGTTGCACACTGCCTGTATGTGATACTCTACTGTTAATCACACTCGCTCCCTGCATTGTATCTCTGTGGTCGTCCTTTTTCTACTAGTACACTATGTTATGGTGTAATCACCCAGTGCCAAACCTTGGTCTGCCCAGGGATGCCTGAGCGCCTACAGGGTCCAAGCTGAGAGAAGAGAGCGCAGGTCTTGAATTTATTTAGAAATGTCATGAATGTCTTGTCTGGATGTCAAAGATTCTCCATCATCCTTTGGGTGACTTAACAGTTAGAAGAGAACAGCATGTGAGAAAACTCACAATGTGAAAATGAACTTGACTCCAGATGTTCAGTTGTATGTTTCTGCACTTTGCTTCTTTAGGTACAGTTCCTTGGCTACGCGTCCAGTATTTCTTACACTCTTTCACATTTAGTGAAGGACAGGATGAGATGACCTAGCACAGTAAATAATCCACCCCGCATTTCATGCTGAGAGGCTGATTTCCTAACAGATAGTGAGATCATTTGAACTGTACAGCTGCACTTTAGCACACTGCTTGATAACATATAGGTCAGGCTGAGGTTTGAGAAACCTTTGATAGAGACTTCAAAGGTTGACACTGTTAAGACAGTAGTCCTCAGCGGGATAAGACGGGTTACCTCAGGTCAGGATCACTGTCATCTCTGTCTGAACATAAAACCCACAAGGGGAACTTTTTTATTCATTTCTTGTCAAAATGTCAATAATCTTGATTCCTCTAAATCTTAACATGCAGTTAAAGCGGTACTAGATTTATTGATTTATTTCCATCACGGCTACAGTGGACACATTGAGAGTGAGCTGACCTTTGACCTTAGCTTGACCTAGCAGTAACACCTATATTGTAGGGTTGTGTGCTAAACCACTCCAGTGCCTTCTGATGTTCTTTTCTAAGTGTGGAATAAATAAAGTGCATTCCTGACTAACTTATGAGAAATAAATGTTTCTGTGTTGTTGCTTTCTTCAACATGTTGGTGTGTGTTGTAACCTTCCAGATGTTTAATTACACATCCGTTTTTAAGTCACCTCTTGTCGTTTCCACATTTAGCCAGTAGATGGAGATCTTTTGCCTCTTAACATGCCTGGGTTTTCCCTGTGGCTGTTTGTGCAAATGTGAGTGGTCTGCTATTAACAGTGGTCTGAACACAAGGAGGTGTCACTCCTTATCAGGAAGGAAACAGGTTGGGTGGAAGGCCCCTTTAACCACAGTCTTACTGCCAAAAGTCAGAGTGGGCCACAAGGGACAATATTTTCATTAAAAACACAGGAGAGACCACGTCTGCCCCACTTTATTCTCTCTGTCTCACACACACATACACACCTGAAGTCCGTTGAACGTTGTGTATGATTGAGCAGCCCAAACCGCAGCACTCGGTCACACCTCGGGCTGATATCTGATGCTGACAGCTCTGACCCACGCCGCGCCTTATCCCTGCAAGACCTCGTGCGCGTCACCCACCCCACAGCTACTTAGAGACACACGCACGCGCAGCCCGTTGAGATCGTTTCTGGCTCAGTCATTGCGGTGTGCAGTTGGGGGGTCATTATGTTGCACTTTATCAGAGCGCTTTCCTCCTTTTCTACACTGCCAGATTTGATGCGCATGGCTGTGCGCCAAGGTAAACACGGGGCGCACTTATCTGCCCTAGTGAAAGCAGCAAGTGGTGACGGGGGAGAGCCAGGAGAGAGGAGAGTGAGTTTGTCCCCAGAGGAGGCCACAGTAAATAGGCACAAGCGATTGCGCACGATTTAGCATCAACTTTAATTATTGCATGTATTCAGAGATAACACTTCTCCGACTCGCCTGCAAACTGATTATGCAGTGTCTGACACATTCACGGTCGTTTTTCCTCGTAGGGACTATTCACTTCTATTCAGAGATGTGAACATATGCACACTTCATCCAGAGACAAAAAAAAAAATGCTAACCGTATTCGTGCATGTTGAGTGGGGGCGCATGTGTTGTGCTTGAATATTTATGAGGTAAAGCACACAAGAAAGCTATGTTGGATAGATGGGAATGTCAAAAACCGGAAAGGTGTGCTGATGTGCCCATCTGGTAGCACTTTCACGGTGCTTACCGTGCCGTATGTGCCCATAACGGAACCCTCCAGATCTGCAGAACTAATCGGGGAGCCGAGGGACTAGAGAGCCCAGGAGGTGGGACGGTGACCTGCCATTAACCCCGAGATGAGCGGAACCACGCAGGGCGGAGATTCATCAAGTGGTCCATCTTGAAAGGAGAAGTAGATGGTCATTACAACTTCATATGGCAGGAGCGCACCATGCACATTACATTTGTTGTGATGTACGATTTAGTACAGATTTACTCCTATTTCTAACTATTTATTCTGGTTATATGTGACTAAATATACATTCCAAAGCATGACCAAATGAAAAAGACACATGAAACATATCTAACATCCCTGATATTTGTCACATAATTTTACTTAAACTGCTTTTTTTATTATTATTTATCCATAGCTTCATGTGATCCTAGAATAATTCCAAACATTAGTAGTTCACCCTTGCGCGGACATCCATGCGCAAAAGACAATACGCACAGATATTTTATCATATTTATTTCAAGTGTAGGTTAATTGCAAATAAAATGTGAACGATGCATTGTGTCCCAGTGTGCCTGGGGAGAGAGGCTGTTGAGCAGCACGCACAGTGTGCTCAGAGTGACAGAGGAGGCTGCCTGAAAAGGAAGCACGACTCGCTTATCGCGTCATTCTGGGTTTAGGCGTTGAGCAGGAAACAGCCTTTCCTCTCGGATTGTCGCAGTAGGAACAAACACACAATTTTGTCTTTGCTCAATGCACCCCTCGGCACAGAACACGCGGAAGCCGGTCAGAAGGAAAAATGCCTCCTTCGATAGAGATAGCTGTTCTTCTCCTCGGCGTCCTGGCTTTGGAGACGCGCCGGAGTGCCAGCGCGCTGCAGATCCAACAGGCATTCGCGTCTCCAAATCAGACCAATAACTTCGTGGTGGACCCGGTCTCCAGAAAAGTCTACCTGGCCACGGTCAACACGGTCTACCAGCTGAATGGGACCCTGAGCATCGAGGTGGAGAAGAGGACCGGGCCGGTGGAGGACAACCTGTTGTGCCATGCGCCACAGCTGCCACAGGCTCCATGCGAGCATCCTAAATTCCTCACTGATAACTACAATAAGCTCCTGGAACTGGACAGAGACCAGGGGGTCGTGGTGGTGTGTGGCTCCGTGTATCAGGGCTTCTGTGAGCTCAGAAAGATGGGGAATATTTCAGAAATAGCGGTGGAGTTCCCACCTCAGGGTGAGAAGACTGTTTTCCCCAGCATGCTTAACATTGCTGCCAATCACCCGAACGCGTCCACGGTCGGGCTCATCTTCAGGAGTCACGGGGGCAACACCCGGCTTCTAGTCGGAGCCACTTACACAGGGGCTGGTACCCAGTTTTTCCCGAAAAATCACAGCAAGGAGGATCTGCGCTTTGAGAACACGCCGGAGATCGCCATCCGCTCCTTAAACGTCAAGGATTTATCTCGACTTTTCACCTATGACATAAACCCCTCTGAGGATAATGTCTTTAAGATTAAACAAGAGGAAAAAACCAAAAACAAGCTGAACTTCGTCCATGCTTTCATTCAGAAGACTTATTCTTATATTGCCTTTAATAATGATGCGAAAATGGGCCACAAGGAGAGTCAGCCCAACAGCATCCTCGCCAGGATATGTCTGGATACTGAGAACCCTAAAAAGCCCACCGGGCCAGAGAGCAGGAAGCTCACTGAGTCCTACATCCAGATGCCGCTCCAGTGTGGATTTACTGGGAACATTTACAATCGGTTGCTGTCCGTGTATCCAGCGGAGATCCACACAGACAGCGGGAAAAGCTCAGAGCCATACCTGTTCGGAGTGTTTTCCAAGGCGGACAGAAAGTCTGCTCTGTGCGCCTTTAAGTTTAGTGACATTGAGGAGGAGATCCGACAAGGCCGCAGGAACTGCTCCAACTCCCCCAGCAGCGACGTGCGGGTGCTGGACAGCGTCATCCAGGGCTCTGGAGCAGCCTGCATCCAGAAAGGCAACCTGGTGGTAAGGGTTTATGGGCTGTTAAATAAAGCAATATGTATCTGTGGAATTATGCCTGCATCTAGTTTGATTTCATGTTATATTTCAAAGTTAGTTTTTTTCTTTTCTTGTATTATTATTCTTATTATTATTATTATCGGAGCACAGATTGGCTATAAAAGGAAAACTGAAGTTTACAGAAAACAGATGGTGCAAAATCCGAAAAGACAACAGAACACAAAACAAATAATAAAAAAAAAGTATTCTGCCAAGTATTTGTCTCTTCTATTACTGATGACATTATCTCCTGAGTGACTATTAGCTCAATATTGGTTTTTTTTTGTTTTTTTTTACATATTAAACCTTTGGACTCCGTCAGGGTTAAAGACCCATTCATGACTGCTGCATTTCACTGACAGCCTCTATTTTTGCTTACAAGCACTTATCCTCTTGTGCCCTGAGGCTCATGACTTGGAGAGAGGATCTCCCATGTCACGAGTGGAGGTCATAATAACTGGAAAAGATGCTCCAGAGCCACGCCGGGGGTTATGGGAAGGGTGAGACTCCTCTCACATCCAGCAGCTCCCTCTGCTATCAAACATAAAGATGGAAGGGGGTCAATAGTTTGTAGTAAAGCCTCAGACATGCTTTTTTTCTGGAAAGACTGTTGCAAAAATTTGTGAAAGCCACAAATTTAGTACACAGTTAGTGAATAAACACCCACTTTGTTATAAACACATGGTTCAATACCTAAACTCTATCAGAGCAACAAAATGGATGTTTTTATTTACATGCTTTCTACTCGCATACCGAGTAAATATTTGCCCTCAAGGACGTTTCAGAAACACAATACTTACCCCTTCTTCCTATTTTTGCACACTATGCTGACAGTGTCTGAAAAAAACACAGGAATTTAAAGCTGTTCAGTGTTTTTTAGGAATGCAGTGAAATTCCAGCTTGTTGTGGTGGTTTTGATTGACAGAACAGAGGTCAAAAGACATTGTCCCATGACCACTGCGCTGTCAGGTCAGAGAAGTTGCCCTCATCGCTGGCACAGTCATGTCAGGGGCTGCGGGGCCACTTCTCCTGTGACCAGGCTCTGAACACTGTCTCCACCGACCCACAGGTTTACTTCAGACACACAACCCAGACACTTTTTGGAGATGTTTGTCTTTCTGTAACACAACCTACTCATCTCTACCTGAATAAAGTTTGTCTTTAGTTTAGCGTTTATGTTGCCATGGTCACTGCAATTCGATCTTTTTTGTAGTCAACACTGTGAAGGCCAGTACAGCCGGGAAAAGCCAGACACAATTTATGATAAGAGCGACGAGGCCCCGAGCAGAAGGGCCCGTGGGAAACGACTCTACAAATATCCACTGTGCTTAATTCTTTTTTGCCTCTGCGTGCTCTAAAATATTCAGAGAATTCCCAGTAGATCCTGGTGCTCATCTAAGCGTGGCATTAATGTTTTATCATTGCCCGCTGAGGATTTGACAAAAGCAGAGTCTTATGAGTGTTGAACACCCTTGTAAGCCCCTTTCAAGTATTCACTGAGATGTCTAAAAAGTGATTTAGTGGAATGAGCAGCACCATTGTGATTTCTACTATCAGCTCTTGTTTTCCCCTTTGCTTTCATCATACAACTTTTTCTCCTCTTCTGCTCTCTCTCTCTCTTTTTCTAATCAGCGTGACGTGACTCCGCACTTTTTTTCATTTTGTCTGTGTAGTTGCAGCCGGAGCAGCTGGACTGCGGTGCGGCCCACCTGCAGCACCCTCTGGCTCTACGGAGGTCCCTCAGAGCCATTCCCCTGTTTGAGTACACTGGCCTTAGTTCTGTGTCTGTGGATAATGTGCACAACCACACTGTGGTTTTCCTGGGAACGAGTAATGGACGGCTTCGTAAGGTGAGACATGTTTCTATGTTCTTAAACTATGCATAACCTCGGGCCACAACACAATCGTAGCACGTAATTGTCGCCACTGAATAGAGTTAATTTTTTTAATGTGATCGTGCCCTTAAGCTTGGAAAAACTATAATCGCTACAGAGTTACGTCGTGCTGCTTTCATGTGGCAGCTGACTCTTTCAATAAACTGAACGTAGGTGCTTGATGAAACACTCTGAGTAACGGCAGAACAAGCAGGAATGTCCACTTTCATCTCCCAGGTCTCAGCACTATCACCACCCTCCCACCCCCCACTTCCCACAGTGATCCATGACCCATCCTGGCCCATTAAGTAGCCCTAATCACGTGCACTAATGTTCCTCAGACCTGGTTATTGTCTGAGGGATCACCAGAAAGCTACTTAGCAAGATCGGTTGATGGTGAATGAGTCAGCCCTACCGTGTGTTGGTGATTTCAGCTCAACGGTCTGCGACCTGGAACATCTGCACAGGGTCCGGCTTGTGAAAACCCTTTTCCGTCCAATTAACAGCATACCTTAATTCTGTCTCAGCCACATTCCTAGTCACCCCTGACTGGGCTTGCTAAGCAACAGCCCGCCTGCCAGCACCGCAAGCTGCTTCTCAGCTGTCTGCGGGAAACAACATAAACTGACTCTAAGAGCTTTCTGACCTATTGTTTGGCATTAAGCTTGTACCTTTTACAACATTAAGCCCATTCTGCTGCCGGGTGTTTCATTTTTGGCCCACTAAAAGAGCTCCTTGTTTCCCACCCAAACATGAAAGCACTGTTTTAGCCCCAGCAGAGCATGCAGTAATTGGGTTTGGGTAGTTTATGCCGGATACACAACAGCGGTTGGGTTGGTGTAAGCAACATTGTATATGTATGTGTCTGTGTATAGCTTGATTGCAGGTTTGTCTGTGTTTTTAGGTGTTTGACTTTGTCTTTAAGCCAGCGCAAGTGGTTTTGTGATCTCATGTGTTTACTCACATGAGTGCATACCCTGTGATTATGTTCTATATGTGTGTTCCCTCAGCATGTGTGTTAGCCTTATTTTATGTGGCGCATAGAATTCTGTGACCTTGGGCAACATGCTCTCTGCTTTTTAGCTTTATGTGTCTTTCATTGTTTGTCTATGCATCTGTGTGTGTGTGTGTGTGTGTGTGTGTGTGTGTGTGTGTGTGTGTGTGTGGCAGTGTGTGTGTCTGCGTGCCCCGCGGATAGAGCTGTTACAGAGGTTAATGGTGCTGTTAGTGTGTGTAATGTGATTCTGACTGTGAGTTTGGCTCAGACTAAACACAAGGGAGCAGTGGTTGAGATTAAGTTAGGCCTCTTTTACTGTCTTTGAGAGGGTCCTCAGTGAAGTAATTTGTAATTACATGCATTTTTTAATGAAGTCTCTCCCTCCCCATTACAGCTGACTTCCATTTTCTGCCTCTCTCGCAGCGTCCGACTTTATCTTACTCGTTCTCGTCCAATTTTGTTCCCTGAGTCAGTCCGACCTACCACTTTCCACTTCGTCACTTCATTGTACCCTCTGTTCCTCTCTTACTTCATCTCAAATATAAAAGAGCCTTTGATTCGTGTCACAAACAAAATCACTTTATCTTTTTCGTCTTCTCCTGCCCCACCTTCATCTGTCTTTATTCTTCTTCCTTTACACCCAGGTCTAGACAAGCATAGAGAAACAGAACGTACAACAGCTGAGCACTGCCTGGTTGAATAGGGTCTTTCATCTGCAAGTAAATAGACAGTGAATAGAGTCACAATGACCTCCCAGTGCAGCAGGTGTTTTGTTGGTTGACCTGGTGGCGCACTGTGTCACACATCTCCTCACTTCTCCTATTCTCATCCCTGTCCAGGTGTGTAGGCTGCTGTTTACTTGCTCCTCAGTGTGTCTGTGTGTTTGTATTCACTGGGGTGTGGGGTGAAGACATAGCACAGCTGCTTAGAAGCCAAAAGATCACGCTTCATTTGATGTGTGTGTTAAGTGCGTGTGCAGATGGGTGGGTGGTGTTATAAAAACGACAGTGATATTTGGAGGCTGAGATAATGCCTGTCATCGCAGGTTAAGCCAATGGTTTACTAAGCCTGTATCTGCTCTGGTTTAACAGTAACCAGCTCGTCTCAGTGGGTGGCGATGATTGTGTGTACGCATGTGAGTGGGTTATTTGTGTGTTTGGTCGATGGAGAAGTGACACAGCCCGTGCTTGTCGCCAGATGCCGGTCAGTTTGCCAGTTCCTCAGGATGGAAGGATGTCTCTGTTGAAGGGAAACCAGACAAATCACAGAAATAAGAGCTTTCACTGTCTGTGTGACAGGAAGTCTAACTCAGCATAGTTTGTTTTTCTGTGCAGCTCCGTGTGTGTGTGTGTATGTGTGTGTGCATGTGGGTTTTCTTGTGCATATGTTTGTGCGTACGTGAGAATTTGTCACCCGTTTTATTATCTGGAGCTGTAAGAGGGCCAATGCGTAGATAAATCACTGCTCAGAGGAACTAGATTAGGCACACTATTTGAACAAAAGGTCTCCTAAATGTATTTGAGGAGCTTGAATATATAATAATGGTCTAATTTCACTGATAAGAATTTTCATTATGAAAAATATACTTTTGCAAAACTTTTATTAATATACTTAGTTGCATTCATATTATAAATAAGTCTTTGGTGGTGTCATGACCTGAAACGCTAAAGTTTTCAGATAAAATAATATAGTGTATATGTCTTATTAAACTCTTACCTGCACAGTAAGTGTAACAGTAGTCCTAAAGAGACCAACAATGTGCCTAAAAAGACTTGTGCAGTATTGTTTCGCAGGCACCTACTATACCTTAGATTGGGAAACTCTTGATATTTGAGGAAAATGAAGCAAGGAGCTGGTGAAATAGCGCTCAACTGACTTCCCGTGTTTAATTAACCTTGAGGACTATTTACTGCCAGTAAACACCACTTGCTGTAGAGATGTATATGCAAACAGAGAAGGGGTGTGATGTTTTGTCTGGCAAAAAGGACAAGGACTCAGTTTTTCCGTGACCTTTTTTTCCTTTCTCTTTTTTTTTTATAGCAGTAAGATAGAGTGAAAGCCAGCAAAGTTGTTTTCTAAAGTGGATTTTGTTGTAACTAATCCTCTTCAAGTAACATGCTGCCAGAAAAGGGACTTCATACCTACTGTGTTTTCACACAACATGAAACAGGCGAAAAGAGTAACATACTGTATATAACTGTATTATGTTATGCATGTATTACTGTAGTAGCCATTTTCTGATCAGCACCTATTTGAAGTGTAACTGTGACTATATATATATATATATATATCACCTTACATGTATTTTGTGCACTTATTTTGTGTTACTCCCCAGCAGTAATTTGCACCTGTTAAATTACCACTGTCATCTGCTCTGTCTCATCCTTGGCGTCTTTTTCACAGCTGACCTTCCTACCGAACATGACCTTGGCCAATCAGTGGGCACTGAAGCTCCCGGCAAGCGAAGCAGTCCACCACATCATGACCTTTGACCCCAACGACAACAACTTCCTTTATCTCATGACCTCACACCACGTAAGAACGGGCCTTAGCCTCAAGATGTTTATTCTCCCCACGTCTGCCACTGATTTATTCATCCAGGCATAGACGAGTCATAATAGCTACAATCAGACCTCATTTCAGAGAATCCTTCACCTCAATTTAGCTGAACAGTCACATATTTGTGGCAAAGATAGCCACGTACGCAGACCCTCAGTGGGATTCAGTGCATTTCCTAAACAATATGTTTCATAACAGTCACACTTATGACAGGATGTGTCTGCACCTCCAGCAGTTCTGTGTAGAGCACATGTACCTGATTGTTAGCTGACTGTGGTGAGACTAAATCACACTTCTTTCTGCCACAGAAGACGATCCCGTGCTTTCACATGCTGTCAAGCGAGACTTATGAACTATTATACACACATAGAGCCAAAAGATCATTTATATGTAATGTTGTAGCTGTTTGTTTTCATGGTTTATTGATCGACTGTTGAAAATAATAATAAAAAAAAAAGTCATCAGAATTTTCTAGTTGCATCATCAATTTGAACAGAAATTCTCTAAAGCCTGAAGGCATTTATTTTACAGTAATATAAAAGATTGAAAACAAAAATGAAATTCCCACGTTTTACAAGCTGGAGTCAAATGTTTGGTATTTTCCATTGATAATTGATGATTAAATCGGTTCTGGAGTAAATTCTGCACAAGCTCTTCACACAGTTCTTTTGAGATCATGTAAGATGTGATCTGAAATGCCCCTTTTGCAAGCATCTTTAATATTAATATGTGTGTTTTATCTTTGTGCCTTGTTGTGCAGATGCTGAGGGTAAAAGTGATGCAGTGTGACCAGTGGAGGAGCTGCAGTGAATGTTTGGGAGCAGGTGACGCCCACTGTGGCTGGTGTACTCTGGAGAATAGGTAAGAGCCACATGCACTGGGTTATTGTCTCCTTGCTCTGTCCATCTGTGTGGTTATCTGTCTCCCACAGACTGCTGTAATGTGATTAACAGATGTAATCCAATGAAATTATTATATACTTTAGTGTTATACACATGCCACATGCTGTTGACGTAAGAAAAAAAGTGGGAACTGTCCCCACTCTCTGGGTGATCCAAATAAAAGAGTTTCTGCAGCCGAGCATGTGAGCGATTTACGATAATGTTCATTTTAAATAGCATTAACGGCTTATGCTGATGATTTCTGCATGTCATTTAGATCTTTGTATTGTTTGAATCTGTAAAACCACAGAGGCTTGTTTTCTGGTTCATTCTAAATTTCAAGTTGTTGCCAGGCTCAATGAGTCTTGGCAGCGACGTACTCTGTTTTTGGGTTGGAAAGCTGTTGTTGGAGAGAGCAAAATAGATTGGCTTTTTATTAGACCTCAGACTGGGGAGTAACATCATTGTTCGAAGCGGTCTTGGTTCTTAGTCGTTGGGTCGGGAGTGACAGGCGGGGAGCGGCCAGCGAGGAGTGACTTGGCTCAAGTGTTACTGTGAGCGAAGGAGAGTACACTGTGATTAATGTGGCTCTGTCAGGACCGGCTCACTGGCTCTGCCTTCACTGGCTTTCGGGGAGAATATGTGTGGTGTCGAGCTGTGTTTGTTTGCCTGTGCGTGCATGTGTGTGTGTGTTTTTTTTTTTGTCTGTGTGGGCCTGTATGTATGAGTTGGTTGGATGGTTGCTTGGTGATTAAAGCAGATCAGATGAGAAAGTGAATTTTGTGATGACTTGTGTTGGAGCTCTGGAGGCTTTGGCATTGCCAGGGGCCATTCAGAGCTGGAAGAGTGGAACTGATGAGAGTTGTATTTATATGTGTGTGAGTGTGTGTGTGTGGTCAGACTGTCTTACTGTCATCTCCCTGTCTCCTCTTCTTATTTATCTATCTGTCGTCTCTTTATCCCATCCCCTTTCTCGCTTCACTGCATTTTTTTTACCCTTGTGATTCTCTCTCTGTCTTCAGCTTCCTTTTTTTTTTTTCCTTTTCTTGCCCTCATATTTTCCAGTAGCTTTGAGAATTTAGTTATCCCTCTCTCAACCTCTCTCTGTGTCTCTGTAGTCCTTGTCTCCTCCTCCCCCAGTGCCCTTGTCCTCCTCTCTATCCCTCTACAAAGGAGCGTTGATTGTGATGATGGTGGTGGGAGGGAGAGTGCACACTGGTTCTTTTGACAAGGAAATGTCAAAGTGTGTAAGTCTGTGTGTCAGTGTGTGTGTTGTCTGGCTCTCGGAGGCCTGAGAGCTGATGTCATGTGTGTGTGTGTGTGTGTGTTTGATACACTGTCATGTTGGCCGCTGGGCTGGCGCTGTGGCCTGGCACTGTGGCCTCAGAGCCTGGGGGATCAGGGGTTGATGTGTGGGGGTGGATGGTCTTCTCCATCACCTCACTGTTTGATACCACTACAGACACACAGAGTACAGATAAAAAAAAAATTAAAAAATAGACTTCTAGAGAAAAATTTCACGATCTGTGAAGCCACCACTGTCTCCGTGGGGGTCTGTTTAATTTTATGCTTGGTCCTGACGTCGCTCATCATGTCTGCATGCAAAGTGGGCATGAATAAATGTCTATTTGCTCATTGAAGCTGGCATTGTTGTTTGAAAAGGCGCAAGCTTCACTGCAGAGATAAATCTCTGGTGCTTGATCACTCTTTTCATACTGGAGCTGATTTCAGCCACATATCACAAGAAAGCCCTTTAATATCTTTATTTGAATCAAATTATGCATCATGTGCAGTCTTTGCTATTCGCAAATTATCATGCTTATCTGCATGTGCTTGTCACACTAACTTTGTGCCTTTCTGTGGCTCATGTCTTCTCCTGCTGTTTAACAGTTTCACTGGCTCCCCACCTTATCGCTCCTCTGACGTTTAGACACTTAGGAGGTGATGAGTTTTCTCAGGTCATATTTTAACTGCATATGTTGACTCTGTTTATTTTAAGGAGCTGTTTGAAAAGCTTTTAATGTCTCCCTGCTGCATTGAAGAAGATGAAGAATGTGTTTTTGTGAATTCAGAATGTGCCTTGGATGTTTGGTACCCGATCAGATTTTTATTTTTTTTTTCTCTGGTAAAGAATAAGCAGTTAAGTGTGACAAGAATGCATTCGATGGATTATCAAAGGACATTAGTTAAAGGACGGTATGCAGTATATATAAGATATGTCCCTGGTTAAATTGCCCCAGTGTGATGTAAGAGAGATAAGGAGTTTTTTTGGTCATCGGTTAAATCTCATCCGCTGTTTGTTGATGTTTATCTCAGAGTCTGTGTTTGTTTCTTTCAAGATGATGCTTCCAGGAAGTGTGTTTCAGTTTATACCAAACCCCATCTATGAGGTATTCAGCATTTAAAGATAAAATCTGGACTTCACTTGATTATCTAAATATATTCTTGTAGAGAGAAAACAAGGAGCATACTTATGAGCCATTGTAAACCTGAAGTTTTGTTTTACTCCATGATTTTAAAATGAAATGTAATTAAGTCTTAAAACACAAGAACAATTCATGATAAATGACCCTAAACATCTTTAAATGACATATTGTGCTACTTTTACAGCAGCATTTGTTTAGCCTTACCATTGCATAATGGAAGTCATACCAAAAGTTGGCACTTGTAGTTTGTTATATCTTGTTTACTTGTTCGTTGTACTGTGCGCCCACATATTTTGCTGATTTTCAGGGGAAAGGTAAGGTTAGGGCTGCTTACATTAAATAAAATTTTACATAAAAACTTTAGTTTTTTAGGTAAAAAAAAGTGTTTGGTGTTTGTGCAGAAACAGCGTCTCTGGAGAACTCTGTGGAGGCAAATTTCAGTGTGAAATCTAAATGAATATCATCAAACAATGCTGGCAGCTGATTGCTGATTACGTATTCTGTACAGTGTGTTTTTCTGTAAATCCTATCTAGAGCGGCTGTAGGGTTTTCGGAGACTCTTTATGGGTTTGTTTTTGTCTGGGGGATTTTTGCACGGTTTGCAAAGCCACTCAGCTCTATTTTTAGGTCGGCAGCTGACCTCACAGCCCCTCTCAGTCCCTCAGTGCCAATGGGACTGAGAATCTGGACGTTCATTTTGCACAAACACAAACACTTACACTAACAGGCATGGGGGCACAAAAACACACACGTTAATTTAAAACAACTGTGAAAGTGTGAGAGGGAAGTGGGATGTGCCAAACTCATTGTGTGGCGCGTAAGGACGTTGCTAAATGAGGCCTCTCCGGTCTCTCCTAAGTCTGAGGTCACTTTGTCCTTCCATTCTGCTCTGCAGATGAACTGCTCCCTCTGCCAGCGGACAGTGAAGTTCATTAGTGAAGCAGAAGTCAGTCAGAGTATGAGGCCACCTTGCTTGTTGAATGTCCTCTCACAGTTGTTCTGTCCTAGACCTTCATTATACTCACAGATAGGCAGACACTGTATGCTCTATGCATCCACACAAACACACATTCATGGGTGCACAGTTGTTGGCCCCACACAGATGAACAGTCAGATTGTGTTTTTGGCTTATTTTCTTTACTATCAGGAGTATAAGCCTCTGATCTTTTTGCCTTTCAAAAGCGATGTCATTGGAATGTGTGTTACCTAGAGTCAAGTAGTTTGTTGTGTTGTCCCAGAAAACAGGACAGGTAATGTCTGAATGTGATATTAGTAAAGCACAGCACACCATGAAAACCCTGCAGAGAGAATTCATCCTCAATAAAAATGGAAGAGCAAAGTTTGTCCCTTTTCACAAAGGATGAAATGTTGACCTTAAGGCTGTGCCTCCATACACCGGTGTGGTAGTGTAGTGGTAGATTGGGTCTTGATGATTACAAGCTGCAGCATTGACAAGCAATTACTGTATATCAGATGTTCATGTTGAGAGACAGGAAATGCTGACAATCTCACCAAAACTTCCCAGCAGCAGCAAACTTTGCAGACTAACAAGGAAATAAGTTGTTTCTCAGGATGAGGCGGTTTTGAATTACTTGTCAAGTCATCATAAATTTACCATAACATGACAAGAGGCAAAAACATCCAAATATTAATTAAAGGCAAAGTATGCGACATTTCCTGTCTGTTTGTGAAAAGAACTGTTCACCTATTTTCCCACTCAGTGAGAGAGGGAGTGGTGGACGAGCAAGCAGTAGACTAAATGGAGAGAGCGAGTACCAATAGCGAGATATATTCTGTCAAATAGGAAAATAAAATATTATTGATGGTGATTGTCCTCACAGCAATTTTTCTCTAAAGCCCACATAAACTAACACCATCGTACAACTCCTCTTTCTCCTCCTCCTGATGACTTAGAGGGGTTACCGTATGAATCTATATGTTGTTTCATGGGAAAATATTAAATGTCTCACCTTGAAGTCTCTTAAACATGATCGCTTTGATATGATAAATATGACTTATATTCTGCCCTTTGTGTCCAGGTGCACCATCCAGAAGGAGTGTACTCAGGGCCTGTTGTCACGCTCCTGGATCGGCATGGGTGAAGGCCCACAGCAGTGTCCGTCCATGACCCTCACACCCCCAGAAATCAGCATCTCCGCTGACATCAAGGTATATTTAATACTATTCACATTGACGTTGCTTAATTTCACTGCTACGATAACATAGTAGTTGATACCAGCAAAACCCTAAATACACATAATCCCAATGTTTCTGAACCAAAAATACATTTCATCAACATTTCTAGGTACATGTTATCAGCATAATACTGTTTTATCTGCTCATGGTTCTTTTAAACTATGTCCATAAGAAAGTATGTTTGTTATTTAATGACTTTTATGGATGTTTTGCACAGACAAAGAGGGTTACAGTGTGTTTATTAGCATGTAAACCAAATCATGCTCTTTTTTGTACCCCAACATGCATGCTTTTCTTTGATGTCTGGTTGCAAAGTCCCGGAGTAGATGGAGGAAATGAAAGAAAGAAGCACATCATTCACAAAAAAATGGCAGTAGCCTTAAGCGAGTCTGTGGTTTGCAGAAGCATACAATAGACACATTTTATTCTGATGACTTTTTAAAAACATCTAAATCCCCCGATTGCAGCTTCTTAATGTAAATATATTCTGATGTTTTTACATCTCTATGACATTAAAGTAAACATCTTTCATATATTTTAAAATGATACTTTTTCCATCATTTTGTGATGTTTCATAGATCTATTGATCAAGAAGATAAGTGACAAATTATAGCTGTATTTGGGATGTTTCAGGTTGCAATCAACATATTTAACCCTTTAACCCCTGATGTGTTTATGGTGAACGTTCTGAATGTATGATTTATTTTAAATATTCATAAAAATTCAACCATTTTGCCGAATATGAAAATTTCAAAATGTTCTGATAGAATAGACCTTGTGCTTTCCATAGACATCTGAGCATGCTCAGTGCACCCCCTGCTGCCTGTGTAATGGAGGGGGCAAAACACAGAGCAGTGAGTGAGACCGACTCTCTATAAAAATAGACAGTTTGCGTTTTCCTTGTCATTTTTACTGTTGTTTGCACTGTTGTCATGATTTTCCCTTTTTTTTTTTTTTTTACACTGTTTTTACCAAGTTTTGACCATGTAACCACTTTTTGGAGTTCAACCAGGTGTCAAAAAGCAGCTGGGCTGATTGATAAAAAATAGAACCCCAAAACAAAAACTACTGGGGCAAAATTCAAATACATGTTGTTCAGTATGTTCCAGTTCACAGTTCATGCTCAACATCCTAAATCTCTTATTGATGTACATTCTGAGTGCCTTATTTAGTAAAAACCTGTCAAACTTCAATTCCTCTCTTTGTCTTTTTCTGTTATTCCACCCTGTTTTGACCCTAAAACACAGAGTAAAGCAAAACCACTGAAGAAAAGGAACACAAGCACATACTCAGAGCAGCTTTTATGACACTGAAACAAATTCACCGCAGCACGTTTACCTGAAACTAATGTCTCAGGGATTAAAGGGTTAAAGAACATTTTTCTGTTGCTTTCTATGATGAACCTGTCTGGATTGCTAATGTTTTTGCATCATCTGTCAAAATCTTTTATCTTACATACTTGGTAGAATCTCAATAACCTGAGTATATGTTGCATTGTATGAATTTGGGGCACAGGCAATATTGAGTGTTGCCTAATACAGCCAGGTCTGACTTTAATCAAACCTGACGGGATGATTGATCAGGTAACCGAGTGACAAATAGAGTGGCTGCGTCATACCTCAGCGGTGACATGTATATTGCTTTTTTCAATAACGTTTTCCAGTATCATGCAAAAACAGCCATAACAACAATGTGATAATTAGCTTTCTGAATTCCGACACTTTAAGTATATTTGACCTTTAATTATAGCTCATAATTAGAAGAGGCGGAAGGATGACAGGTCATTAATTGGTTCATTAATTGGGAATATTTGCTTGTTATGTAGGTCAGGCTGACTGGGCTGTAATAGATCCAGCAGCTGCCTGGTCCTCAGAGCCACAGGAAACTCAGCTCAAGGTTGTCCCTAAACAGGAAGCAGCAGGCAGGAAACAAGAGCTTTAGCCAGGAAATGATCAATTCTAAAGGACAATAGAGTGGATTTTGAAGACAAGTCACCACATGTCTCTGGCCACTTCAGCTCTTATCTGCTGAGCCATAAAACATGCCATCTTGGTCTTCCTCTTTGCTTAGCCGACTTCTTCTGCTTCCCCCCTCGCCTTTTTCTTTCACAGTGAAATCTTTTAGCTGAAATTCAGTCATGTCAGCGAGGTGCTATGTTTCTCATTATACGTCTGTCATACTTCATCACTTCGCCAAATTTAGATGTGAATGTAGCACTGTGCCATCTGTTTCTTCATTGCACATTAGTTTCTGTATTTCTCCGCTTGAACTGTTGAACAAACTTGAAGTAATGCCATCGTCATTGAACCACCTCTAAAGACTCACTGTAAATACCGTGATGTTGAATAGGTCTTTTCATGTGGGCATGTAGATGTAATTTCTAATTAATAGGAGACCAAGCAGTTATTTTTGTATCCTGCTGTGTCTTTTGTGTTGTAGGATGTTGGTATCCTGATAAATGGAAGTGTTCCTGATCTCATTGGCTCGCGGGTAGAGTGTGAATATGGGCCGGGTGTTTCCACAGCTGCAACAGTGCACCTAGACTACGGTCCCGCTCAGATCCAGACCTGCCCCCTTCTCCCCCGAGAAAACTACCAACCAATCCTTCCTGGCACAGGTGCAAATAAGAATCCATTACCATCCAGTCATATCTCCACCCACATGCATTTACAGTATAGGATTCATTTATGTTGCTACTCCTGTTGCTGCATCACCACAAATATAATATCCTATATAAAACCCTGAAAAATCAGCATGACTAGGAGGATGTCTATCTGCTAAGCATGCACATGTTATGATAGCATCTCAAATGGCTGAAACATGCAACAGTGAGTGCATGCCTTTGTTTCTGCAGATCATCTGACTGTTTCTGTGGCGATTAAAGTGAATGGCACATCTGTGGTATCTGGAAGCTTCATCATCTACGACTGTGAAAGGACCGGAGCAATTCACCCAAAGAAATCGTGAGTCGTACATTCCGTTGTTTATCGCAAATTCCTGACTTATTGACAATTGTTAACATTTGGCCTAATGACAACATCCTTTACATACAAATTATACTCACTTACGCTCAGTTGGTGTCTACTTGATTTGCATAAAAAGCCTTAATACAAGGCTTTCTACTGATACAACACCATGAGAGCGATCCCTAAACGGAGAGTCGTCCCCAGCTATTGCATCACTCAAATGTCAACCAAATGTCTCCATGGCATTCTTGATTTACACATATTCCTAGAGGCACAAAAAACAGCAAAGCATCTCCTGTGTTTTTCTCTGAGGCCTTTCTACTTGTCTCCCACCTCACCCTGTCTTGTTTTCCTTGTCCCTGCTTTATATTTATTTCTCAGTGAGTAAATATTGCCAACACATCCCCTTGGAGGGCTTATTGTATATTTGGCCTGAATTTTCAGCCCAAGATCAAATGTGGGATTAATACGCTGTCAACGTTAAGCCAAAGGAAATTGGATATGTATGTCTGGCTGGTCATGTTGCTGTTTGTTTTTGTGAAGGACTGTGACTTGTATGGCGTGGTCACAAAGAGGGCTTTCTCGTATCTGGAGGCAATCCAACTGGCTCCTTCCTGCATGTTGGACCATGTCAGAGGATCCACTTTATCTGATGGGCAGATCTTAGGCTCACGGAGGCATCAGTGTGTGTGCATGTGGAAGTGTGTTGACTGATTCCTGCAGATTGAAACCATTTGGGTGTGTCTCTTTTGTTCTTTTTTTCCACCCCTTTTTTGTTTTCAAAATGGGTTGAGGGTGTGAACACAGTAGTTGCAGGTACATGTGTGCAAGGTTGCACCCAATATGTGCGCACGGCCTCGGTGCTCGGCGAGGTCCAGGAGTGTGAAATTAGACGGTGGTTTGTTGAAGGTGATAATGAGCAAAGTGCCATTCTCACAGGATGAGCATTGGGCTGCAAACTGCAGAGCTGCTATACTGTCTGATTTTAATCACTTCAAGCTGTTTTTTTTTTTTGATATTCCCTAAAGAGAGAGTATTATGAGCAAGTCTCAAGATAAAGCCCATTGTCTGTGATTGAGGTAAAGGATGCTGTCGTGTTATCCCTTCATCCAAATTTAATAGTTCTTTGGCTTTGTGATACATCATCAGTCTTGTTTGGTATTTTTTATTATTATTATTATCATTTGAACATTCAGACACCAGAAAGTAAGGAAATTAGATCCAGGGAAACTTTTACTTATTGATAAAAAAAATACTTTTAAATCATAAAACATTTTTGATTCTCCTTTTTTAAAAAAAATTCATGTGATTTCTTTTCTCTCATTTTTTCTGTCGATGTGGGTTTTTTAGAATCTACAATTTTCTTTGGAATTTTCATAAAAAAAACATCTAATTGATTAATTGTCAAAATGATAGATTTATTAATATTCTTTTTTTTTTGTTTGATCTTTATTTAAGCAGCCAAGTCACGAAGAACAGTTGCAGCCCTACTTTAGCTTCTCAACTAAATTAAAAAAGATGTAAGCTTAAATAATCCACTTGAGTATTAAAAGTAGTGTTGCATAAGGATGCATATTTTGGGTTGTTTTATTCAGCCTTCCTCTGCTATTTTTGCTTTGGTTTGAAGAATGCCTCACTGCCATAAAGGGAAGCTACAGATTTGAGCTTTAAAACCCCATTTCAAAGTGGTCTCTGCACAAAGTGCTAATGACAACCAGACGATTGCATTCCACTCTCGCCAAAGAGCCCAGTAGGACGACCACCTTATCTGCCCTCTCTCACTGTTTGTCTCACACTCTTTATGTCTGTCAACTCCAGACACACACACACATGCACAGGCTGTCTCTCGGTTTTATTTGCTTTTTATTTCTTTCCCAAGTTTTGGCACCTCTCTTCTCTGTCTTTCTTTTCTATGCCCCACTCCCCCTGAAACTGCTCTTTTCGTCTGAACGTATTTCTCCTTGACAGAGACGTGATTGAGAATGTGTGTTTAACCGCTGTGTCCACCGAGAGGCCCTGAGAGTGTGTGTTTAGGGTGTGCGTCTGTAAATGCGTGTGTGTGTGTGTGTGGTCATTATGGCTGGAGGTGGGCAGTGTTACTGGGTATTTACTGTCACTGTCAGGTCAAGCAGAGAAAGGAGTGATTATGAGTGTGTGAAGAATGAGTGCATGTGCTCGTGTGTGAACATGTGCGTGGGTGGTAGTGTTTAGGTGTTTTGGTAGGACAGCAAAGGAGTCAGGAAAAACAGAAAAGCTGCAGCTGATAAGAGCCTTGAGGGGGCCGTCTGTTTCTAATCAGTACACACTCACTCTCACACACACATCATGCACACGTTTCCATTACTTTTCTGCATCCCCTTACACACACCTCACCCATCCCAATCTGAAGACCCCCTCAGAGTGCCGGTATCACTGGAGGCAATATCATTTCCAGTGAGGGACATCTGTCTCTTCCTGGAGGCGATACAACGACACTCTCCACTTACACACATAAATTTGAGTCGTTCCACTTTAACCGGTTCATCTGGAAAGGCACACACACACACACGTTTGCACTACATCCTCTGTAATGACTACTTAAGGCTAAGTGTCGTTCAGAAATTTCCAATATCATCACTAGTACCACTACCCTAGCTCGATGCCAATTTTGTATTTTAAGAAAAAGATAATCTTGTTACACCTTTTATTTTTCAGCTCATCTACATTTTTATCCATAAACATTTTTATTTCAACATGTTAGTTGTTTATTTTAGCACCCTGGAAATTTCACACTCAAACTCATTTTACAGCATAAGAAAGACTGACATTTATCTCATCATGACTTCATCTGTGAATAAAATATCATTAATAAAACTGTATACATGCACTGGTGTAACTGCTGTGTGCAGACACTTCATTTTCCCACTAACTGCACTATTTTCTAAATGGTGAAAAATAAGATGAGGACAGTAGCTTCCTTACTGATTCTTTTTAAAACACATGAATCATGACCAGTTTACCATAAGCACACCTCTCCTCCTGTGGTAAATATGTGAGCTCTAGCATTTATCAAATTGTGCTCTTCTAAATGAGTAAAGTAGTAAAATAAGTTAAACTATTTAATTAAACAAAAGACATCTCGTTTAGACTATACAGTAACATTGCCCAATATAAGTTATATTTTCCCTCCCATTGACCACAATCTTAGTATTTTATAGATCAAATTTGTGTACGACAAAGGACATAAAGTGAGCTCACATATCTGTATAAAACATGAAAATGATTACACCGTCTTCTCATGAGCGGTTTTCCTACAGGAAACTGGGTGAAAAACTACTTTACCTTGACTTGAGCTCAGCAACTGAGCGTATTGCATAAAAGTGCCGTACTCAACAAAAATAAATACATAAATACACTGTAAATAAATGTGCCAGCCACAGATAGCATGTGTGAATTGTAGTAAGTAAAATGTGCACTTCTGTTCAGTATTTTTGCTACATTTTAACACTCTATAAACAGGAACACTCGTAAGTCTTATTCTCAAATGGAAATCGGGTGAAAAGGATAATGCGAATCTACAGGAAATGATGACACTTTAGGGTCATTGGTAATAAAATTTAATTTAAATTAACCCCCCCCCCCCCAAAAAAAAAAAAACATAATGGAAAACAAAGATAAGAATATGAGAAATAGATTTAGTGAAATATGGAAGTGCTTCAATTATACATTACACTGACACTGATGAGATTTACTCTGTAGGTATTCACATTTTGTATTGAGCAGCAAAACATTTATTTGATACTTGATAGCATCTAGACGATTTAGACAATGCCATATAAGAATCAACATAAAATCAAGAATATTCCAGCAAACTTCATCAGGACCTCACAAAACTACAGTCTGATCTGGCTGCTTTGCTTGCTATATATGAATATGGTGATTAATGTCCAATAATAGATACCAAGTAGCTTTTTATCAGTAAAACTGTTGGTGTTTGACTACATTCCTGAAACACAATGAAGTTTCCTCCTTTTTGGCTCAAAAATGTAAAAAGTTTCCTTCTTAATCACGAGAGCATCCACTGAACCATACTTCTGTTTGATGCACATAATTTTTTTTACTGTAATGTGAGCATGTCTATATAAATAATGGAGGCTGCATACTCCTAATAGACCTTCCCACTATAATGGCCTCAGTCAGACAATATAAACTTGAAAATGGATCTTGCAAAGATATTAAAAGAGGAAACATTACACACGAGTCACACACATCATCATTTACCACTCTGGATGTTTATAGAGAAATGCTTTGTTTCGTTTCAGCAGATTTGGCCCAATTTGACCTCAACTGCTGGCTGTGTTGTAACTGTGGAATGAATGTGTCTGCTACTGTGACTAATCATTATTTCCTTTTATTAAAGCTAAACTTTGATGTCTGTAATCAGCTTGGCCTCTCAGATTGTGTTAAACTGGAAAAATAAATCAGAGTGGGCCACATACTTACCATAAGTATAAAGACTGTATTTAGCAGATCAGAGGGAGAGGCGAAAGCAAAAGACTGTATTCATGTTTCTCAAGTCTTTGCATGTTTATGTATGTGTGACAGATGTGTGAGCTGCCTGAGCACCAGGTGGAAGTGTTACTGGGACCAGCAGAACCACCTCTGCGTGTCCAGTAAGGACGAGTCAACCAACAACCTGCTGGAGGTAAGTAAACTCTCCATTATTTTTATTTTTTTTTTTTATAACCGTCAGCCTAACAGACGCCTGGAGGATCTCTTTAATATTACGATCCCACTCGTCTCAGCCGCAGACATAATCCAGACGTTGCTGTCCAACAAATCCGAGTCTGCTGTAATGATCTTACTCCAGACAAGTTTAGCAAGAAGAATCATGTGGTAACTCAGTACAAATGTCTCAGCGGCGGCGTGTAGGAACGCTAACACCAACTATAAAATCTCAGGAGATCGAGGTTTAGCCGACTCCTTCCAGTAATGTATCGCTTTAAAACTCGTCTGACCTCCTCTAAAGTTTTTGGCAGTTCAGTTTGATATCCCAGCATGAGGAAGATTAGTCTCACTCTGTTACTATTTTTGTAGGGAATTATTACTGAATGTCAGGACTGCTTGTTGCCAGCGAAGAGATAAATCTACACCTACATTTGCAGCGATGGTTTTATTTATTTATATATATATACATATCCCCTCATTTTTAAGTAGGTGCCTGTACAAATGGATTATGTAGATGTATGTTTGCCAATGTAAGGCCCAACTGGGGGGTAACCTACTCTGAAAAGCAAACCAACCGAATAATGTAAAAACCCTGGCACAAGCCCACGAAAACCCTGTGAAGCTGTGATATTTATCCAAAAACTAGTGTAGCCTCATAGAAACTAATCACCAGTGTGTGTTCTGACATCATTAAGTCAGTCATCGTGTTATTCTTGTTCCCACTGGAGTTTTATTGTCCAATGAGGTTCAACAGCCTGTATCCTCCCAGCAGACTTTACCCGACAGGAAACCAGAGGATGTGACTCAGCCGCCCAGTCAACTGGTCGTGTTATAATGTTTAAGTGATTTATTGTTGTTTAATGTTTAGGTTAATGCTCTGCTCACATTACAGAAGCCCTGGAACGAAAGAAAAAGATCCCCCTTGTTAAACAGCACTGCAAAAAGAGAATGTAAAAGAAGTAAAATACCCGTTTCTCAGGTCTTTTTCTATGAAGAATAATTATCTTGTCAAGCATGTGTTTCATTAGACAAGAAATCTCATTTTAAGAAAGTACGCCTACATTATTTCCACAAGAAATTGAGCTAGAGTGAACCTGTGACTAGAAAAACAACAGTTTGCATAATATCTGAGTGGACCACTTTAACAATATTAATCAGGTAAATTTCTGTTTTTATTGCACAGGAATACTGCAGGAATAATCTACTTTTAAGAAATCTAGCCAAGTATAATGACATTAATTGCTCAATAGAAGACAATTTAGTCGTATTTAACAATATTTTATTTCTTTCTTCTTCCAGGGCTGTTTTTTTTTTTTACAATGGAAGTAATAAAGATATCATTGCATTTTCCAGGCATTAAATCTTGGTCAGGCGTGTGTTTTCAAATCCCAGGATACACAAAAATAAACATATGGACACACAAGAGACTAAGATTTTTTTTTTTAAGCAGCTTTTAGTTATTGAAATTTCATGTTGCTTTCGAACATGAAAACTCTATTAGAGTCTGCGTAATGTAGGTCATGAGGAGATGAGGTTGGGTTTTCCTGCTCTGCTGAACCCATCACAGTGTCCGGTGGGTCTGTTTTTCTAATCCCTCATCGTCTCGCTATTTGAAGCTATTGTTGTTTGACTCAGAGCGAGAATTCACCCTCTCGTTTCCTCCCCCTCTGCATAAACAGGACAGGTATTTTGGGTTGCGGATGTGTGCAGGGGAGCTATTGTTTTCTTTAACTCCTATATGTCACTTCCTGCCCCCGTCCCAATACAGAATCCTGCTTCCTGCCCCAGCTTGGTGGCCACCGAGGTTCCTCCATCCCCATCAGGCATGGCCCAGGACTTCACTTTATCCCTGAGCAACATCCAGGAGGTACGACAGACAACCGGCTGATACAGAGCCGGACTTGGAGCTAGTCCAACCAGTGCATGTTGTGAATATGACTGGAAGAAAACCAAAGCATATGGTGTGTTTGCTTCAAGCTGCGTTAAACACAGATGGATACTTTTGTGCCGTGATTTGGGTCAATGGATGATCGAGCCTGATGTCGGGTGTTGTCCACATTACGACACAAAGATGAATGACGGATGGAGTCAGTATCTTTGTGCTTATGTGGCTCAGGACTCAGCTGTCCAGAGTCTAACAGTGACTAGCTGAGTTGCGTCCTCGTCAGCACAGCGTACAATGCGGTCTGAGGCGGCACACGCAGCATAAGATTTACTTCATTTGTGTTCATTTGAAATTGGCCTCATCCTTCCAGATCCGTTTCTTAAACTCCTATTCTCAGACTTAATCCATGCTGCCAAGCTGATCCGGCATCCATGATAAGGACATGACTGGGATCTTCTGAAAAAATTCCAGTGCTGACTAGTTGCCAGGCGTGGTCAGTCGCACGTCTAACCCTGGCTGGCCTTTTGAGCCCTCTCCTGGTGTGTTGCTATGGTGACAGACATTGAGTCACATACAAACCCAGTCACACACACACACACACACA
>JAPQRQ010000026.1:12996920-13012867 GCA_037367365.1 Apogon talboti | reverse complement strand
AGCCCTCTCCTGGTGTGTTGCTATGGTGACAGACATTGAGTCACATACAAACCCAGTCACACACACACACACACACATCCTCAGGGCAGTCTGGATGCGATCGCCCATTCATACTACCACTCTTCACTTTGATTGTGGAAGTTTACACACTCTGACGTCTTAATTCTGTCAACAGAGCAGAAAGACAGGTGTCGGTCCAGTTGAAACGCAACACCGCTCCTCTGAAACGAAGCCATTCCCACACTTCTGCAAGCAGATAACCTTCAAATATATTACTAAGACTTAACTCTGATAAACAATCTTTGCGAAGTACTTAGAAACGTGCAGAGGCTTGTCTTCCTGTGTCGGTTAGTTCCCAGACTACTCATAAGTAGGTTGGTCTTCAGGGAAAAAGAATCTGCCAAATGCCAAAAGAATCAGGAGTCTCTGGTGTCAAAAAGTGTAGAAAAATAGCAAATCCCATGAGAGGCTGATCAAAGTAGACCCATTTAAGTTGGATGGATTCTCCGATGATTTCATCCACTTCCAACAGTTATCCTTTACTGCCCTCACCTAGTTTTACTTCCCTATGGCCATACCTTCATACATTTTGGCTCACTTAGACCCAGGCCACTCATTTTTCCGAAGAATGAATTCATATTCATTACTCTACTTCCCCGATGACTTGCGGAGGTGTGGGAGTCCAGATGTTTATGAATATGAATTTTGAATGAATTGCATCTCGTCTGGCAGGGACGATTATTATGGGTTATTTTAGTTTCCCGGTAACACTGTTGGAGTTGTCGATTGTTACCAGACATAGTCGCAAGAGCTAACTCCCTCTTTTGCTTTGTTTTGGACATTTTAGGAAAAATTATTGCGTATTTTGCATAACAAAAACACTGTGTGTAACAGGGAGAGCAGCTGGAGTGTGACTTTGGGACGGAGCAGAGATACGAGGCCACATGGTTGAACAGCTCTACTGTCAAGTGCAGCGGAGTTACAGTAAGTGCAGAATATGATCTGACAAATAACCCGTGAGTCAATTTACCTAATGTAAATAAAGATCAGTTATGTGCTTGGTGCATTTACCGGTTCATTTTGTTGCGTATTGTTAATTTTAAGCCCTGTTTGTAAGTTGTTTTTAATGCAGTTATTTTAAACCCTTGATTATACGCTTACTAAGTGCCCGTTATTATCAAGGGCATCAGCAAGTGGGAATTAATGCAGGTGGAGGTAAAATTATACACTGTACACACACAGTCATAACATAGACATGTCTACGGTTGTCTTACTGTTGCCTCTGACTCTTCTGTGTCCACATAGCTGTCCACAAACCAGAGGAGTCAGTTTTACCACCTCAACCTCAGGAGAAGAGGATACTTTGAGCGTCAGGGGGAGGATATATTCATCGACAGCCCAGAGCCCATGAAAGGTAAAATATTATCTCTGTGATTATGTTGACACATGGAAAAAACTGATAAGAAAAACACAATTATTGTTAACCACACTTCAGCTGTCTCCTGCATAATTAGACAGTCTCAAAAACAAGACAACTCTGACATAGCTGCCACGGCTGCTCCCAAAATGCATTTCACCTGTGCATGAATACTTTCTGATGAGACTGATGGATTTGATTATACCCAGAGAAAAAATAAAGAATCATTTAGAAGGACAAACGGTGCTAGACTGGCGTTCACTTGCAATAATAAATGCTCATGTATTACAACACATAATTTGCCTCCAGGGTGTAATTTGCCATAATATTACATGTTGCTACCATCTAATTACCCGTAATGATTATAGAACATAGAGAGCTGCATTGGAAGGTGTTCTCTGTGCTTCTTTCAAACAGTACCTCCTCGTATTGTTGAAAATACAATTTGAGCTCCATGACAACAGTGACATGATGAAAAGTAGCGTGGTGTTTTTGCTGAACTTGGCATGTCGTCTGCAGCTACACCCCAGTCCTCGCCTATCGCGGTCCCAGATGTGCTGTTCACAGTCCATGTGTCTAGCATGTGAACAACAGCTCTGGGCCGCTGCCAGACACTCTGTGCTGCTGTTAACGGACATGACGCTCGCTTCTGAACATGCAGAGTCATCAAAATTTAAAGGCGCACATTTTGTCACACGCACACATGCAGGCGCAAACACAATGCATTATGCACACAAATATGCACAGATGCACATGCAGTGATACAAATGGGACTTCTCTCTGGGAGGCACATTGGAACATGAACATAATCATCTGTTTCTCGCTGGCTTTGTTCTCCTTGACTCCACAAGCTCTTTTTTGTAGTGTATTTTTATATCCATGAATATATCATCCTACAAAAGCTTATGCTCGTTCTTAGAGCAAACAGGCCATGTGGTTCTTATGAGCTATAATATGAAACTTAGGGGCCTTGAGTGGCTCAGCTTAACAAGACAAGGCAAATACAGGCTAATAGTGTCTGTATTACAATAATAACTGCTCCTGCTGCCTCTGTCTGGGTTGTTATAGTGAATGAACACTAAGACTAAATCCAAAGCTGGCTGGGAAAAAATAATCTTGTTGACTGAAATGAAATTAGAAACAACAGTTTTCAGAAAACCGAAATAAAACAAAGCCAAAATAGAACTGCAGGATATAAATCAGCTTTGTTTCCCCCCCACTGTTGATGGTTAAAATGGTTTTGTAAATCATATTTGATGTTGATGTTGATGCTATCATTACACAACATCACATATTTTTCAGCTTCTATATATCAAGGCTTTTCCTGGAAACCTCATACTAGGACTATAACTAAATGAAAATAACTAAATGAAGTTAGTTCCTCAAAATAAAAATGAAGCTACTTATACATTGGTAAGGGAAAAATAACTACAACTAAAGTGAAATCAGAAATATTATGTATTTATTTAGGCAATGATGAACCTCCATATAGAGGTAATACAAGATGTGATTTTGTAGGATTACAGGGAAAAAAACAGCTCAAGGCAGCTAAAGAAAGACCTAAACAGTGTAAATAACAATATACAGATACTAAAGGGAAGCACATAGCATCATTGTACGTAGGACAGCCAATCAACTAAAAAAATATATATATCGAGAATAAAAACTAATTTCAACACCATAATAAGTCTTCTCTGATTCTTTCTTCACCCACTCATCATCCTGCAGTGGAGGTGTACAACTGTGGAGTGGGCAGCGGAGACTGTTCCCAGTGTTGGGGACGGGAGGATCAAGGCCACCTCTGCGGTTGGTGTGACAACGGCTGCAGGCCGAGGGATGACTGTCAGCCAATCAGGGATCAATGCCCCGCTCCTGAAATCCACAAGGTATGATCCCATTTTCAGGATTTGACCAGGCTTGAATAGCACCTTCCTTCTCCTGTGTTCCTCCACTGCTGTTCTGTAGCCTCAAGGCTCTATTTTCAGGCCATAAAATGGTGAATCATGGGGTCACTCACATGGTGCCGTGGCCCATTGCCCTGTCTGTCCTCCATCAGCTGCTGAGGGAATGTTTGAATAGACTCTCATTAAAGCGGTTCGCTCAGTAATAACACTAACACTCACTTAACCACAGGCCCTCCAGGGACACAACCAAGTCGATCTGCAATCACTCAGGAGGGCATGGGAACACCTTCTGCCCTGTGAAGCTACAGTATGTGGGTAAACTGTGTGGATTGGGACTGGAGCCTATATGTGTAGGCCTCTTTGTTTAGAAAGCCACACAGACAAAAAGAAAGCAAATAAGAACCATCAGGGGGTTTTGTGAACAAAATAAGAGCAAAACCACACTGGTCCAAAGAATTAAGGAGTGTTTATTTTTCACAGGATCTGGCTGTGGCCACATCAAGTCAGTCATTTCAGTTACCGGCAGAGGCCTTTTTGAAACACTTTGCAGAGCTCATTTGCATGATTATTTTCTTATTTTCATTAGTTTTCCCATTTGTTATGGAGCCGTGTTTAGACCCATCCTCTCGCCGCTACTGAGCGACATATCAGCCCCTTCTACGGTAGGCGGTCATGGGAAGCACGGCTCACATGAGACCCAGTCGGCCTGAACTTCCTGTAGATAAAACCTGGTCGGCCCAGGAGAATAAGCAAGCAGAACAAAGCAGGCGGACACACACACATACTTGCTCTGTCTGGCACACACACACGAGCCCACAATCTGTCACACAAATAGGCCATATTGAAGCATTCACGATTATCCCTCATTCTTTGTAGCTGTCAGCATACTGTGACTAACAGGATGCTCTGTGAGAGTCTAACTTATGTGGACTTCTTACGTGACTCAAGTTAACTGGGCTGAGATGGCGTATGCGTGGGTAGACCATTGTTGCGATAGTTTCTTTCTCCCGCTCACACACCCTCCCACTGCCGCTCTCAGGAGAGAGGGTTGAAGAACGGATACTGCATGGGGCTGTGGTTCTGTGGGGTGTGTGATGCAATGCTTTGGCAGCCATGTTTTCCCAGAGTATCCACAGGGGTTACAGCCAGAGTACTGAGGCTTACAGAAGAAAAGATCAGCTCTCCCTAAACATTCACACACACTACCACAGCAGCTCTTTGTTACATTATCCTGGTGGCTATGTGTAAAGCTCAGATAAATGAAATGTGTTTTTCTTGCTCCGCTTTGTCACATGCAATCTTTATCACAAGGTTGTTGTAACAAAATATCAATAAGGTGGAGGAGGATTTCATTATTGCTTAAGTTTGTCACATACTACCTAATTGTGAAGTATGTTATCTATTCAATGCATTGACTTAAGACAATGGAGACATTTATAATCCCTGCAGCGCCTTTATTCTCATGTTATGTGTGGGCTTGTCCAGTGTTTAAAAAAAAGCATTGATTAGAGGTACTTCTGCATCCAAAACAGGAACTGCCAAACATAGTTTATCCAACACATGAAAAGAAAAGGAAAACAGAAGGATCTGGGTGAGACATAAATGGTTGAGGGAGAGGATGGAGAACCAGTTGGACAGAGAATGGGTGGAGAAGGGTGCAGTATAGTGAGAAGCTTTTTCCTGTTTTTGTCCTCACGTCCTCCTTGATTAGTGTGATGCAGAGGAACTGGAGTGAGTAGACCAAGATGAAAGCTCTGACCTCAGACCATGTATTCAGAATGAAAAATACAAGAAGAAAACATATGGATGTTTTTCCTGGTTAATCTAGTGCAGGTTGTACATCTGCATACACAATATATTCAGAGTCATTTTGATATGAGTATGAGGATAATTTATTCCTCGAATGCATTTAATAGCTTCAGTGTTCCTGGTGGAGGTTTTGCACAGAGAAACATTCACACCCCGTGATCTCCCTGGAGGCCTGGCAGAGTTTGTGCTGTAAATCAAACCTCACAGACTTGTGTGAGGTGTAAATGAACAGCATGCCAGCTGATGTTGATGTCAATGCACAGTGGCACCTCAGAGACACACAAGGTGCAATAAGACATATAGTGATAATAAATAACTCCGCTTTCTTCTGAGCTCTTGAGAGAAGCTCGGGTCTTTTATGTACGTGTTCATATGTGCTTACGCATGCGTTTATGGGCTGTTTGTACTTTACATGTATAAGAAAGACTGCCAGTGTGTGTTTTTGTTGAGGCCTATATGTGTAGTGTAAATAGGCAAGTGTTTTTGTACTTAATATATCCAAAGGCTTAATATAACCATAAAAATATTTACATCATTTCCTGTGGTGTCAGTCACCGTGTAAGTACGGGGTTACTTTCCAACGGTTTGTTTTCACATGATATTAAAAGTTACACACTCTTTCTTTACTTAACCAGTTCTGGAAAATGTACAGTTTATTTATGTGCACTGTCACTCTCGCTGGCATTAAAGTATCTGAATGAAGACTCACACCCTGTCCTCTCACCCAGACAAAACAGCGGCACTGTTTTCATTCTTAGGCTCGGTTTTCTGATAGAGCTGGAGCCAAGCTAATAATGCAGAGGGGTCACAGTGACTTCGGCTCAGCCAGGGGTCATTTGGAAAAACAAGAGCGCTGCTAGACTAGCTATGCTACAGTGGCCAGATGATAGTAGATTGCTTCTGTCTGGGCGTCTGAGATGCTATCTCTAAGGCCGCGTATCCATCGCTACGGAGAAGTGACGGTCCTCTTTTTCCATCCGTCTTTCTCTTCGCTTTCGCCTGAACTGAAAGACCAAAGGCGAGGGCTGAAATTGTGCATGAGAGTATGCCTCTGAACAACAGCAGAAATTGGACTAAGGAATTTGACATAGCAGATGAAAGGGAAGAGTGCTGTGCATTAATTCCCTTGTTGAGGCTTTGCTCTCTCACTACCACCATCAGCATTCACTCGCCTCTCGACACTCAGTTCCCTAAATTGCCTCCCCACTCATCCACCTTTCTGCTGTGCTCTCCACCTCGCCTCTCCAGCCCTCTCTTTCTCTCTTTCTCTCTCTGTCTCTTGTGGGATGTGAAGGGGGCTCTTAGGCGCCTCTTTATTTGCATGTGCTATAGAGGATTAGAGGCTGAAGAGTCTTAGACTGGCACAGTTAAGAGTCTGCATTGTGTGTGTCTATATACCTAAACCATGTGTCTATTCAATTAAAAGAAGAAGAACACTTACACAGGCCACTTGTCGTCATCTCTCTGTGTGACACACTCCACATCAGCGTCACAGACAGTATCTCCGTTCTCTGAATTCCCCAAAATGTTCACTATTATCATTAGAAGAACATTTCACCGGGCTAATCTCTTTATGAGCCCTAATATATAGCATTGTGAGTATTACGTGGCTTTTTACGGATTATTCTTTCTCCACGCTGTCTGTCTTTGTCAGATCTCCCCCCTGAAGGGTCCTGTGGATGGAGGCACCCTGCTGACAGTAGAGGGCAAGAACCTGGGCCGCAGGGCTGGGGCTGTAAAAGTCTCCATTGGAGATGTACCATGCATTCTTCAGCCTGAACTCTACACTGTCTCTGTGCAGTAAGTGTTACAACATATAACTGATCTGTCATTCAAAAATTTTGGCACCTGGATTTTACATTTCATCTGCGGGGGCCCTGGTGCATCCATCAGGATGACCAAGGATGCTGCAGAATTATCTAAATCCTCCTCTTAACTGACATTAAAAATACAATATACTTCTGTCGCATTATAAATTAAAATCAGTAATTCTCATTTTAAAATGCTGTTAAGCCTAAGATGGGATGATAGTTAAAATGTACAGTTGTCATGGTAACGTGACATGCTTTTAGTCAGGTAAGTGATCAGGTGGATGGCAGGGAGAAGAACAGACTATTAGAAACAGTGATGGAAGGATTTGTCACAGTTAATAAACCTGGGGTGTACCTATCTGAAATTGATAGGTACACCCCAGTCTAAAAATGATTTATTACATTTAATAGGTGGACTACCCAGATGTCCCACTGTGGAAAGTCTTATCAGCACAGACAGTCATGAAAATGGGTGATTGGCAGTCACTGCTAAATGCCTTTAATAAAGTTATTTAATGATACCCTGGTGATAAAAAATGATTAGGATTTCATAATTCCATGAAGATACAATTGAGATTGCAAAGGGAACTTAAAAATACTCCCATAAGCAAATGTCCAGAAAGAAACAGCTACATATTAAATAATTTCTAAAAAAAAAATTAAAAATTCTAATTCACATCATTTACATAAAGAAAATCTTACGTGAGCCACCTTTGAATAAGTTCCCAAATTCCCCATCATTGATGGCGGTTTGTCAATAGAATCTTAGCCTCTCACACAATGCCAGAAAATAAAATGTCAACCACCCCTTTGTGGTTTAGTTTTTATGTATTCATGATGCTAATTTTCACAAATATTATTATGCAGCACACATCTCATTTTAAATGACTCCATCGCTATCCCTCCATAGCACAAGGACCATCACACTGTCACCATGGAGACAGCAGGACCCCGCTTTGACACCGGCATAACAGAGCTTAGAGGAAGTCAGTAACTCGACAATTACATCCAAAACTTCCATTCAATATCTGTAATGTTCCTTGAATGGAACTGTTTATCTGGTCTTGCTCCACTGAAGCTAATCATTGTATTAGGACCGGTCCGAGGACGACCTGCGGGTTTTACCTGTCAGTCCTGCTTCCTGACACATTCCCCCAAGCCACTCATGTCGAAAACAGCGAATCACATTTCACTCCAGGGGTGATCTCATCTTGTGCCGTCACTCTTTATTGGCTCTGAGGCCTATGACAGCACAGCATATCCATTTTGCTGGAAGTGGCACGGACAAATCATAACACATCAGTGCATCTGACAATGTCAGCACATTTGACTCACACACACCAACACACACAGCGTATTCATGTTTCTTTTTATATCCTTGTAGCTGCCTTCTACTGATTTGATTACATTTGATCCTATCTCCTCACCTTGACTGGAATTTAACCTCACTTTAATCTCAGCTTCATTCAAATTATCCCCACAATGCTAATGCTCAATTAAGGCCTGTCAGATAAATGAGAACTGGACAAAATAGCCCCAATTCACAGCAATGTCCTCACTTACATATCAAACTCCCTTCTTCAGGGATACACACACACACACACACACTCAGCTGCACACACACACCTGCAAATGTGACCTCATTTATCAGGGCTGTTGAGACAGGTGTCTGCTCGTGTGCTGAGAGGTGAAAGTTCACATCTGCATGCCAAAAGGAAAATGTGTAGCACTGGAGAGTAGGTGCTCCGCTCACTCTGTGTCAACATTTTAATTAATGGCTCACTCAGTCGAGGCACACCTCATTTACTGGAGTACTTCTCTTGATATTTGGCTCAGGTCCTCCACGTTGCTCTCTCGGTCATTTTCACATGAGCCTTGAGTGGCCATTTTTTTCTGCTCATTTCACAGGACTGCAGACAACACTCGCATCCTTGATTGCCGATGATCATCACCCACTCTGGGGAAATGATCAGAGACATCTTCAGCTCTAGCCAAAATATAAGCCTCTGAAACCCATAATACACCACCCACAGTGGGCCAGAACTGGAATGTGGAGCAGGGGTCAGTCAAGGCACTGCCTTCTCCTACTGGGAGTCTGCATGTCCTTTGACAGAGATCACACTGCATCAACATCACACTCTGTACATGCACACACACGGAGCCACTATGTGAGCTATTTCAATGCTGCTGGCTGAGATCATGGCCTGTAGTACTTTATCTACTGATATGCCTTTGTACTGCAGTTGCATCGGTTTTATGTTTACATCTTGTGTACAGAGTAATCCTCTGACATTTCAGTTCTATAGTAGATACTGTATGGATGTGATGCATTGTTGTGATTAAATTCTCAGTCCTGAATCCATTTAGACCTGAAGAAACTCCAGTTTATCTGATTTCCTTCAGGCTTGAATCTGTGTATAGCCATGTTTCATTTTATTTATCCTTTTCTGTCATCACTAAATGATGCATTTTCCAGACAGGTGTGTGTCTGTACTACGCACTTTAGACCCACTCTGGTCCCCGTTGAGTCCTGCAGTCCTTTCTATCTCCACCCAAAAAAATATCTAAAATGAAAACAGGTGCATGTCTGCCCTTATGGCCCTTAACTGACACCAATTTGAGTGTGGCGACATTCTTTACCTGATGCTCCTGTAATTAGCGAGCAGAAATTGAAACCCCGTTATCGGCAGATGGCTGTAACTACAGGGTATTAAGATCTTTTTAAGTTATTTAAGATTATAAAATATATCTATGTTTTATCAGAGCTCATTAAATGCTGCAGATGAACTGTAAAATGAGAGGATTCGGTCTGAATTGAAAGAAAACACACTTTTACAGCTGGTGTAAGACCTGACCCCAGTCATACCAAGATCTGGCCTCATCTTACCGCAAGTCCTGCCAGATCCTCCTACATAATACACACCTCCTCCGTGTATGTAAATTCCCCACAATTCCTCTGTCAATCATTGTATCACTCACTGCGAATTTATAAGCACTGTAGCACCAAACACCTGACTAAATAACCCAGCTGGGTGTTGAACTGGGAGGGGATCATGGGAGGTGATAAAGGTTGTGTTTCCCCTCCAGT
This sequence comes from Apogon talboti, assembly GCA_037367365.1. Taxonomy (NCBI): domain Eukaryota; kingdom Metazoa; phylum Chordata; class Actinopteri; order Kurtiformes; family Apogonidae; genus Apogon; species Apogon talboti. The sequence continues at coordinate 13,002,838 of JAPQRQ010000026.1, read as the reverse complement.
ACATCTATCCCAGAGAGGCCCCTGAACAGTAGATCCCTCTGCCTAGGTACACCATGGTGTCATTAATGTGAGACGTCCCTGTAGAGTGTGCACTGATGACACAAGGCTTAATCACAGCCAGGAGGCGAGAGAACAAGCCTCAGCAGCTCCTTAATCTCCTATGTGCTTAGACACATCTGGTGTGTGGAGCTTTGAACTTTACATCTTCTAATATCTGATATCTGGAGGCTTTATTGGATTCCATGTGTAGATGCAATACGCTTTGATAAATTAGTTCATAACCGCCATTCTTCAAATTAATTGTGTCTTTGTTAAGCTGTCATGTTCATGATCTCGTTCTCCATCTGCATCCCTTCTGTCAGTTTGAGATGAGGAACTTGTGTTAATTTATTTTATTCAATAAAAAATTATTAGATAAGTTTTTTGACATGCTGTATATTCTATGTTGTTTGCTTTATTGGTTGATCTGTGATTATGGTGTTCGGACGTTAAAACAAGAAATTAATTCTCTGATTTAATTCCTCAGGCTGATGTGTGTCACTGGGAGGTCTGCACTTGTCATGAAAGACATTGTCCAAGTGGATGTGGATCAGAGTGGGGTGGGGACGTCAAAGGAAAGCTTCTCATATTTAGTGAGTATTGTGCAGACATCTATCCTCCAGCTGATCTTTGATTTCATGTTGCGTCTGTCTCTCCCTCCGCATTCTTCTTCTTCTTCTCCTCTCTCATGTTCCTTGTTCCCCACTGGGATAGCCGTCTCTAGTGTGTCAGTTGAGTGTTAACAGATGCGTTTTATGATGCTGAGGAATGCGAGTGTGTGGGAATCTTCAAACATTCATCTCGACTGCAACTAAGCACCAATGTCATTCTGCGCTGGCTGCCAGCAAAAACAAATATGGCGATTGTTTGAGTGTCCCTCGCTCTGAATTCATCACTGGTAGTGAGGCAGCTAGCCAGCATTGTGTTAATTGACCTCGACCCAAACAGTCTCCCATTGGATTAAGAGTATTCAGTCAGTGGAAATACCCATGTAAGCTCTTTGTTTCTTTTTGTTTATAGACAATGGGTTTTTTCATAATGCAATGTGGGAGCAGTCTATCATTTAAGCGGCTTCTAAGAGAAGATCTGTCTGAGTCACCCCACAGAGAAATCACCCCAATCTTGAATCCCGTCTTGATACGTGAGGATGAAGGAAATCCAAAACAACAAACATTAAGTTGGGCTGTGGTGGGAACCCCCTCTCAGGGCTTCTTATCCACATCTGAAATGCCCAAAGAAGAGAGGCTGTTGTAGCAGGGTGTTGAGGGGAAGATGTGGGAGAAAGAGAAAACTGTTTTGCAGACAGGATATGTGGCTCTGCTGCATCTCCTTCCTCGGACCTTGGGCCGGAAACATCTGCCTCCTTACACCCACTCTGACACAAACGCACAATAGGTCTCCTCCATCCATGCGCAATGAGGAAGTGAATCCTGTCAGTGAGGATAAGACGTTTCCCTGGAGGCGAGGTTCATGGAGGGGATAGAAAACTCGCAAAGAGCAGGAATGCTGATGCTGGTAGCTGCAAAGCTGAACACGGTTATTCATCTTTGCCTCAGGAGCCTTAGTTTGCGTGTGTACGTGAGTGTATATGTGTTTGCATGTGCATACATGACCGTGCTTACATGCAGTTTTTTCATGAGTATGCGCAACTGCATCTCACCCGCAGTAACTGTCCTGCAAGCTTGGGCCCATAGGCCAGTTGGCTTCAGCAGCACTGTAACATACTGCAGCGTGGGCTGTCTTCACAGTTTTCTTCGCTAATTTACTGTTGTAGTCAGCAGCTGTCTCAGCCCATCTGCAAAGAAAAGATATTCAAGCCTCAATAGATGAGATTTTATTTGGTGTCAAGAAAAGCATCATAAAGCCCAACACAGAAGTTGTGTAAACTTCTGCTACTGTGCTGTCAGGCTTTATGGGGTAAAGTTGATGTCTTCATAGTCACATGCTCCATCTGTCCTCTGGATCCAGGTCCCAAAGCTGTTCTCCATGGAGCCAGTGAAGGGCTCTCGTGCTGGAGGAACCAGAGTGACCATCAGGGGAGAACACCTGGACATTGGCTCTCAGGTCAAAGTCAAGGTCAACAACACACTGGAATGCATCATCATTGAGTGAGTACTACAACCCTATACTATTATATCCATATTTTTATGGATATATAGATTTTTAACTATACAAAGACAGTCCATGTCTGGTTTTCATTTAAGGGTTTCAAGTGTCTGAATGCTGGTCATTATTTGACAGAGCATTTCATCATTAGTAAATAACTTATACCAGTTGCTGGAAATCTATTGTCTTTTACAGCTCTAGTACGTATGTGACATTTCCACATTAAAATGTCTAAAAATAACAAGGCCTATTCATTTTATTGGCTTTTGCACTTACAATGTATTACATCTTTCCAACATAATTCAATTTCAAAGAAATCTATGATCCCTTCAATATAACGGTCTGTTTTATTTGGTTATCTGTTGATGGCATCACATCCCCACATCTCTGATAACATCACTTGGCAGCTGTTTCATTAGAATTAAATCACATAACATAAATGTGCATTACTAAATGTAACACGTCAATAAAACTTTGATACATTACTTCATCTATCAACGTGATTTTTGTATGAGGCACATCAGGTAAATTTTCCTCAGCAGTGGTGGTGAAAATAAATCCCAAGACCCCACAGAACACCAAATACAAATGTGTGTTTTATGATTGTCTTGTTTTAGATATTGCGCATTTAAATATACACTAGTCCATGTGGCTAATGCAGTGTAAAATTGTGTTTAGGCTCTGAATTTTTCCTCCCCTCGTTTTGTGACTTTTAGTCCATCTTCAAGTGTGAATCCTGCTGTTAGTGGCACTGCTTGAAGCTTTAGTAAATTATATTTCAAGTGTAGACATCACATGATGTGCGGTTAGAATGTTTACTTCATTTTTGCAGGAAAACAGATGAAACTATTGAGTGCACCATGCCTCCAGCCTTGCTGCCGTACACTGACTCTGTGCTGGTGTGTGTGGAATTTGAAAGCCTTCCCTGTCAGAGCGATCAGCTTAGTACCACATACACCTACGAGAAGAACCCCACGATCAGCTTCATCCACCCCAAAAAGAGTTACCTCAGGTAGGTAGACAGCTGCACACATGAAGCACATTAAAATCGAAAGGTCTTAAACATCTTAAGCTGGATGACTCTGCGGTTAACCTTCTAGAGTCACTGACATAAGTCATTACTGTAATGTCGTCCTGATGTGCAGCTTCTTCTCCCTATTGTGTTCTAAATAGCACAGCATGTGTGTGACAGCGTAGCGCCGTGCCTTTGAAGACATGTGTACGGATTTTCTCTACAGTCAAACTGTTTTGCATTATTATCGGGTTCCTTTTTTCTCTTTTATTCTAGCACAGTGTTCCAAAGTATTTGCATATCAGTATGAATTTGTCATATTTCTGTCATAGCTGAGATGTGACTGTTTGTTTGTGTGTCTTCGTGTGTGTGTGTGTGTGTGTGTGTGTGTGTGTGTGCGTGTTACAGTGGTGGCAGGACCATCACAGTCACTGGCCAAGGTTTTGACCTGGTGCAGAGCGTCACAATGCAGGTGGTGGGGATTGGAATATCAGTAAGTAATCAGCTAAAATGTGTCCTTGTTTTTTTAACATAAGGAAAGTCTTAAATGTATAATCAGACAAGGTGGAACTAATTAAAAAGTAAATAATGTTTTGTGGTGTTGCACAGTCATAAACACCTGGTACTTTTTCTGTAGGAAAGATACTCAAAATGACATTTTTTGCAGGTAAATACTGTCATGTTACAACGGAGCACTGCATTTAGACACATTTTCTTATAATTACAAGATCAGGATTTTGTGGTAGAAAAGTTAAGGCTAGTGCTCAGACATTACATGGTATGTATTCAAAAAAATGTGACAGCATGAAAGAGTTAATTTTAGTAAGTAAGTACATTTTTATGTAGCACCTTTCAATGACAAAAGTTAGTATAAGAGTATAAAATAAATATAAGTATAAAATGAATGAAAAGTCACAGATTACAACAGTTAGAACTATGTAAATGCACCCAAGACCACAACGGAGGACAAAAACATGGGAAGTACCCTATCTGTTGGACTAAAGTACCACCAGCAGGTATTGGACATGTCTAGTTATATATGAATGTACAAGTTCACAAATACAGGAAACATCTGATCATCAAAAGATCTGAAATTTATCACCTAAATTTCGAATTGACCTTGAAACTTTATGGGGAGCCAAAGTAAAGTGGACAGGTTTATGGAGTTGTAGTCATTGTTGTATTCTATTCAGTATCTTCTATGTCATGTGACCCCTTGAGTCCAAATCTATGCTGAATTAAAGAAATATGAATAAGACACAGCCCATATTATTGGACTTTTGTGAATCTTCTATTTTATGTGAATATTTCTATGTGGTCGAAGCCTTTTTTCAGTAGTGTGATTGTTATTTGTAGTGATGGATAACCAGGCTTAACTTTTCTCATAATCCCAAGATTCTGATGTTAATATAATGTGATATTTTCTCAGCATTACAAAGCATTTCTTGAAATTACATAACCAGGACCTCGCACTTTAATGCATTAACCAGTGGATGAGGGACATATTTTTACATTATTTTCCTTGATCTTTCACTAGTACTGCACAGTCGTCTCCACCTCCATGATCACCTGTCCATCCCCGGCGGCGAGCCAGTCCCAGCAGACCTCCGTGCAGTTCTTCCTAAACGGAATCTCGTACACCGGAGACAGCCCCGCCTCCTCGGACAGCGAGGCAGAGGAAGAGGAGGGGGAGCTTCTTAAAGGTCACTTCCCGTTGGAGTACGTGGAGGATCCACAGTTCTTCACTGCTAACAAGGAGAAGCTGATTAAACACCACCCGGGAGAGCCGCTGACACTCATCATCAACGTGAGTGAAACTCCTGCTGAGACAGGAAGTTCAGATTAGTGTCACACAAGTATCTTACTGCGCTGATAACTCAAGCAAATATTCACCTCCTTTAGTAAAATCAAAGGTCATGCCCATCTCTTAATATGATGGATGCAGTTTTATTGATTTGTATTTCATTTTTATGATGTGGTTGATTAAAGCAGACATTTTAACACCAGCCTTAAACCCTTTATTTTACCTGACACTTTAGCAGTAATCTTTTATGATTTTTATTTGATGATTTTCTTAGGCTTGTAATAACTAAAAGCCAGCCCAAAAAATATTCATGTAAGTATGCAGCCTATTTCCAAAGTGTGTTTCTGATATCTGTCTGTATGTATGTCACTGTGTGTCATTTTAATAGAATGACAGATGCACGGTTATGGGACGCATTGTTAAAAAGTAACAGTGTTTTTTTATTGGTACTACGCCAAGAATACTCATACATGCATACGAATTGTTTATATTACATCAATGTAACTATTCAATGAAATATGTTGACAGGAGAATGCCATTTGATCAGGCTCAGGAGCAGTTTTGGACATTTATTTGGCCATTCCCAGGAAATCATGTATTAGACTATATTTTTTTCTATATGTGTAAATAAAACCAAACCAAATGCTGTCCATTTCAGGAGATAACACACAGAGGGAAGACTCTTTGAAAGATCAGATTTCTTTGATATAAACGAAGCAGGTATTTCACCATATGATGTCAGCCATAAAAACAGCCCTAGACCCAGACATGATATGGTTACATGTTTGTTGGATTGAGAAGTACCTCTGCTGTAAACCTGACTGTTCCCGCTGTGAGCAGCAGACTGGGCTGAATGCTTCTTTATTCATATTCACATAAACCAGAGGCACATAAACCACATCAAAGCCTGCGTCCCCTGAAACGTGTTGATTTCTGTTGTGGGCCTGAGAGAGAGAG
>JAPQRQ010000026.1:12983687-12996912 GCA_037367365.1 Apogon talboti | reverse complement strand
GGGGGTGAGTGTGGAGGGGGTTGCTGCTGAGATTTAATGGCGGCTTAGTGGGAGGTCCTATGTTCCTATGTTCTGGCTGATCTAAGCACCTGTCTGCATGGATTCATCGCCCATAAAATCTGCTAGCTGTGACACTGAACGTCATACCCACAGTAACGCCACAGACGGGGAAGCGAAGATGTGATGCAGCTTCCTCTTGGTGTGTTTGTGTCGGCCCCTGCAGGGACCGCTGCCTCAGTCTGGGTACATGGGCGACTTTTCTGTTGTTTCCTGTTTTCTTCTGGAAGGTGGATTCCACTTGTGCCGGACCTGAGGGGGGGAGTGAAGGGAGAATGTGTTTGTTTATTAATAGGAGCTTGTTAGTCAGTCAAGCCTATATTAAGGACCTGAGCTGGAATGTGGGTGGGTTGTGTTTGTGTTTCATCCTGTTTTTGCGGTTAGATTTCATTATTTGGTCTAATGACTGGGACTATAATGCCATATTGTGCTGTATATGGCAGATATACTGTAAATTTTTTAGCATCCTACTCCACATTATATATGGATGTATGTCTGCATCTTTTTGTGTGTGTGTGCATGTTTTGTCTCTGTTAGGAAACATTTGTTGACAAAGACCCAGGGGGTGGCATCCTGCAGTAGGGACAGGACAGGACCCTGAGGGTGTAATCAAAGCAAGGAAGCACACTGGGAATAAACACACACACTCGGCTAAACACATTCCTCACTTGTGATTTGTTATATTGAAGGGAAATTACAATTTCATATAACCCGACTCCTGCTTTTACAAGTCTACCATTATTTCTTCAGTGGAAATAACACTTTTCACTAGTTTCTAAGGCTGAATTTGGAAAAGAAGCAGCAAAAGAACAGAAAATCAATCATTCGAGCAGTCAAACAGGTTTAACACAACCTGCAATGTGAGCCTAATGTATATTGGAGATGAAACAAAGACTAAGAGTTGAATTATTTCAGAAAACGTCTAATGTAAACATGCATAAGAGTTTACAGGCCGACTTCCTGGTTTGGTTTTAATTTGGACAAACAGTTTCCATGTTTACAGCTTTACTGATTGTCTGACCACTTGTGTTTTCTTGCCTTGTCAGACTTAATTATGTGCCTCTGAACTCTGCATGTTCCTAGTTATCGACAGTTTCCTCCTGGAGAGTACATCATTAATGCCAAAGATGTACAAAACCACATAAAACACCCCCAAAGTGACTGGTTATGCTCTGTGCAGCCTTAGAGTTGTATTACTGTTGAATATAATATCTAGGGGTTGTGAGAAGGAATCTACAAAAATAGTGAGAGGTGGGGTTTGTATGGACAGAGTTGGACTGATAATGAAGGCCGTGTAGGCTCCTGCAGAAGGCCCTGAGAATGTTATTTTGGGCAGCGGCAGAGATGACTGTCAGCGGGTTTGTTTGTAGAAATTTCCCTGGCCATGTGAAGGAGGCAGCGGGAATGTTTGCTGCTTTAAGCTGAACCCTAGCCCAAAAACTGGTTAAGTTTTCTACTGGCTTCCTCACTCTCACAGCTGTGTGACAGGCCTGCCGCAGCGCACTTTCGACGTGTACGTGTGTGTGTGTGTGTGTGTGTGTGAGAGGGTGTATGCGTGGATAAAGCCTTTGCAGCCTTTATGAATGTTATCTGTGCCTGTTCAAACCCGGCCCCTCAGGTCTCTTACCGCTGACTGGCTGATGACTGTTTTTGTTCATTTCTGGCACAGAAAGGGCCGAGCGATCTGGAACTGGTGCCGGAGGAATACTCGGTGATGATTGGCTCCTATCCCTGTAACATCAGCTTCCATAACGACCAGCTGTTTCACTGCACCATCAATGGATTGTTGAGCTCCAGCGAGAGAGAGCTGCCCGTCACTGTAAGTATGCAGGCATGTAAAACACCACATTAGAGGACCAACGCACGTGAAACCTCTTGTTGAAAATATTGATGGATACACCCTGCTAATTTAAAGACATCACCAGTCTGTCATAGAGTATTTAAACCTCTTCTGTCAAAATCCCTACCATCTGTGATTTACACTGAAACAGACCTCCGCAGTTTTATTCACATTTAGTGATGCATGTGTAGGTCTGGTGTTGGAGAGTACAATACAAGATGTGAGTGACAGAGTTTACAGTTACAGCTGACATAGGCCACACTCCTAAAATAAATAGGTTACTTTTGTGCCTCTGCACTATTTGCTCTGAAATTTCGAATGCATTTTACCCATAAGCCCCTGATTTAAAACAAAGCACAAATGTAAGTGTATCTGCACCGTAGTAGATTATGCACGCAGCGCAGCCTACCTGTCCACACGGGACAAAGTGGATGGAATGACGATGGGAAATCAAGTTGTTGCTGTGGAAAAAAAAAAAAGGGAAAGCCAGGCTGTCTTTTCTGCTGCTGGTTTCATTTGAAGAAGATTAGTTACAAGGCAACAAAATGCACCTCAGAAACCGAGTAAAACCACAGCATTCCACTAAGGAACTGTAAATTTACATAGTTTTATATTCAGTTTTGTTCTCTGGTTTTGACTTCATTTTAATGCTATGAAAAGATGCTTTTTCCACATGAAATATCACACTGTTCTCTACTTACATCTCTACAGACTCCTGGGTTCAATCTACTTTATGTCACATTCATTCACAGTTACAGCATTAACCTCCTCAGACCCAGGAGCCCCACAGGTTTTTGAGTTTTGGCTTTTTTTAATTAAACAATTGCTTATATTAGAAACATCATGATGCAACAGTTTTTTCAGATGCATTCTTAAAAATTTTTATGGAATGTCATTTGCGGTGGACAGTTGTTTCTTTTCTTTTTTTGTACGAAGCTGTGAATTTCTTGTCCTCATATGTGGACAGTGGGTCGTAGGAGGTTAATAATGTAAATTAGACTATTTTAACTAGCAATCTAATGGAATGTATTACAAGCTACATCTATGGGTATGTATTCAGTGTAAGTATTGCAAAACATTCTAAAATAACCTTCCCAACTCCGGCTGTGTGTCTCTGTGCAATATGAATGATCCACAGTCACTGAGAATGAGTCAGCAGCTGGAAAGGTGGTGATTCATCATTGTGTGTCACAATGCCACGGTAGAACAGTGAAATGTTTACACTTATCTCTTTAATCCTTTATCAGTCTGTCTATCATCAGTGGTCCAATCAGCCATCATACAGACAGTATTATCTCACAGTGCACTTAGACCCAAGTCCTCTGAGCCAGTGATTATGCTGCTCTTCGCCTGAGTTGTTGTTTTGGCTCCAAGTTCTTTCAATTACAATTAAAGGTCTTGATCAAGATGTAAGTTTAGTCTGTCCTGATAAAACCCGTCACCCTTTTTAGCCTACCAGTGTTTCCCATCTGTTGTTGTCCGTTCTGCTCTGTTTTGATAGAGTTTTATTAGAGGGGAAAGCATTCATCTATATTTAAATATGAGCCAGACTGTGAGTGGTTCACTGGAATAACTTGGAAACATATGTTACTCTGTCTGTGGAGTTGTACTGTAGGAAGCTTTTCCCCACTTTGACACAAAAATAGAAGAGAAGCTTTTATTCCCTGTCAGTACCTGTGGTTTCCTGAGCACCCTCTACTCCCCCCGTCTGTCTTTTAGAATGACTGAAAATAAACAGAGGCAATTAGCAAGGACATAAAGCCAGGGCAGGGGTCAAATGGGATGTCATAACACAAATGGGTGGGCTGCATGCATCTCCTCCATGCACATGAGTGGCAAAGATGATTTGTGTGCACATGAGACGGGGGCATAAATACAGAGCGCACGTATATTTTCATTTGTGTCGGCACATTTGAATAAATGCATACATGTCAGGCTGGTGCATAGCTTATGGCCATTTGTGTTTCTTCACTTACTTTGGGTGGCAGATCTATTTTTACATGCCTGTGTTGTGCTTGGCTCTGAAGTGAAGCTGAGTTAAGGAGGGAATGTTGGGAAGCAGTGTTTTCGTACCCCGAGCGAAACAGGAACATTGAACAATGGCATTTCCCCCCTCCATTACACCAGGACTGGCTGCTGCAATCACTGGAAGAAGGCTTTCTCTCACTGGTCTCACTAAGTAAACGCCAAGACCAGAAAGAGAAAGGCTATAAGAGGAGGAGGAATGAAGCCCAGTGAAGCTGCTGCTTTCCCTTCAGAGTAAGGCCAGTGTAAAGAGGGATTGGGTTTGAGGATTGGAGGGTTTTTATCTGAGGCTCTTTTTTATGAAGTTATGTTAGGATTGAGGAAGGAGGGAGAAGGATGTGCGGAGGGACCACAGAGACCCTGCTGACTAATCAGAAGGCAGAAGTGAGAGTCCTTTTCTTGTCACATCTGGGTTACTCTGAACTGGGTGACTCCTCCAGCTCATTGCAGCGCAAGGCCATTTTTCAAGTTCTGCTCTGTATTTTTATTTATTTATTTTTTGTGCGTGTCTGCACCTGTGTCCATTAAATTGATGTATGTGTGCACATGTGTTGAAGCAATGCACATGGTTCCATATCAGACCGCTTGCAATTTTTCTATTAGACTACAAAGAATCGTAAATGTTCCTACTAGAGCACAGTTATGTAATTGCATTTAAGCATTGGGAAATTAAAACAATAGAAAATGAAAACTCAAGGGGTCGTTGTGAAAAGAGGATAAAACAGACGGTGTATTGTTTCACATCTTGTTTCTCTTTTCTCCGTGTAGGTTCAAGTGGGGAACTTTCGTCACACTATTGCAAAAGTGCAGCTCGGTGGCAGTGAGCTGGCCATCGTGGTGTCCATCGTGGTGTGCTGCGTGTTGCTGCTGCTGTGCACTGTGGGTAGGTTATGTATACATGCTCGCCAGCAGATGATGGATGTCTCCCTGCTGTAACGATGGATGCTCCAGATGTGGAGCAGATAAAAGGAATTTGGGGGTCATAGTTTCCCGCATTTGCTTCATCTCTTTTGAGTCCCGGGTGCACAAAGACCCCACTGTTCCCTTTGCTCCTTGTGCTCATGTCTGTCTGACTCTGTGTGACTGTATCTTATAATCTTTGTGGGAGCATGTGTGTATAGAGCAGGTGTAGGGGTTGTTATGTGGATTTTCTCAGTTTCCTGCTTTGAATCTGCTCTCAGATATCAACAAAGGCTTTTTCTTCTCAGATTTATAGCGTTATTCCTCGGAAACTATCTGTGCGCTAATCTTTTTTTTTTTTTACATGTTAACAATCACATTTTTTTTCAAAATTACACGTCTCTTAATCTCTTTGAAAGGTTTTTTTTTTCAGACAAATGCGAATTGAAAAAAAAAAATCACATGCTCACACATTCAGATACATTTACATTTTCACAGGTTTTTAATATCTTCATATTTTCTTTTTTCAGTCTCATTTTGTATGTTCTGATGTCGTGGAAGTTGTCAGTGTGTGAAGTATTTTTCATTTTCTCTCCTTTCTTGTGTTTCTTCTCAGCTCTTGTAGTTTACTGTACAAAGAGCCGAAGGGCAGAACGCTACTGGCAGAAAACTCTACTCCAAATGGAGGAGATGGAGTCCCAGATCAGAGAGGAAATCCGTAAAGGTGTGTTTGCACAAGAACACACACATGCACAGACAGGAGCACACACCCCTTGTACTGTTTGTACAAGATTTACTATCAAAGTTATTTAGATCAAAATGATGTTTTGTGTCAATTGACATAACAAAAGAGCTTGTCATAAGACATATCGACCACATATATTTGTTTGTCTTTACGTGCATGTGCTTGTTAATGTGTGTTTGTTTGGGAGTTTGAGGTGGGAGGGATATACAGCAGTTGACAGATTTGTGCCTAGTAAGCGTGAGTCATAAAACACAGCGTCTGACAAATGATCAGTCACACGCAGACACACTGAGTAGCCACTTTGCCTCTGCCGTGTCCGCCCTATAGGAGCCAGGCCTGTGTCTTCGCCTCTGCATGCGTGTGCGTGTCCAGGGCATTAGAGTAAAGCGCCGTGAAGGCCACTCCGCATCTGAGCACCCAGATTTATGGCGCAAAGATGAGGCGACGGATAGAGAAAGAGAAATGGAGGGAGGAAGCGATAGGAGCGGGGAGTCAGGGCCGCAAGTCCGAGGAGAAGCAGAAGCGTGGGAGGGAGAGGAGAAGAGGTGGTGAGGAGGAGAGGTTATTTAGTCAGAGGACACAGATAGATTTGTGGCTGAGTTCAGGGTGAGTGTGCACAAAGCGAGGGATAGCTCCACTGAGGAGAAAGATGTGATAAAAGGGGAGTAAAGGAAGATGGGAAATTGACATATTCCAGGTTACAGGAAAGGGAGGGTTTTGGTATTTGTCTGAAAAGCGAGGTAAAGGGGAGGATTGGTATTCAGGCCTCTGCGTCTAATCAGGAGTAGATGGTGTGAACTGACTGGTGGGTTGGAGGATAAATAACCTGGAGGAGTAATGAAATATGTTTCAGCTTTAAATCCCTCAGGCCCAGTATTCCCTTCGTTCTATGCAAACAGTGTGAAGAAACTCCAGTTGTAACCTAAAAATGTCTCTCATCCAGTCACAGGAAGAGCTTTTCCATAAAAGGATCTCCAGTGTCTCATTAGAGGAGAACATTATCCTCTCCTAGAATATACCTCCCAATAAAGAGGCTACAATAAGTCCAGTATTAACATGCAGATTCAAGTTGGTGTCTGGACATGCTGATACTGCCTCTGCAGCTCTTACACTCTCTAAACCCCAGTCCATACACATGTTTTGGATGACAGCCTCACATTGGATTTGGCTGCTCAGATTGTCTTTTGGTAAATATTTGCCTGCATGCCGTGCTGGACTGCACATTCTGGCAAAGAAAAAGAAGGGAGAAGATCAGAGAGTCTGCATTTGGCATGTTTAGTATTCAACCAGAACATGACAGTAGCTCTGGAAAAGTAAATGATACAGTTCTGTGGGTCTGATCTCAAATCTCCCCCACTGCAATCAGTCACTCTTGCAGCCTGATGTAATAGTATTGCATTCATCTGTGAACAGATTTCTGGCTCACTTTGCTTAGAAACAGATTAATTATTTGAAGACACAAACAGGAAATAACAGCTGGTTAAAAACCGTTCCAGTGTTTAATAACTATCGGCTGTTTTTTTTTTTGTTTTGTTCTTTTTGTCCTTTCAGGATTCGCAGAGTTGCAGACGGACATGACAGACCTGACGAAGGAGCTGAATCGCAGCCAGGGCATCCCCTTTTTGGAGTACAAACAGTTTGTCACACGCACGTTCTTCCCCAAGGTGAGAAAGCCTCCCTTTGTTTGCTATCTGATTTCATCTGGCAGAGTGACAATACCATTTTTCTCAATGGGGTTTTAATATTATTTTTTCCTACATGTCCCATTTCACATTTCCCACTGCTGGTAATATGCAGGGTAATAAAAATTCACCTTGGAACTTTTAAACATACAGTTGACGTTTAGAGAAGTGTAGTTCAATTCGGCACCCTGCAGGAGAGTTAATGTGTTCTCTATAGGTAAGCATTTTTCTGATGTGTGATCCACCCCGAAGGTAGACTGTGGGTCTATCTGTGGGTGGGTGTTTTTCCACTGATACAGACAGTCACAACTCAGCGGGCTTTGTCTTCCAACCGCAGGCATGGGCTTTCAAGGAGACAGAACAATGACGGGCACCGAGACAGGGAAACTTTCCCCCTGATTTCTCAAAACACACTCCTCACTCAGCTCACACCCCCACGCTGTTTTGCAAGAATACACAATCTTGTGCAATGGCACTTGTGTTTGGGTTTTGTTGTATTGGACACTGGACACTGGGCTCTGTTTTTGGTTGTGAAGGAAATGAGGGGGGGGGGGGGGTGTTGAAAAGCTACATGGAGAGAAACATAAATTCATGTGTTGCTGCCTCAGTATTGTCTCTCATAGTTTTTCCGCTAAGACAGCAAACAGACTACTCACGGTCCTTCAAGTTCTTGTGTTTTTTTTTTCACAAGTGCTTCTGCTTCTTGTAGATTACACACACACACACACACACACACATACACACATAAGCAGTGTGAAGACACAGACTTGAAACACAGTTTGAAATGAAGCCAAATGGCGCTGCCCCGAAATGACAGATTGAGTTGAAAGACTGCTTCTTGGCTCTCACTCAGTTTGCTTCTGAAACCATTAAAGCTCACGACATTTCGTGTCACGGTGTCATGTTTCCTTTTCATGGTCGGTCACAGCATCTTTAAGAAATTCTGTCCTTTGGTTCCAGACGCCAAACTTAGCGGGAAAATCTCATAGCCGGTTCTTTTTTTCTTCTGTGTTTGACTACAGCTGACGTTTTATATTATAGTTTTCTCTCTCTCTGTTTATGTGTCTTTCAGATGTGCTCTGATTATGAAAAGAGTCTGGTCCAGCCTGTCTACGAGAATGATGCTTTGGGTCCCCGAGCGCTGCCTGAGACCCACCCGCTGCTGCAGGATTGGCAGGTGAAGGGTTAAGCCATTAGGCTGTTAGGTTAGGTTTTTGTTTTCTTCCGCCAGAGTGCCTTAATTTGGGTCCTTTTTCACTCCTTTACTTTTCAACTGGGTCACACTGAAGCTTGTTAAGGTTTCACATTGTTGATGACGAGTTGGAAAAGCATACAGTGCATTTTTACCAGTGTGTGTGCTTGTGGTGATGTATGTGTGCAGCGTGTTAACATACTGTTTCTGTTTGTGCCTTGTGTGAGCTACTAATGCATGTCATTTCGTGGTTTCTGAGTGAGTGAGACGTAAAAAAAAATTACTTGTCAAACAGCACGCTGCCCACCAAGTTGATGGCAGGGTGTTGACACACTTCCCACTGTCTTTTGGACAACAGAGGAGCATGCTTTTCATTGAAATTCATCTTTGCTTGTTTTGTGTGGCTGTGTGTGTAAAAGAAGGGCGGGTGAGAATGAAAGATATAAAGAGAGTACGGGAGAGGGAGCATGCACTTTCACACACCCCTGTGCCAAAACGTGCAGGAATTGAAAGCATGTGCATGTATGTGTGCACATTAGAAAGAGAGAAGTAACGATTGCAGCACTAGTTTTGGGTCGGCAGCCGGGGGAGCCTGTCTAACGGTGATGAAGTGCCTTGGATCCACATCGTCTTCCCAGGAAGTGTTTTCCAGGTCACAGCAAATAAATCTCACAGGCGGGCATTTATCTTAATGGACACCCCTGTTCTCCTTCTGTCAGGCTGCAAACCACACCATATGGCTACAGTCCAGAGGGAAGACTTCATCACACTGCTGCTTAGTCGCACCATAGATAGGCCATACTCATTAAGTCGACTCGGCACATTTAGAGACAATCACACACAGTCAGGGACCAAAGTGGGAGATACAAATGCAGTTGAGAGCCAGAAAGAGTGGGGGGGTGGGGTGGGGGGGGGTCTGAAATAGCAGAGGGAAGAGATGTGATAGCAAAATGAATAGATTGGTCTCTTGAGACAAGATGTGGTTAAATAGATTAGGGAGGACGCAGCAGGTGTGTAATGCACAGAATTAACTGTTTTATCCCTCTCTGTTAGCAGGCCACCAACACAACGAGGCCCAACATAGAGGAGGGCATCACTCTGTTCTCCACTCTCCTTAACAATAAGCACTTCCTCATCACATTTGTCCATGCGTTGGAACAGCAGAAGGACTTTGCAGTAAGAGACAGGTAATAAATGACAAAGCACTGCAGGTCGTCCCATCTGTAAAATTAGCAGAATTAGAGTTGTAATGAACAAGACCTTGACAGTTTTCTAATTTAGCATGGTCTGCATAAGGAGCTGACTTCAATCACAATCACTATTTACCGAGATTTACTGAGTAAGAAAAATAAATGACAAATATTCTTAAGACAATCTTGAATCTCATTACATTGCTCTCACCTTAAGATGTACAATTGAAACCTTCGGTTAAATCTATTTTTGCAGAATAGAATAATGATGACTCAAGTCTGTGCTCACTCTGATGGTGTTATATTAATATTTATCAGACGTCATGACTCATTATTGATATTTTTACAGCTCTGTACTTCTAAAAGATCAGGGATATAATTACAATTGCTCAAACTACTACCTTATCACAGAAACAGCCAAGTTGAACTTAAAGTGAAAAGTAAGTTTTTAATATACATCTATATTAGTTTTTTTTTACATTAATATTTCATGCAAGGTGCTTTACTGCTGATAAAATTGGCAGTTCTGCCTTGTAAACATGTTGACATCTGTCAACGCAGCGGTTCAGTCCTTCTAAAACCAGACAGTCATTGTGGAGACTCTTTTAAGACCAGGGAAAATTTCCAGAGGCAAGACCACATCCCCGTCCCAGCTCAGCGTCAGCACTTACTGACTGATGGAGCCTCTTTCTCATGGATTAAAAGGGACTTTGTTAAGGAAATCCCCAGCACCTCTGGAGTTACTCACCCACACACTCCCTGCATTAGATCAGACCTTTATTTGGCTCTGCTGTCACAGGTGCTACAGGGAGGAATAAGCCCAGTTGTTGTTTCTGTAACAGAGTTATTTTTAAACCTCCACTGACCACACATTGACAGGGCATGTTTGTTAGAGTATGTTTTTGCTCATCTGTCTCTCCCTCCCTAATCTGTTTTCAGATGCAGCCTGGCATCTCTGCTCACCATCGCCCTCCATGGTAAACTTGAGTACTACACCAGTATCATGAAGGACCTTCTGGTGGACCTGATTGATGCTTCCGCTTCCAAGAACCCCAAATTGATGCTGCGCAGAACTGAGTCTGTTGTGGAAAAAATGCTGACCAACTGGATGTCTATATGCATGTACAGCTACCTCAAGGTGAGAATAGATAAGACGGAGGGCTTAGTGAAGTTCGACACAAGGGGTTGCAGGCATTTGATGTGTTAAGCTCAGTGCACACCAAAGATTCACAACCAGACAAAACCCTTTTAGAAAGTTTCAGGGAAAAGTTGCAGCACTGTGAACTGGGTCGTCACAACTCCACTCCACTGTGTCAGAAGTTAGTGTTTTTTGTGCTTTTGTGGTGGCGCAGTAACATTTAGTCTAACTGAGAGAATTGTTATAAGTAAATAGGAGAATTTCTCTTCACCATTTAATCAATAGTAGAAATACAACAGTTGGAAATAACTCGCCTTCACTATTGTCATTCATATTTTACGGCAAACACAATTTCCATCCAGAGAAAATCCCAAAACCTGGAAATTAGAGCATAAGTAAAAATATTAACTGCTCGGGAATTGATTCACCTTTTTTCTGTGGTTGCATGAGTTTGAACTGGCAGGTTTTCAGGAAGTTGCAAGCCTCCGCATTGAGAGCAGTTGCAAGTTTTCAACTCATCTCTTTGTGAATCTTTAGTCTTTGAACATTTTAATGATGAAGAATTACGCCAAGAACACCTTGAACTATCTCACTTTTAGAGCTCTGCTTCCTAACTTCACCATTTTGTCATGTTTTTCAGGAAACAGTGGGTGAGCCTTTCTTCCTGCTGCTGTGTGCAATCAAGCAGCAGATCAACAAGGGATCCATAGACGCCATCACAGGGAAGGCTCGCTACACCCTCAATGAGGAATGGCTGCTGCGTGAGAATATTGAAGCCAAGCCACAGGTCAGATACTTCACCTTTCTCTCTTCTTTAACCATTCTCGGATTTTATATTAAATCTTGAACACGACATATGAATAATCTAACGTTATAAAAAACTTTCTGCCGTCTGTTGTTTTTGCAGAACATAAATGTGTCCTTCCAGGGCTGTGGCATGGACTCACTGTCAGTCAGGGTCATGAATACAGACACAATCTGCCAGGTGAAGGAAAAAATCATAGAAGCCTTTTATAAAAACCTGCCATTCTCCCAGTGGCCCCGAGCAGAAGATGTAGACCTGGGTAAGAGGACATTTTCACTGATTATTTTCATCCTTCCCATCCCCAACCTTCTGAGATATAGTAATCTCCTTTGCAAAAGGTCAATTCCTCTCATGAAGCTCAACTAACCTGAGGCTGCAATATAATAAATGACAGAATGCATTGAGGAGAGTGTACAGTAATAATCACAAAGAGTTATTGCTTTGAAAAGCTGTGGAGCCTGCAGAGCTGATTTGATTAATGGCCCAGGAATATTTCCACAGGTCGTGACACAGCCAGTTAGAGCACGGCTGCCCTCTGTCTCACATATTCTTTTCCAAATTTAGGATGAAATTGTCTCATATCTCATATTACCATCCTCCCTTGTCTTCTCCTGCCTTTCTCCACCTTTGTTTCTCTCAGAGTGGTTCGACTCCGGTAGCAACAGTAAGCTCCTGCAAGACCTGGATAACTCCTCGGTGATGGAGGATGGCAGGAAGAAACTCAACACTGTCTTCCATTACCAGGTTTGTGTGCCAGTATGTGTGTGTGTGGAAACTCTGGTGGATGTCGTTAGAGAGTACCTGCATATTCCTGACATTGTAACAGGAACAGCGGGGGTGTTTAAGGTGAGAACTCCTTTTAAATGGTGTCACTGACTGTCTAAGCGTGAAGGGGATAGTTCCTGTTCCTGTCTAACTTTACATATAGTAACTGTATCTATAAATGTATATGCATGCCAATATTTCAAGTATACATATATGCATTTTTTAGCTTAAAAAATCACTCTTATAATGTTAATATATGTTTAATATTTACATGTGTATGTACATGAAATCTGGCTCTGATTAGTGTGGAATAAAACAATGAACAATAATTTGATAACATGATTTATTTACAAATAAGTAACATTACATCATTGACAATGACTTGAGGATTAAATTATTAATAAACTAGAAAGCACCACAGTCCTATAAGTCAATCACATGCCCTATCTTGCCATGTTAAAAAAAAAAAAAAAAAATCCAGGCTCCGCCCATTTTGATGAATATATTACAAAGTGTAATGGCTTTGTCCTTGGCTCAGACAAACAAACCATGGATGATCACATAACCCCTTTGGCAAAGGTAATAAATCATTATCCATATTTAAAAGTGAGGTTCTACATTGATAATATAGCACTGCACTCTGGGAGCATAAACCTCTGCCAAGGCCCCACAGGCCCATAATTGAATTGACATGCATTCACAATATAGGAAAATCTTCCATGTTTTTATGTGTCTGCTCCAAAATGTAAAGGAATTATCGTCGACCCATTCCATACCCTGCCACAACATTTTGTGAAAATCATTACAGCAGTTTTTATGTGATCCTGCTGACAAACTTTTGGATGAAATATCAAATTATTAATGAATTATTATAAGTTATTACTAA
>JAPQRQ010000026.1:12963428-12975862 GCA_037367365.1 Apogon talboti | reverse complement strand
GCACCTGAGTATAAGTCGCAGGACCAACCAAACTATGAAAAAAAGTGCGACTTATAGTCCGGAAAATACGGTATGTTACATACAGCTTTCAAGCACAACAGAATGCTTGTAATTACATGCAAGTTTGTCATAACTGTAAAGTTGACTTTGATTTCTTTCGATCCCATCCCGCAGAAATACAGAAATGAATTCAACACCAACCTGGCCTTGACAGAAATCTACAAATATGCCAAGAGATACAGAAACCAGGTACGACCCAGGAATCTTTTTTTCATTGTCTTTCTTCTTCGTCTCTGAACTTTGATTTAGATTAGATACAGTATGTTAGCCATGTTTAAACTGGCCTTTTTCAGAAGCCAATACCCCTTGCTGTATTAAGTTTCACAGATGGGTATCAGAGCGTGACGCATCAGCGCAGACCGTCTGCATGCTGAGAGATCTGACTCCCTGCAAACCGTCTCACAACCTGTCACTCAAGCAGCTGTCAAAACCAACCTGACATATCTGCTCGAAATAATTATTTTCTTTCACTAACTGTTTTCTCAAGTGAACTCCAAACATGTCAACAGCGTTCCCGGCAGTAGCTCCACACGTCCACTCCTCCCCTTCAGCCCACATGGACTCTGCAGCACCTATCGCTTCAAATAAGCAACACGCTGTTTACTGTCTCCTCTTACCGCCGCCTTACAGCCCTTTATCCACCATCCCCATCTGCTTAATGGTGCTGTCATGTTGCTGCTTTATAGCTATGTCTTCGCTTTGAACTATCCCCGCTCAGCTCCTGCTGTACTCCCCCATGTCTCCTTACTACTGTGACTATTCTCCGGAGAGGCTTAGTCAGTGGTGACTGTGCCTTAATGGAGCACCCTCATGATAATACCATTTAGCTGCTTTCCTCTGTCATGCTACTGTACTGACGTGGGCCAGGGGCTTAGGCACTGATTCACAGAGCTCTGTGAATGGCCTCTGATTGCCTATTCTCTCGCCCCAGCTCAGTTCGCTCTGCCTGGTAGCACACTGCTGCTAAGAGCCCATAAATCCCACTGACACGGTGACAACTATTGGGCATGAAAAACAGAGCAGATGTGGGTTTTGTAAATATATGAACAGCAACGGCTTTTGTGATATGGAGGCATGCATGAAGGCAGAAGTAGAGGCTGAAGCACTTTTTACCCTTCAGTTTTCTATGTCCGGGCAGGTGGCTGATTTCCTCCCTCTCGTAGATGCATGAACGCTTGACAGCTGCTTAAAGTAATCTTTGTTGTGTTTTCTTTTCTATCTCTCTTGGTCAGGTGGTAAACGCTCTGGAGTCTAACCCCACTGCACGTCGCACTCAACTGCACCACAAGTTCGAGCAGGTCATTGCCCTTGTGGAAGACAACATCTACGAGTGCTGCAGTGAAGCTTGAACCTGCCAGTGTCTTTTTCTACTAGCCATCTCCTGCTGCTCCTGCTGCCAGCTGACGTTCCTCTATCTGGGCAGATACTTGGGAATGTTGGTCACTAAGGAATTAGCCTTCATAAGTGTCACAGACTTTAATAGTGTGAAAAGTGTTGGCGCGAAGGACTGAAACCTGCCTCACAAGCATCATCCATTAGCGAGGTGTTCTGCACTTCGCGCTCTCACCTGGGAATGCCTGGTATTTTTCCCAAATCTTGTAGGAGCTTGGAGATGAGGCTTTTTCTGGATGTCTTTACAGTTACTGGGACCTAAAGCCCTGGTGGCAATCTTAACGCACTGAACCCTCTGAAGGGAATGAGCCAATGATGCACTGTACTGTAATATAATGTCCATAGCAATATTTATAGATGTGTTATAATGCTTTCAAGTGGCCTGTCTATCAGAATGAATAGGAGGGACCTTGATAAACTCCTCCCATCTCCTAAAACCTGCAATGTTCTCAGGTGTGATTGGTGAAGAATACGAGTGACTCATTCCTATCGGTGCTTTAAACAATACATCCCAATGTGCTTTGCAGGTTGATGATGGGTTGCGGAGGAGAGAAGAAAGGATTAGTAATCATTGTCTGTGGGTAATACCCACGAATCGACTGAAACTTATAAATCAGATGTAATGTAGTTCAGTGGGAAGAGCTGCATCAGTATAGAAGTGTTGATTATAGTGTGTTTGTAAACAAATGAATATTATGTTGGACTCTGAACAAATCTAAAGAGGGAAATATACATTTATGGAAAAAATGTGACTCAATATAATCAGAGGAGAAGATGATGACTGTATTTGTGATGCCAAATGACTTGTCAGAGTTTGTGAAATAAATTACAGTATTTAGGATTTTAATATGCCTATCTATGACAACCTTTATTATAGATAACAATGTGCTTCATTTCTAAATGCATAACAGCATAGCAATTTTTAACTACATTTGAAAACCATTAGGAACTGGCCTGCCACCCAAAAGCCTAGAGACCAGCATCTGGAACTTCTCAAAATGCCTTGTAAATGTTAAAAGCCAGAAAGGGAAAAGCCATGCAGACATTTAGCTTTGTTTTTATTGCAGGACACAGAAACAGCTTCCACAAGACCCTAGCCTTTTACACAAAGAACAAAATAATATCCCCTTATCACTTTAATACACACACAGACTTTCTGACATCCATACAAACACATAAACATTCAGCACACACACATCCAGTCTGTTGCAGGAGGCGCCGTCTCCTTGCTGAGGCTCTTTTCAGGTCCATCTGTTTACACTCATTCTTAACTACCACCTCAGCTTTGCCACCATAAAGCCAAGAGGTAAGGACAGAGAGACCAGTGAAGAGACCATTACACCGACGAAGAAATTTAACTAAGACGTCTGCACAAAATGAAAATTAACTTTACCAAAAGAGTTGTAAACTACAAGAGTGAAGCGCATTTGGGGATAAATAGCTGCAACAATTACTTGAACAAGAGGATGAAATCATAGGCTGGTTAGTTGAATTATACATTCACCGATGATGTCTTTTTTCTGGGGAGTGGGGAACTTGGAAGGTGTTCAGTTGGATCGTCACCAGGACAATACCCCCATGATGCCAGGTTAAACTCTCTGAGGCCAGCTGAACACTTTCCATGATTAAATGGGTTGAAAGTACACATGCTGGCTGTAGAGTATGTCCCACAGAAGGTGCGGTTTTGCCGCTGCAGTGAAGACACATGGAGAGGTAAGTCAAGAGGATTGGCCAATAGAACGTAGTGCTGCTTGGCGGTGGTTGGTCCCTATGTGTACAGAGACAGATGGGACATCGAAAAGGGGGGTGCACAGGTCAAGCAGGGGACACCTGGCTGGAGGAGACCGACGAAGTCTGGGTTTTGGAAACGGTAGCACCTGCAGCCTCATCATCTCCAAATGGGTTCTTTCCACAGCACACAGTGGTAATCATACAGTTTCTAAACTGAAGGTCACAGAGACGGAGTGGATCAAAACACAGATTACAGTTTAGCTTCATCTTAATCAAACAGGACTGTTTAATTCACATACCTGTTTGTTTAGGAGGATGTATATGACTGGGTTGTACAGAGCCGCGCTCTTGGCAAAGAAAGCCGGTACAGTCATGAACACTGGTCCAAACTCTGTTCCCTGATTGGCAAAGATGTACCAAGCCACGGTGGCATAGGGCACCCAACACACCAGGAAGGAGATCACCATGACGATGACCATACGGGTCACCTCTCTCTCAGCTCTTTGGGTGGTTTCAGACTCCTGCTGCAGGGCTGCAGCCTGCGCATAGACACATACAGATTAGTGGGGGCTTATTGTAAACCTGATCCATCTAAATCCAAAGGTAAATAGATGAAAAACCATCATCAGTAAAACTGCAAGCATGAAGGTTAGCAAAAACTATATTATAGTAATTTTATTATAGTTTTAAAAACTGCGAAAACTGAAACTAAAACCAAAACTAATTAAGAAAAATACAAAACAAAACATAATTAGTGGTTTTGGAAATTATATTAACATTCTGTCATCCCATTTTTTTCAACTTCTATAAATCAAAGCTTTCCTCATAACCTCATTCCTGTGAAAGTAAAATTGTAACTAAAAACAACTATAGTTTATCAAAAATAAAAATCTATCTGAAACTACTTATGTATGCTAAAATTAAAACAAAAACCAAACTAAAAGCCTAACATGTTTAACTAACCTGTTTTAATCAGTGGGCTAATAATAACTATTATGACACATCTCATTAATTACAATGATTTTTAACAGAAGCAGCTTATTTTTCCTCATTAATGATGAAATCCTCCAATTGTAAATATGACATTAAAGCTCATTTATGTATTGAACAGTACAGATTACACATCTGATAAAAGGAAAGCAAAATTACAGAATGTCAGCATTGTTTTTTTTTTTACTGTTAATAAATTGCCATGTTGCTGCAGCATTATTAATGAGAGCATTAGGATGACACATTGAGTGGGCAGACTGCCCTTCAGCTGGAGGACCTCGGTTTAAGCTGCCATGTTGGCAAGAATCTGCCCTTCTGAAGTGTCCTTGAGCCATTAAATCCCTCACATCTCCAGAGACTGTGCTCTGTGATGCTCCTAACCTCCCTGTGGAAGGGAGCAAGGTAAAAAAAAAATGTCTACAGGGATAAACAAGGTATCACATTCCTATTATTAATATTGTATCTGGCAGTGGTGCTCCTACCGCTCGCACAGTGCAGAGCAGGCGACTGTAGCAGAAGAAAATGATGAAGAGAGGGATACAAAAATGGAGGATAAACATATAGATGACGAATGAGGTGTTGTTGATCTCAGGCTTTGGAGTGTAGTAGTCAATCCCACAGGAACACTGCATTCCCTCTGGGATGTACCTGCATCCATGCACACAATGATAATCTAGTAAGAATCTCTCAAATCTCCATGTCATGCAGTGTCTGACACAGTCCTTCTGCTGCAAGAAACTGAAATCATCTCAGAGGTACTTTAGAGAGCAATGGTAGTATTCTCAGAAACACATTGTTTGTATGCTTTTTGTCTAGATATTACAATATGCAGTACCGGGACCATCCAAACAGAGGTGGAGCAGCACAGGTCAGGGCCATGATCCATGTAAACGCCAGGCCAGCCAGGGCATGTGTCTCCCCAAAGCGGAAGTTGCTCATTGGTTTACAAACCACAATGTAGCGCTCAATAGCCAAAACCACAAGGGACCACAGACCAATCTCCCCTATGAGATAAGACACAGTATAATCAAATAAAGTATCATTAAATATACTTTTACCCATGAAATATTGACTCAGATTGTGCTTATCCTTCCTAAATAATAGCAATAGTGTCAGGTTTTACTGCAATGATCAATCAAAAGCAGAATTTAAGCAGATCATGTCTGGATGAAAACTGTGGCACATTATTTCACATCAAATAATCACTTTATCTTACCTCCTAATGTGGCAAAGAATCCTTCAATGTTGCAGCCTGTGACCCCTAAGCTGAAGTATCCATGCAGAGATGTGTAGAGAGTGACTGTGAAGCCCCCGACCACCATGAAGAGGTCCGCCACTGCCAGATTGAGCAGCACGTAGTTCAGAGGGGTCCTCAGTTTTTTGTGTTTGACAGTGACATAGAGGGTGAGGAAGTTGATGGGGAAAGCAGTGATAATGAGGAATAGCATGTATGCAGCCAGGAGAGAGTACTTCCAGGGCTCAGCCAGGTAGTACTGAGGGTACTCGAATGGGCTGCGCACCAACCCAGTCTTGTTAGACATGGGAACATAAAAATTGGGTCCTTCTGTGCCGTTCATATCTGCTGCTGTTTGGTTTTCCTCCTATGACAGTGAGTGGGAAAAAAAATGCCTGTCTCTTCTCAGAATAAATAGAAGCTATCAGAGTCCTGTCATGCAGTTGGAATGGAAATGGAAAAGAGAGGGCAGATGGAGGGAAGGATCCTGCGTAAGTAAGATGTGCTATGTAGCCCCCAGAGGGGGTGCAGCACCTTTTAACAGGGAGGTCGGATTAGGGACGTGCATGAAGTAAAGTGTTAGCATAGATGGAATTAAGACACTCAATCTCAGTCTCTCTCACTCCACCTCACACACACACATATACACACACATAAAGCATTACAGAGAAAACAGAAAAAGCTATGCGGTATGTTAAGTATCGTCAAGGTCAGAGGTTACAGCCATGCATACCCCAGCATTGATTGCTGTGAAGTGTAGCAATATATCATTAAAATGTTTTGGTAGAAGAGGCAAACTGCTGTACATGAGGGGCATGCAGTTTCACTATGATTTAAACCCCTCAGAGTGGACAAACTACAAATGGAATTTCTTGAGCAATCCAACTTATTTGCATCTGTGAAAGCCTAATCCCTAATAACTGCATAATGCAGAGCTCAACTCATAGCCTTAAGTGTAATCAAAATCACTGGGGCATACTGCTCATAGCATGCACTTTAACTCCAGTTGCTTTTCCACAGGGACCAATCTTGATGCTAAATTGTGAGAGGAAGTTACTCAAGTTGTCAATATAACATTATGAAAACCCACTCCAGAAAATAGCAAAATTGTTTATTGAAAAGTATTTCAGTTTGACCTCATTAAACCAAATTATAAAAATACTTTTTCAAGACAAGACCATCAGATGACATAGTTTAGAATGTACATACAGTACAGTGTCTGTGTCTGCGGAATGCACTTAAGGGCTGTATCAGGTCTATGTGAATAACTGTATTCTCATATAAGAAATTATTACTCTTTAAATAAATGTCATTTTCTAAAAATAATTTATACACTTTGCACCAATGATCCCTTTAAAGTGACGATGTTACCAGTAAAAGCATTAGATAATCTGATCCCAATAATCCAGTAGGCTTGATTGGCTGATGGTGCACTTTTCATACAGTCTGTAATGACAAACACTACAGGTATTAGTTCAATCATTCATCCTTCGAGGACAAAAGGCTACACATGCAAGGGAGCACATAACACAGTGTCTATGCAAATAAAAAACTATATTACAGTCATAGAACAGAAGTAAGCCAACCATGACATAAACGTTCAAAGCACAAAAACTTGAGGATACAAATCTGAAATGTTAAAAATAGCTGCTCTAGTTCAATCAGTTTGGTTCATCGATGGGTCTGCGACAGTAAGGACAACAGTTGTGCTGAAGCACCAGCAGCTCATAATCTTCACTGTGGAACATCTATAAGGAAATGAAAGGAAACATTAGAACAGCCCAGAATAAACAGGCCTCAAAAGATGCTATCTATAGATAAAGGCATCCAACATGACAGGAAACAAAAAAAAAAGTGTTCCTGAAAGATGGGGATAGAAATATAATGTGCAGTGTGGTTTAAAGCAGGTTCCAGTGTTGACGTGTCTGATAAATACTGTACCTTGAAGCAGGTGGGGCACATGGTGATGCTCACATCAGGCAGCAGGGAGCGGAAGTATTCCCATTTGAGCGGCCGGGGCCAGCGTTTGATCAGGACGTCCCTCCTGCTCATGGAGCGCAACACTGAGCGACTCACCTTGACTGGGACAAAGTTCGAGCCCCCCTGCTGTTGAACACACACATGAACACGTTCCCGTTCTATTATGGAGCCTGTCCTTTCACCTTATCCAGCTGGTTCACACATTTGCCACAATATTAATGACTTCATCTCTTCTGTCCTTTCCCACCTTACCTCAAAGCTCATTTTGGCTGTGAACGGGTCTTCCTCCGCCTCATCAAAACCGTCATCCATCCTCAAAGTCTGGTGATCTAATTGGTGTTGGTTAAGAACAAGCAGCCTGGGCCATGCATCCGTTTCACACACTCCATGTCATACTAATTCCTTGTTAATAGGGATGGGAATCACAGAGTAACTCACGATGTGAAAATCGTAACTGTGGAAGAAAAAAAATACCCCTGAAGGAGCAAAAAAAAAAAAAAAAAAAGTGTTTATTCAGTATATTATGGTCTTTCACAGATATTGGCCAAATGAAAAAGAACGATGTCCAAAAATAGAACGTAGTATCTCTTTGACACACAAACACTGACTGCATCATGTCCATGCGTGTCATCATTCTGTTAAAAGGAGTCTTTCTTTCCCACAGCCGCCAAGTGCGTGCTCGTGGGGGATTTATTGGGTATTTTTCTCTTTAATATTGTAAGGTCTTGATCTTACTATGTTAAGCTCCTTAAGATGATTTTCTTTTTTTTTGTTATGATTTGGCACCACATAAATTAAAGTGAGTTGAACTGAATTGAAACAGTGACTCTGGTAATGCCATATTGACAGGGGGTTGTTTTTAAGGGGTTCAGAGTGCCTGAATGTTTTATTAAAGTATTTATATTTTTTCGCCTTATAACTTTTTACTGTAAATGTCGTGCAATTCCATATGCCACGTAAGGCATCGATACTTTGTCCCGCCCCTCCTTGTTAATTAATAACACATTTTGCCAGTATGTTTTCTTTTGAAGACAGGAAAACCCCTCCAGTATTTTGAAAGTGAAAGTGCTCAATATGCCAATCAGTCTTGCCTGTCAGTCAGGGCGTGGATGTGCAAGAACAGAGTAGGCCTCGGTGCCCTTGAGTGTCTGCTGGCTAATGCAGGTTAATCCCTGCACTAGGGCTGTGGCTACGGCTCTCGGAGGGTTAGTGTCATTAAGATGAGACAGGAGAGCCTCGCTAACCCTATTAGCTCAAGAGCTAAGATGACTTAGCTCTGACAGCTTACCCAACAGCACAGAATCGAGGCCAACGCAGACTAAACAGCTTCTTGGAGCTGTCACAAGGCGGAGGAGAGTCCCATGCTTAAATTTGAGGATGATGTGGCAGAGTGTAAGGGCACAGATACAGACTCACAGGACCAAACAGAATGAGCCGTTAATAATTCATATACACACAGCATGTGAACCATCTGTTATTGTGTGTCTGTGTGATTATGTGCAGGTGATCAAAGGATACCGCCGTCGTCCATATTCTGCCACTGTGGCTCCCTCTGATCTGTATGTGGAACTTCCAGATCAATAAGAGAGACGGCCTCTTCATCACTGATGCCCTCCTCCAGGTAGAATTGCACCAGCGGCAGCACTTCTGTACACAACATGATGAGCTACATTGAAAAACATGGCACACGGTTCGTCTCTTGACAGCAACTGCGCGATGCGTTTGTGTGTCACTGACCATATGACGACGCGGAGTAGATGAAAGGCTGGCGGCAGTTGATGCACACGCTCCCCTGGTTGTTCAGCAGGGGGTTGTTGGTGGAACAGCGGTAGCACATCATGCCCTCGATCAGATCCTGAGGTAAACATAATATCACCATGTGTAAGAGTATTTAAGCTTTAGGAGAACTCCCTCAAAGTCCCAGCATCATCCTGGGCCCAGTTGTCAAACCTTAAACATACCTCACTGTCATGGAAGGGCTTCGAACGAATTGTGAGGCTGCCCAGTTCAATTGACTCCTGGAAGCGTGATGGTATGCGCAGCTCCTGGAGCTTCTCATATGAATATCTGGCAAGCTTATACGCACCCAGTTTTCTACTCTGCTTGGCTAGTGCATACAAGGTGTTACTAATTATTAGGTCAAGGAAAACTCATGTAAGAGGAGAAGCCGGCAATCTGTAGGTCTTAAATGGGACACAGGATATTACTGAGGGTCTCCTTCCTTTTTTTTTTATCTTGTGGGAAAAAATGATACTACTCTATTTAAAAATAGGTATAACTGTACATTCCCTCATGTCTCTTAATGGGTAGTACAATACCCATGCTGAGCCAGCAACACTGGCTGAGTTCCATATATAGAAGTAATACTGTAGTCTTTGGTCTAGATATCTGGAGCTTGTTTGCTCATATGGGAGCATGTGCGGCTGTTTCTGTGTCTGAGTGAAGGAGAGTGTTGCTTGTTTGTATTTATATGGAGACAGATTGTTAGGAGAGCATCGCTGAGAGTGGAAATGACAGGTCAATGAGTTGCAGCTGCAGCAGCTCTATGCTGGCACTCCTCCATCACCTAAAACTTAACACTACTCCTCTTCTTTCCCCTCCACTCAGCTGCTCTCCAGCTCCTCCCACACACCCAGTTCTGTTCAACTGCTGGAACTATTGATAAATGCATGTCCCCCTATTGTGTAACTTTAGTGGAGTTTTTCTGTGGCAACGTATTTAATTGTTCACACCTAGTCCTGTAAGACAATAAATCTAAGTTCAAAGTTTTTAGAGCATCTCATTTTAGCCACAGAGGATCCCAGCTGCTCAGCCTGATTCAAGGCTTTTCCTTCCTCATACTCTGTCTCCACTGTGTTTCCACATGGATTTGTCTGTGGGTGTGACTGTCTTTGTGAGTGTATTTGTTCAAATTAAAGCATATTGTGCAGTGTGGTTATGTATACATATGAACAAAGTTCAGTAATCAAAGCATTTGTTTAGACAAGGGGGAACATGCATCTTGTTGGCATTGCCTCCTCCTCCTCATCACCTCTTTTCTCCTTCTCTGCAGCAGTATGGTTTCTACAGCAGTGCCGACACCAGTTTTTTCTCCCTAACTTTATCACTTTTACACAACCTTACCATCACTGTCGCTGTCAAGCTTCACAATCCATTTGCCTAAAAATATTTCCCATATGCAGTATTAGGAGCACTCTTTCAGATGGAAGGATACACTTTAGAAATGCCTGGTGGTATTTCCTTGGTGAGGTTGTTCAGGAGAAACCTGCAAATGTTGAAGAGTGTTTCTGGCATGTGGGAACTGAAAGGCTCATCCTAAAAACGAAAACAGATCAGAATTTAACGATAGAATAAGAAATACAAACAAGATAAATCTCAGATACAAATTACGGCATTTTTGACTTTTAATGAAAAACTCTCCCCTTTCCCCTTGTGATATTTTTCATCTTTTAACTCATTCTGAAAGCAGGTGGAACCTCCAGGGCCTTATTCCAATTCACTGCGCATGGCCCAGTTGATTTCTTAGGGAAAGAAGAAAAAAGCTAAAGCAATAAATAACACAGTATTTTAGCTAAAAGTGATAGGCTAAATCTATAGTGCCTGCCCAGGAGAGTTAAAGTGAGATATCGAGGTTTCCTGCTCTGGTCTGGATCACAGCGATGCCTCAGTATTGTATGGGTGTGACCAAAGCTCAGCAGAAAGCTGAAACAACAAACTGAAGACACTGACACAGGCCAGGTCACCCATAAAGCGCTCACAACCAGAAATTGCTTATTTGTAAGTATGTTAGGGGCTGGGGGCTTTCACAAGACCACTGATGAGACAGTGATCATGATCAATTAAGTTAGTTACCATGGTGATAGGGGTCAGAGAGGTTGTTGGACCACTTGGATTGCTCTATGAGGGGCTTATCATTAGTATCAGTAAAACACTTCATGTCCCAATAAATTTTCTCTCAGTCACTTTATTCCTAGATAAAATGTATAAGACTTCCGTATCGTATCAAGCTAAATAAATTCCTCTTTAGCGGTCTATTTTGTTTACTTAAACCAAAAACCTCAAAGCTTTTCTGAATTTGTGTTTTTAGCTGGACAAAATCTACAGAACCACACTTTGTTTTGCTTTGTCAAGCTCACTCAGAGGTCTAGTCAAATTTGAGTGCAGATGCTGATTAGAAATGGAAAAAACAGTGGGCTGTCAGTATACTTCAAACTAAAAAAAATGATTTGTACACAAACAGAAATCAACCCACAGAGTCAGACAGAGCTGAGAAATTTCAATCTGACAGCCAATGAAATGGCTACCTTATGATCACAAAGTTTTCTGCCGGTTTTTTTTTTCTTTAGCCTGGCTACATACAATTAAGACAGACAGGACCAAGTATCACGTTCTCACCGTGTAACGCTGAATGGAGCGGTAGACATGGTATAGCTCAGCAAGATGCTGAAAACGGTCAAACTTCTTCAGCATTTCAACTGTTTGATCTCCACATTCTGGTTCAAACACACAAGACAATAAATGTATAAAGCCGTAGATCACAAACAAAGTCTGCGTTGACCCTTTGGTTTCACATTATGAATCAGTGCAGTGAAGATCCTGCAGTCCTCACCTCGAGCTATGTCCAGACACTGCATAGACAACATCCAGTAATAATACCCGGCGTCGTTGAACCTGTTCTCCACCACTGCATTGTGGGTAAGTTGCTCCAGGACTTTCACAGCTTCATTCTGTCGCCCGGCCTTGTGAAATGCTGCAACGGTACGAAAACAGAACTTTGAGGGATGGATTGTTATATACCCTTCAAAACCTGTCTGGCACAGTGGCAAAGCTGATTTAAAGTGGCAATCCAATCAAGTGGCAATCCTGCTTTCCACACTGGATTTTCCAGAAATTATATTGCAATCAAACACTAAGTATGTGTGACTTTTTCTGCAGTGAAAATTTGGGTTTGGTAAGAACTACAATATAGAGTGTGTTTTTAGATCATATAAAAGTTTTCAAGCACAGGCTAATAAAGCTTACTATATTAGCCTGTGCTTGAAAACGT